>OZ010607.1:23374792-23382292 GCA_963932145.1 Acanthosepion lycidas
AATATATTATATCCATCTGATTGTTATTCCATGGATCTATGAATAGCCAATTTTGATATTACTGTTTTACTAAAATTATCATATTATATTTAGGCATTGTCGAATTTTAAAATATTTTATTTTTTTTTTATATTTTCAGGTTTAGATTTTATTCTTATTCTATTTGCGCCGTAAATTTTACTTAAAATATAGATATTAAAAAATCTAAACTTTGATGCTAATTATAATTTTGATAAAAATAGTTATGTCTTATATATATATATATATATATATATATATATATATATATATATATATATATATATATATGATATTTCGTCATTACTATAACACTCTCCAATTTTCTCCGGATTTTACCAAGTGTATAGATTGATAGGCGTGGTGATTTTATGGCTGATAATGTCTTCGTTCTGGCCCGTTTCCTAGATCTTAATACTATTTTGGCATCTACTTCTCCCTTCACACCAATCCAGACCCAGTGCATCGAAGGTTGAGTATAAAGAGAAAGCGTTTGCCTAGCAAAGTTAAATTACTGTTTTTAAACTACAAAAGTTTAGCTTCCTCTGTAGCTGAACTGGTATAGCACGTCAGGCAATATGACGGTTCCGTGTAGGATACACGTTCGATTCCTGTCGCAGGACACATATTTTCTATGAAAATTTCTCGGACATTCAGGTAGGTAATTGTTGTTAATACTGTTTATTATAAAACAGAGCATTTACTTAAATATTTGTATCTATAAAAATGACATATAAACAAAAAATATATTAAAATAAGTGTCGGACTTATACTATTTCATTATATATATATGTATATGAGGGGACATTGAGTTCAACAGCCAGCGGCGACAGTATGCTTCATTCTTAAACGCATTCGTCAGGTACTGAGCATTTTAAGCCATAAAACTATATGTATTTCATTCCTTGAAAGGACTTCTCCAGACTAAATCTTTTATCGGTGTAGTCTTATGTGTATGTATGTATGTATGTATGTATGTGTGTGTGTGTGCATATATATATATATATATATATATATGAATGAAGACATATATATGTATAAGGAAGATATAGTCTGAAAATATGGGTAAAAGCAATCCACAAATAGATATTTCTCTAAAATTTCATAGACCTTTTCTAAAATTGTTCCTGATATATAAAAATTATATATTCCCCCCCCCCATATATATATATATGTGTGTGTGGTGGGGGGCAGATTATCTTCAAAAGACATATGCGTATTTATTTTAATTTTATTCCTCTCAAATTCGCGGATCAATTTCTTGAATATGCATACACACACACACACACATAGACAGACACACAAATACAGACAGACAGACACACACACGCACACACACTCACACACCACAGTCTGTTTCATGTTTATCCGCAATGTTCAATGGGCCTAAAGAGTGTTGACTTCAATGTCCACTTTTATATTTACATACACTCTATCCCTGATATTGAACACTTTAACCCATAAATATAGTATATCTTAAAACTATATTTCTTTATATATACATATATATATATTAAAGACATTATGTTTAACGTTATAGATACAAGTATTTAAGTAAATGCTCTGTTTATAATAAACAGTATTAAATAACATTTACCGGCCTGAATGTCCGAGAAATTTTCATAGAAAATATCCGTCCTTTGACAGGATTCGAACCTGCATCCTATACGGAACCGTCATTTACGCTGACGTGCCTTACCGTTAGGCTACAAAGAAGCGTTCGGTAGACAAGGTCGAATTTACTGCTTATAAACTCAATCAGTCAGCGTAAATGACGGTTCCGTATAGGATGCAGGTTCGAATCCTGTCAAAGAACGAATATTTTCTATGAAAATTTCTCGGACATTCAGGCCGGTAAATGTTATTTAATACTGTTTATTATAAACAGAGCATTTACTTAAATACTTGTATCTATAACGTTAAACATAAAAATGTCTTTAATAAATAAATTGTCGGACTTTGTCCATTTCGTAATATATATATAATCTTATAAATATAAGTACGTATCCTCGTTCGGAAAAATCTTAGGTGTATTGGCTTGTAAATGAACAAACCAATACCCAAGAAAGGAATAAAAAGGAATAAAAAAAAGAAAGGACTAGGAACATGATATTGTGGCGAAAATAATCGACCAGAATCCAAGCTCAGAGTCCAAAGAAAAAAAAACCTCCGAGACGAGTAAAAATATATATATATATATATATATATATATATATATATATATATATATATATATATATATATATATATATATATATATATATATATATATATATATATATATATATATATATATATATATATATATATATATATATATATATATATATATATATATATTCATGTGTGTATGATTAATATAAATAAAGTTTTTCACTTAGGTAATTGATGTTATATTGTATACTCTATATTTTCATAGTTCAATCTACCCTTCAGGAAGTTTTATCCATTTCAAGTCCGTATACGAAAAACTTCCGGGACGACTCGTATCCAAAAGTCTAAACAATTGCATTTTGGGGGAGAAGGACTTTTGGAACAGGAGGAGAACTTCTCACCACAACCTCGATAGATATCTATATCTACTGTTCTCGCTCTCTATCTCTCTCTTTCTCTCTCTCTCTATCTATCTATATAGGAAGAAGATATCACATGACTCTAAACTCTTCATGACTATTAATAACAAAGAAGGATAAAAAATTACCATAATTATACATACACACACACACAGACATACACACACACACACACATACACATATATATATATATATATATATATGAAGAAATATAGTCTTAAGGTGTGCTATATTTATGGGACAAAGTGCTCAATATCAGAGATAGAGCGTGTGTAAATATAAAAGTGAACATAGAAGTCAACACTTAGAGCTTCTAAGTGTTGACTATAGAAGTCAACACTTAGAGCTTCTAAGTGTTGACTATAGAAGTCAACACTTAGAGCTTCTAAGTGTTGACTATAGAAGTCAACACTTAGAGCTTCTAAGTGTTGACTTCTATGTTCACTTTTATATATATATATATATATATATATATATATATAAGAAAAGAAAGGAAAAAGGAAAGAAAAAAGAGAGAGAAAGAAAAAGAAGAAAAGAAAGAAAAAGAAAGTAAAATAAAACGAAGAAGAAAAGAAAGAAAAAAGAAAGAAAGAAATGAAAGAAAAGAAAGAAAAGAAAGAAAAATAAAGGAAAGAAAAGAAAGAAAAAGAAAAATGAAAGAAAAAGAAGAAAATAAAGAAAAAGAAAGAAAAATAAATGAAAGAAAAGAAATAAGAAAATAAAGAAAAAAGAAAGAAAAAGATGTATATATATATATATATATAATATAATATTTTTATTCTAATATTTTACATCGCTACACAAAAACCTCTCATGTTTCGGAACTATAATGTTCCTTCATCAGAATGTAAAATATAAAAAAGTTGTTTTCAAATATATTGATCTACGTTGCATTGATCACTTTTTTAAAAAAAGTAAACGATAAGAACTGTGAATTTTTAATCTGTCTGTTTTTCTCTTCATTTGTATATATATATATATATATATATATATATATATATATATATATATATATATATACACTCTCGACACTCCCGTCGAATTCTACGTATGAGGGTCAAGCAGATCAGTTCCTAGGAAACCGACAGCCCGACAACGGCACATAAGATTTGATTATAGTGGTGAATGTTTCGTGCAGGACCATCCACACTTTTTGAAGGGCCGAATACAGAGACCTGATGTACTACGTGCCACAAGGTTCCCAAACGACCCTCCGCAATTCTTGAATTCAGAATTGTCCTTCTTCTAGACCAGTTGCCATCCAAGGCTATAGAACCCAGTCTGTCCCGCTATTTACCCATAGCTGGAGGGAGAAGAAGAGGATTCACACCTTCCCCAAGGGTATTAGCACGTAAGTGAATGTAGTGGATTCGACTGGAATTCGAACTCGGGTCTCCGATTCCTCAATCATAGCCGCTATCCATTACTCCATCTCTTTTTTTTTTTTTTTTCTTTCTTTCTTTCTTTCTTTCTTTCTTTCTTTCTTTCAATTCTCTCTCTCTCTCTCTCTCTCTCTCTCTATATATATATATATATATATATATATATATATGTTTGTGTGTGTGTGTATAATTATGGTAATTTTTTATCCTTCTTTGTTATTAATAGTCATGAAGAGTTTAGTCACGTGATATCTTCTTCCCCGGCCAAATGTCAGATTTTGTCGCTCCCACCCACTCCAACCACCAATCTGGTTCCGCTGGCCGACTCAAGTCAGCTAATCCTGTTGACCAATCAAGAGTGAAATTTAAGCTCCGGGGTCTTTAAAAAAAACAAAAAACTGGGCGTCAACACATCCATTTCAGCTATTGCCCGTTTTAATGGCGACATGAGGACCATACAGATTGTCCGAGATGTTCCGACCAAGTTAATTTGTCCAGAAATAAGTCGCGTATTCGAGCTGAACAGAAAAAAAACCGAGAGAAGAAAATCAGAGATTGGGGTTCACGCTTTACTGCTAGCAATCCGTCGGCTTATTATATGGATGGTGGACTCGGTGTCGTGTCCTTGAACAAAGACATTAAAATGAATGAAGAGGCAGACGACAGAAAACGCACGTAAATCGAGGAAAAGAAGCAGTAGCAGTCGTGATAAGTGGAAGAAGATGGCGATTACAAGATGGTGATTTGTCTGGTGGAGGAGGACAGTGAAGATGAAAGCTAGACTGTTAGGATGATTGGTAGGGGTTGAGAAGAAAAGAACACAGAGAAGTAGAGGCAGACAGTGAGGGAGATGAAGACGGACAAACAGCTAAGGGAGAGGGAAGAAAGAAAAAAGAAGAAAAGAAAGAAAAAAGAAAGAAAAAGAAAAAATGAAAAAGAAAGAAATAAGAAGAAAAGAAAAAGAAGAGAGGAGAAGGAAGAAAGAAAAAAGAAACAAGTAAAGAAAGAAAAGAAAGAAAAAGAAAAGAAAGAAAAAGAAAAATGTAAGAAAAAGAAGAAGAGAAAGAAGAAAAGAAAAGAAAGAACAGAAAGAAAAAGAAAAGAAAGAAAAAGAAAGAAAGGAAAAAGAAGAAAAGAAAAAAGAAGAAAAGAAAAAGAAAAGAAAGCAAAAGAAACAAGAAAAGAAAGAAACAATAAGAGAAAGAAAAAAAAGAAAGAAAAAGAAAAGAAGGAAAAAGGAAAGAAAGAAAAGAAAGAAAAAGAAAAGAAAGAAGAAAACAAAGAAAAAAGGAAAGAAAAAAGAAAAAGAAAGAAAAAAGAAGAAAAGAAATAAAAGAAAGGAAAAGAAAAGGAAAAGGAAGAAAAAGAAAAAGAAAAAGAATGAAAAAGAAGAAAAGAAAGAAAAAAGAAAAGAAAGAAAAAAGAAAGGAAAGAAAAAAGGAAAAGAAAAGAAAGAATAGAAAGAAAAAGAAAGGAAAAGAAAAGAAAGAAAAATAAAAGAAAGAAGAAAAGAAAGAAAAAAGAAACGGAAAACGTAAATGGAAACAGTTCTTTTTTGTTTAAATCGGTATCACCCCATGCAAGGCAATAAAGCCACTGAGACACAAGAGGTTAGAGGGCGTGAAAGAATTAGAACCAGAAACATTAATAAGGAGCAGGAAGAGGAAAGAGTAATCAAAAGGACAGTAGATAACGATTGACATTGCATTTAAAATTTGGCAGATTAAAATTGCCTGGAAAGCATGGAGACAGAAAAGAGTTCCACAAGTAAGAAGTGCAAGATAAGAAACTGTTAGCATAGAACTTACGGCTACATCTAGCCAGCTCATCTGTAAATTGATGAGATCTCGACGCCAGTTTAGTGCTGAGCTTAAATTAAAAAGTTTGAATAGAGAAGAGCTCATCCGAAAAATTTCCATGAAAGTGTTTATAGAAAAGGCAGAGGGAAGTAACCTTGCGGCGGTGGGAAAGAGATTGAAGCCGAGATGCCAGGTCAGGAGTGATAATGTTGTTGATTCTTCTTTGGATTTTTATCAAGGAGCTCTAGATAGATAGCAGGGTCAGCGTACCATATATGACAGCAATATTCTAAGCATGAATAAATGGTAGATTTATAGATATGTAAGTTGGCTTCTGGAGAGAAAAATTGTCTTGCACAACACAGTGAAGCAACTTTCTTAGCAGTTGACCTAGCAATGGATTCAAATGAAGAAAAAGATATAGATATTTTTTTAATCATTTTACCCCAAGCAAGGCGGAAATGTCATTAGAACGCAGGTTACAGGGAGTGAAAGTGAAAGAGAAAGTGAAAGGGAAAACTGAAAATAGGGAGGATTGACAAAAGAACAAAAAAAGAAAATGTAAAAAAAACGAAGAAAAAACAGGAAAATAATAAAAAAAGAGAAAACGCGAGAAGGATGAGAGAAAAGAAGAAGAGATAAAAGTAGATACAGAGAGGGAGGCGGAGAGAGGGTGGCGTGGTGAAGGAATGCGAGTGGAAGGAGAAAGGAAGACAAACTAAAGAGAAGTGGGAGGAAAGACAAAGCAAAAGAACGAAAAAAAAGAAAGAAAAAAAAGGAAGAAAAAAATAAAAGAAAAAAGAAAGAAAAGAAAAAAGATAAGAGAAAAAGAAAAAAGAAAGAAAAAAGAAAGAAAAGAAAGCTGTCTATTGGCACATAAGCGAAAAAGAAAAAAAAAACCCAAAAAAAACTTCTAGAAAGATAATAGAAAAGAAACAAAAGAGAAAAATGGAAAAAAAAATAAGAATAGATAACTGTAGATATAGAGAGATGTGGATGGAAGAAGTGCGAGAGAAAAGAAAAAAGGAACTATATATCAGATTAATAAATAAAAAAATTCATTACTTCGTTATATATATATATATATATATATATATTTATTTATTATAATTATTTTAAAAAAATATGATTCCTCATGTTCTCATGTTTCAAAAATGTGAGCCAAAACCATCAATATAATTCTTAAAATTAAATTGAATTAAAGTAACAAGCCCTGTTTCATCCTCAAGCGAAAATTTAGAAATAACCAATTTTGAGGTTTACGTATCGTTATAAGCATGTTCATTCGTTACTATAGAAACGGCTGGGGCGACCATTTTTATCCACATATCAGTCACCTTCAGGGAGAGGTCAAGCTAAGGTAGGGTGGGGTGTCTATTTTAAAGCGAATTTCTCTTTTTTTCGCGCATCGTTTGTTCATTCACAGAGAAAGATAGATTTTGGTACCATAGTATGTTGTTAAGTGTCTGGATAATTTTGTTTTATTTTATTTATTTATTTTCAACGGACTGTTTCATATATAAATGCGTCGCACTGAACTACAATTTGTTTTTTTGACAACTTCATAAAGGGTTTTCCCTTTAATGATTGGGTTAAGATTTTTAGCCTTTTATTAAACTATGAAATTTGATTTTTTTTTATGCTATTTAATGTGAAATTTTGTTGATGTTGGCAAAAAACCGATAACTCATGTCTATGGTTTAATAAATTTTCATTATTTAGAAAC
>OZ010607.1:23384792-23430609 GCA_963932145.1 Acanthosepion lycidas
AACGAAGAAAGAAATTCACAATAGTGATCCATATTTTTTTTTAATACAATCTAAGCTTTCGGCTTACTTAAGCCATTATCAAAGATGTCAATTACAACATATTAAACAATATACAGACAAGACAGTGATGATAGTCTGTCATTGTTTACATAGATGATTTCTAAGCAACGATAAACACGCGCATATAAGACGCTAGAAGCGAAAATCGCACCGCATCTCCTGATGTTACACATGACCACTTGAGAGTGAATTCTAGAAGTAAGCCGAAAGCTTAGATTGTATTAAAAAAAAATATGGATTACTATTGTGAATTTCTTTCTTCGTTCAACGATAATGTTATTAAACTTATCAAATGTTACGAAAAAAATTTACATAAAATAGACAACACTTGTCTATATTATTTGATGAAACGTGTATGAAGGAAAAGATGCTGCCTAAATACACACAATATAAATATATACATATATATCCTTATATGTATATATATATATATCCTTATATATATATATATATATATATATATATATATATATATATATATATATATATATATATATATGAGCGAAAATGGAAAAGTTGCTTCACTTAAACTGAAAAAAAACCCGAAAAAACACGTGAACTTTGAACTTTGAAATCTAGAACGCTGCATAAGCTGTAAAAACGAACATTTGAAATGTTTTGAATTTACAAGACACATATACATAATCACAGACAACTCCCCTGAAGTTGGTCTCAGATGAGATTGAAAGTACTTGAGAAAATAAAAACTATTTGAAAGAAAACTTTTGTATTTTTCTTAATCAATTTTCTAAGGCTAAAAAATTAATCCGTGAACTTGAAAGGGTCACAACGAAAACTAATCGAAATATGTCTAAATTATTTAACCAAACCTGTTTGAATGAAAATATGCTGCCTATATATATATATATATATATATATATATATATATATATATATATATATATAACAGTAACGTTGACCTTGTACAAGGGCCGAGGCCACTTGATGTAGAGGTCTATGTTAAGGTTTAGTTTAAACGTATAGATAGGGAAGATAACAGTTAACTCTCGACATGACTAGGTTAAGGTTGTAGCGCTCGGGGAAGCATCCTCTTGGGAGTCTGTTCCATAAGACAGTGGTCCACGGGAAAAAGCTGTTCGAGTGGAACTTATTTCACACCGATGGAATACGGAGGGGATGTGGGTGGTTTGCTACTATGTAAGTGGCATGACCTTCCTAGCCGTGAAGGTTAGACACGGCTGAACCAAGAAATGCATTTCGTCCGAGCACTTTCCGTAGAAGTAGCGACAGAGCAATGAGAGACTCGCCTGTTAGAAAGAGGTTGAAGGGCGGAAGAAAATTTCTTCTCCAACAAGGACTCGGAGACGCTTTTGTACTCTATCACGACCTGGAAAGTCAGGACTGGGCAGCTCCCGCCCAAATATGACAACAGTCCTATAATTTCGACCTGATTTAGCACTTAGAAAAGCTAAAGGACGGTATGAGGAGTCTGTATATCGGTGCGTCTCCCCAGGGGATTGTAAATTACTGACGCGTGAACGATTAATTTGGTTTCAATAGCAAAATACATCCCTATTTTTTGAAAAATGAATAAGGCTTGATAGCTTTGCCTAATCAACCAATCGAATATGACCTACGTTAAATTTAAACTAAGCGAAAAAGAAAAAAAATAGAAATTATTATCTTAGAAATGTCTCTTGGCCAAGATTTGATATCTAACACCATCCATACAGTAACTTAAAGACTGATACAAATGGTTACAATAAATTAACAGTTGCCAGACAATCACCGTTCATAAGAAATAAAAGCTTAGAGAAGTAATTTAACCGAATTCCAAAGAGTTATAACCTTCGTAGACTTCCTACATAAATGTTTTTGTAGTTGATAAATAAGAAGCCTCTTTAAGAAACTAGTAAATAATTTAAATATATAGAATTATTTGGTAAATAATATGCTAAATAAATATCATCCATATAAGATGTGAATAATATCAAACAATCAATGTAAAATATCAAATATACAAAGATGTTAATACTAGTAGGAGATCAATACAGAAATTGTTCACATCGTACCTGGATATATATATATATATATATATATATATATATATATATATATATATATATATATATATATATATATATTGAATATTACAACAAAAACGTAAGAATCGCTGCACAATTGCAATCGTGTTTCAAAACATTACGATGCGTCTCCTAAATTACTGACGAGTAAACGATTAATTTGGTTTCAAAAGCAAAACACATCCTCATTTTATAAAGAAAATATATGGCTTGAGGGCTTTACCATCATCAACCATTCGAATATGACTTACGTTAAATTCAAACTAAAAGAAAAAGAAAAGAATAGAAATTGTTATCTTAGAAATGTGTCTTGCCCAATATTTGGCATCCGACAGAAGCCAGACATTAACTTAAAGACTGATACAAATGGTTACAATAAATGACAGTAAATCTACATAAGAATAAAAAAAAGGCGAGCGGGTAGAGAGGTAATTTATCTGAATGTCCAACTAGTTATAAGCTTTGCGGATTTCCGACATAAAAAAAAAAGAATTGTAGTTGATAAATAAGAAGCCTCTTTAAGGTTGAAACCATGGTAGTGGATTCAGGTGACTTCTTGAATTTTAAAATATGTATTATATATACATATTAGGTTGGTGCAAAAATAATATCGTTTTCTCACATAGTAACATATGTGAGAAAACGACATTATTTTTGCACCAACCTAATATATAAGCGTTAGGCCTTCCTTTGATAAAGGTAGCGGATTCAGCTGATCTCTTGATTTTTAAAGTTAAAAGCTCTACATGTTTTATTTTTATTTTATTTTCACATGTGTATTAAGAACTTTTTAATACTACTGTTTCCTGGTCAGATTCAACTCTGACCCTTAACCTTATATATATATATATATATGTATATATATATATATATATATATGAAGAAATATAGTCTTAAGGTGTGCTATATTTATGGGATAAAGTGCTGAATATCAGAGATAGAGCGTGTGTAAATATAAAAGTGGGCATAGAAGTCAACAGATGCGACAGTCTGTTTCATGCTATGTGCAATCGTCAGGCCACGTGTGGTTATTTTTCCAGGGTATTTATATATATACGGGTCAGTGGTGCATTGTGGGTAGTGTATATATATATATATATATATATATATATATATATATATATATATATATATACTGAACTCACTTCTTATAACCGAACAACTAGACTAAGCATATATATAATTTGATTATAGTGGTGAACACTTGTGCATAAATTCTTAAATTACCATAATTCTTTAAATTGATCAGTGGGAGATTGTGCGAAAAACAGAGAGAGAAAAAGTAAGTTTCGTAAGGGAAGAAAACGAAGAAAGAAAGAAAGGAAGAAAGAAAAAAATAAATAAAGAAAATGAAAGAAAAAGAAAGAACGTGGGTGGACAGTGAGAAAGCGACTACCTGAATTTTCAATGAGTTGTTTCCACCCCCCCCGTCCCACAATATTACGTCCGTTCCGTATTGGATTGTCCGACAGTTGACCCATGTCTTTACTCGGACTATTCTAGCTCCAGTGCAAACGAGAAACAGTCGGCTCGCAAGTGTCTGACCACTAAGATATAAAGACAAAATGAAAGACCCCTAGTGTCCGTTGTTGTTAAAGCCACAAAGGTTATTGCTGTTCACATCTGCGATTGGATCAGATCATATTTATCACTTGCCAACCAACGCCTCGTAGACAGATGCGTGTCTACGAAGATCAAAACGAACAAATCACCAGGGATACACGCCTTCGCCTAATGAAGGAGATCCGACGTGACATTTCGTATCAATTCGAGGCTGCAGCGAAACCTCTACTTATGAACAAGATGAAAATGTGGGCGAATGGTTCAGATCGTGTTCTCCAAATAGAATTAGAATATGAGAAGGTTTTTTTTTTTTTGTTTTTCATACGCGTAGTCAGTTGCAGCAAATAGATTAAGTGGAGTATATCACCAAAAGTCAAAGATGCTGTTTTTAATTTCATTTATTTGGAAACTTTATTCTTTATCTTCGAAACGGAATCGTTACATGAAACGAGGGAGAAAATGTTCCTAATCACATAATCTTTATGGGCTCAAGTCGTGAGGATATTTAAAAAAAAAAAGAAACACTTCAGCAGTAATCTACAATATCTGTTGCCTTCTCATTTCCACTTAGCTTCTTTCTTTCCTTTTTTCTATATCTATCTATCTATCTATCTATCTATCTTTGTTCATTATCTATCTATCTATCTATCTTTGTTCATTATCTATCTATCTATCTATCTATCTATCTATCTATCTTTGTTCATTATCTATCTATCTATCTATCTATCTATCTATCTATCTATCTATCTATCTATCTATCTATCTTTGTTCATTATCTATCTATCTATCTATCTATCTTTGTTCATTATCTATCTATCTATCTATCTATCTATCTATCTATCTATCTATCGATCGATCTTTGTTCATTATCTATCTATCTATCTATCTATCTATCTATCTATCTATCTATCTATATATCTATCTATCTATCACAGTCTGTGTGTGTGGTGCGCCTATTATCAAATAAATCCTAGTAATCAATCAACTCTGAATTAGTTAAGCATCTCATCTCACAGGATCTCCTTTCAGATAAGCAATACGACTTTCGCTTGTCTAGCCCAAATGCTGATCGTAGCAGTTATTGCTGAAAGAGTCCATTAAGTTTTAGAATAAAGAGCACGGCCGTTGCTTTGGGTATCTCGAAGGCAATTGACAGGGTTTCGCATATTAGTCTTCTTCACAATTTGAATGGTTATAGCATTTCTGGACGACTTTTTGATCTGTTTCAGTCTTTTTTTCTTTACCGAATCGCGAAATGAAAATTATCTTGAATGGCCACTCTTCTAAATCATTTTGTCTTAATGGAAGCGCACCTAAGGACTATATCTTTGAACCTACGTTGTTGCTAATTTTCCAGATGGCACCAGTTCTCAACTTGGTATCTATACTGATGACAAAACCATCTATTCCAGTCTTAATAGTAAGTCTTATCGATTCGGTAAGGTTAGATTGGTAGCTGGTCTTAAAAATGATCTACAATTTGATGTTAACTGGGGTAATGACTTGATAATTTTAACGCCTTCTAAATGTAACCGCTCTATTTTAATCGTCTGGGATAACCATTTTTACCTTCCATCAGCATGGCTAATTCTAACCTCCCGGAGAGTGGCTTATTGTATTTTCTCGGACTAGCTGACATAAAGTAGAAAGATTATATTGAATCAATTGCTAGATCTGCTGCTAGGAAAGTTGGTTCACTGTGTCGTGCTACACATTTTTTCTTGCCAGAATCTATTTTACATATTAATAAGTTTGCCATTCGTCTTTGCTTTGAATATTGCTGCCACATCCGGTCTGAGGCGCCTGCTGTATGTTTAAAGATTCTTGATAAAATTCAAAGAATCTGCAATGTTATTGATCCCGACCTGGCATCTCGGCTCTAGTTCCTTTCCCGTTTATGTAATGTGGCTTCTCTGTGCCTTTTCTACAAATACTTTCATGGTAATTGTTCTGATGAACCTTCCTCTATGGTGCGTAGACTTTATGAATTTAAGCGCAGTACTTGATTGGCGGGAAGGTCTCTTTATTTTACTGTCGAAATGGTTAGATGTAAGTTCTATGCTTACAGTTTTTTGCTATGTCAATTTATTAGCACAATCATTAAAACATTTGTGGTCAGTGAGAAACATGAACAAACCAATTAAAGTTACCCTGGACTGACTTTCTCTCCGTCTTTTGAGTGATTTATCAAAGTTTGCTTTGTTTATTTGATTCTTTCTTCAAATGACAAGATGTAACGCTAAGTTCTATGTTAACGGTTTCTTATCTCGCACTTCTCGCTTGTGGAACTTCCTTCCGGTTTCTTGCTTCCCAGTCAATTTTGATTTTTAAGAATTTAAATGCAATGTCTATCGTTTATCAATTGTCTTAATTCTTATTCTTTAGTGTTCTCTATCCGTAATACTATTTTTTTTTATATTCTCTAAAACTCGGTAACCCCCTTGCGTCTTAGTAGCTTTATTTTCTTGCTTGGTGTGAAATGATTAAAAAAAAAGGAAATAGAAAGTAAATGAGGAGAGGACATATTGAAGATAAAAGCGGAACGCAGCTCCTATCTGGCGTGATTTAGTGAATGGCCGGCGGAGTAGAGCGTGACAGAGATGGTAAAAGGTTATTAAGAGTTACAAAGGGCAGTAGATTGTGGAGAGACATGATCACAACGGCCTGAAGGGAGATGGCACAAAGAAGAAGAAGAAGAAGAAGAAGAAGAAGAAGAAGAAGAAGAAGAAGAAGAAGAAGAAGAAGAAAATATGGTACCTTATAAAAGGGTAGTGTAGTAGAGTGCGATACTCACCGGTGCCGAATGATGTTAATGCAGGGACAGACGAAGACAAAACTCAATATGGACGCAGAAGATTCTGGTTAATTAAGGTACAATGGAAAGAAATCAATTCGGATCAATTAGGTGACTATATCTTTTATATCGAATAAAGTATATTTTATAATAAATTAATCTATAAACATTTTAAATATATGCGGTTGTATGTACATATATATATATATATATATATATTTATATATATATAAACGAATTTATACATCATTACTATTAGCATATATATATATATATATATATATATAGATAGATAGATAGATAGATAGAAATAGATTGATAAAATTAGTGGTCAGTATATATATATATATATATATATATATATATATATGTATTTCTAAGAGGATAGAATCCAGATAGAGCTCAATGTCCAGGACATAGCAAGAATATAATATAAAAGGCTCAAATAATAATATTCAATGGTTATAATTTATTACATTGAAATTGTTTTTTTTTTTAATTATAATAATGGAATATTAGTGTTTGGGCCATTTATATTATATATATATATATATATATATATATATATATATATATATATATATATATATATATGACGAGTGAACAGAATGAGTACCAAATAGTTCGTCTACGAAACTCTAGTTGAAGTGCTGAACATAATATCAATCAGTAATTATATATTAATATAAAAGGCTCAAACACTAATATTCCATGGTTATAATTTTTAACATTGGTATCGTAATCACGATAAGGCTCAAACACTAATATTCCATGGTTATAATTTTTAACATTGGTATCGTAATCACGATCCAATTCATCAGTCATACAAATTTAAAAAAAAAATTGAATTCGTAGGCCTGATGAATTGGATCGTGATTGCAATGTAATAAATTATAACCTTGTATGTATATATTAGGTTGGTGCAAAAATAATGACGTAATAATGACGTTTTTTCACGTATTTTTTAACGTCAAAAAACGACATTATTAAGTCATTATTTTTGCACCAACCTAATATGTATATATATATACATATATAAGTGTGTGTGTGTGTGTGTGTGTGTATAGAGAGATGTATGCATAGTTACAAAAACGCATATATATATATATATATAAATATATATATATATATATATATATATATATATATATATATATATATATGTCTGTGTGTCAAAGGACATTCGTACATAAAATATATATATATATATATATATATATATATATATATATATATATATATAAAGATTGTATTGATATTTATACTTATCTATGTCTGTCTATCTGTCTGTCTGTCTGTCTGTCTCTCTCTCTCTCTCTCTCTCTCTATATATATATATATATATATATATATATATATATATATATATATATATATGTATTTAAACTTATATTGTTAAATATAGCAGACAATGAATGTCTGATCATGAGCCGTTCTAATGTTCGACTGTCTGCTTTAATTTCTGGTGAAAATAAAGACAAAAATTGTCCAACATTTGGATATTTTTGTTTATTAAGTTGGTCCTAAAGCTTCCAGCTCACATGAACCATCTTCAGAGTTGGTTATACAGGCATTAAACAAACATATCCACCGCCGAAGATGATATTTTGTTATTTTGTCATAGAAGATTACTAGGCGACGATAACGGTCGCGGAATAGAAGACACAGGTCGTAAATTCATGATACGGTTCTATGACGTCATACCATGTGAGAGACCGAAATAGTAACAACAGAACCATATGTCTAGTTTAGTTTGGTTTGTTTTGTTTTATGGCATATCAATGGGTTATTTAATGCCGACAAGATTTTTATTGCTGGTAATATATTTTTCTTCAAAAATCTATTTCTGGAAATATTTTCCCTTGAAGAAATCTATAGCTGGTCATATTTTTTTCAAAGAATGTATAACTGTTTGTATTGCTGTTATTTTTTTTTTTAAGTATTGCTGATAATAATTTTTCCTTGAAAAATTATTGCTGGTAATAACTTTTTTATTACAAAGTATTTCTGGTATTAAAACCTATTTTTACACAAGTTTGGGTGTTAACTATTTTCCCATAGCTGGGACCCTAACAGATGCTACCACCTCGGGTTAGGGTGGACCTGGGAACACCAGCAATTAAGAGGTGATTCGACGCTGTTCAAAAACTCCTCATCAGAGGACTTGTTGCTGAATGTAGTTTACCGTCTTACCCAGGACGCGGATGTAGTTTATCGTCATAGCCAGGACGGACCATATGTCTAGATGCAATGTAATGTGTTGTGACTAGTTTGAAATGTAATTTTGTTGAGTGTGGTTTGCTTCGTTTTAATGTTGATGGCATTCAATATCTGAATGTTCTTTTTACTATATGTATATGTGTGTATTATTGTGTTACGAATTAATCTGTCTAATATCATGTACATGGCTATGTTTATATATATATATATATATATATATATATATATATATATATATATATATATATAATGGACTCTCCCGTCGGTTTGGACGTATGAGGATCTGATAGCTTAGTTGATTCAGTTATGAAATTTTGTGCGATAATCTTGAGTGTCATTTAAGACCCGCTAGTGATTTACTAAGGAAGCCACATATGGAGCAAGAGTGAGGATTGTTAGATGAGAGGCCTGTTAGATTGGCTGACCTTTTAGATCTTGCTCTCGCTTCTTTAAGATGAGTCCACTAAAACACGTTGATCTCCATTCTACCCGCTCCAAGGCTAAGCGCTCAACGGTGTTATGTGGTATATTGACAGCAGACAAGTTATATATATATATATATATATATTACTCGAATATGAGTATCCATAAATATATAAATTTTTATTCAGTTCATAAACGATTTTAAGAAAATATATGTTAAGACGAACTCAAAGAGTCTATATAGTGACTCTGATTTATTTGTGTACAAACTCTATTTATAGTGTAATGCGGGATTCCACTATAATAACTCTCGTTGCTATGACAACTAGTCACCAAGACGACGATTTGAAGAATTCTCAACTTGAATAGCGAAACTTCTAAATATTCCCATAATTATGCGATGGTGATGTGCGGCCGACCAAGATTAGGTCCAGCCGCGGGGAGTGGAGGTGTGTGTGTGTGTATGGGGGGGGGAGTTCATTGTAATTCCTGGATTGACAAAATAAGAATAATCAAATTGCCCGGATGTTTGTATTGAATTATCGTGAACACTACGGTAACGAAGATTCGGCGCCGTGCTTGATGGCCTGTCCTTGTCAAATTAATTGATTCTCAAATAAAATTAAAAAACAAAGAAACAAAAAGATTAATGTCTAAACGTACGTTCGAATCACGCTGAAGGCAGTGGTTCTCGTCTAATCATTGAAGTTAAGCAAGCATTGAATCTGGTCATTACTAAAATGGGTACTGCTTACAGATACTATGCCAGTGCCATACGTGATACAGGCTTGGGCGATCATATATCTTTTCGATACATGACTGACGAGGCAGATTTTTTTTCCCGCAGTAGGTTGCCATTTCTTTCTGTGGTAGATGGGTTGCCAGTCTTTTCGATACAGATCTAGGTAAATTGCTCGAAATCAATTGCTCGAAAAATAATTTCGCGAACTATCAATTGCTCGAAAGTCATATTGCTCGAAGTAATTTCGAAACTCGAAGTACCACGTAAACTGCGCCGTCTCAAGACACGTCAACGGAGCTGGATATAAAAGGAGCCACAAAACTCAACTTTAGGAGTCCGTCGCTCAACTCTTGAACGACAGATTGGTTGAACTCTCTGTCTTCGGGCGGGAGGAACCCGAGGGAGGCTACGCCGAAGGGCGGACTCTCTTTCGGGGAGGTAAACCGACCCTGAACCCGTTTATTCGGGTTCAATGGGCATATTTTTGGCCGGGCCCACGGGCTCGGAGATCCCACGTTAAAAAGGCCTTGTGCCACATGACGCCTTCGTGGGGGTGGGGTGACTGAATATCGTCATTCATCTAGGACTTGGGGAGCAGTCGACCAGACTGTTTATTACTGTCAAACTCTCTGCCTCGGCGGAGAGGAACCCGGACGAAGCTTTGCCGCAGGTCAAAGTTTCGTTCGAGGAGGTAGACAGCCCCCGAACCCGTCTAGGCGGGTTCAAAGGGAATATTTTTGGCCGAGCCTACAGGCTCGGAGTACCCACAATAAACCGGCCTTGTGTCACATACATCCCTCGTGGGTGGGGAGGGGGGCTGTTAAATATAGCAGTCTTCTACGACATTCTCTCTTGGCTGGCTTAACACACGGTGGCAAGGCTACTCTCTGTACGTGTTGTTCTCCCTTTCTTCCCATAGCAACCATATCTATTGTCATTAGATTTGTCTTACAGTATTCCATTAATTGTTAATACTTATCACTGGATTGTCTATTGTTGGTATTGAATTAACCTACAATAATATTTTTCCTTCAAAGATGTATTGCTGGTAATATTTTTTCTTAAAACTGAATAACTGGTAATATGTTTTCCTTCGAAAATGAATTGTTTGTAGTATTTTTTTCTTCAAAAATGTATTTTTGATTATATTTTATCCTACAAATAGTATTTTTTTCTCAAAATGTATCGCTGGTATTAAAACCTATTTTTACAATTTCATAGTGTTTTAACCCTATTTAACACGCACGCACGCACGCACATACACACACACACACACACACATATATATATATATATTAAGCATTCCACACCAAGTTCTCAGGGGGTTACATAGAGTGAATGTGAGAGGAATACTGTATTTGACCCTACATAGCTAAATGTTATAGCACTTCAGGCTATATGACTGTATCGTGTAGGATATAGGTTCGATTCCTGTCGGAGAACAAATATTTTTTATGAGATTTCTCGGGCATTCAGGCCGGTAAATGTTGTTAATTCTTTTTATTATAAACTGAGTAATTACTGAAATATTTTATCTATAAAAATAACGTATAAACAGAAAATATCAGGAGGGTCTGGAGAATTTGATACTCGCATGGCGGATAGAGGAAAAGAGGAACAAGGGAAAGCAACCCGTGACATACTTAACGGACTTAAGCAAAGTGGATGGCAGGACAGAGTCTAGGAGAAATAACAAAAAGACTTTTAAAGAGCTATAAGGGACAAGAGGATGTGGAGGGCCATGATCGGTGAAGGGATACGGCACATAAAAGAAGGTACTAGCTTCTTTTTCTTTTTATGTGCCATGTCATTTCAGGACGGAGGCGATCATAGCTCTCCACTTCTCTCTATCCCTTGCAGCTCTCAAAAACTTTCTTGTCTCTGATTGCTCCTCCAGAGCACGTTCTGTCATCCACTTGCTTAAGTCCGCCAGGTATGTCACTCGATTTCCCCTTGTCTCTCTTCCCTCTATTCGACCCGTGAGTATCAGATTCTCCAGGCCCTCCTTCCTCATTATGTGTCCCAGAAATTTCAGCTGCCTCTTTCTGATGTTAAGTAAAAGCCGCCTCCTTGTTTGCAACCTAAGATCTCATCGTTGCTCACACGCTCAGTTCATGATATCCTTAGCATCCTTCTGTAGAACCACATCTCCGTCGCCTTGAGTCTCTTCTTCATTTTTGAGGAAATCGTCCAACATTCGCTGCCGTAAAGAAGAACATATGTTACGTAACAACTCAGTATACTTTTCTTTGTTACCAAAGAAATCCTCCTGTCTCGCAATACTCTGCCCAGCTTTTGGAATGCGTCAATGGCCATCCCAATACGTCTACGGATCTCTGTGTCGCATTTAACGTCCTCTATCAAGACGCTTCCTAGATATTTAAACTTCCGCGTCTGCTTGATTCTAACAACATAAGATACGCAGATGACACAGTACTGATAGCAGACACGGAAATGAAATTAGAAAATCTCCTACAGAAGATAGCAACGGACACTGAGAAGAAGGGACAAAGTATAAACTACAAGACAGAATGCATAGTCATCAGTAAGAGGAAGAGTCTGAAATGCTATCTAAAGGTCGGGAACATTAGAATCAAGCAGATACTAACTAAGTAGGACTGAATTAACTTCAAGTCAGTCTGAATTAGGATGACTGAACCTCTGCTTCATGAGTAGGGCTGCTAAAACACGTTCGACGATGTCATTAGTAAGTGAAAAAAGTTCAGTCGTCAGTGGACCGGTGGAACACTATTACTGCTTCGTTCTCATCTTGAAGCCAAGAGGAGAAAGAGAAAGGGGTCATAGCTCATGTGACCAGAAACCCTTTCCGGTTTCTTTATAACTTGCATCATGGGAAAATTATTTTTTTATTCCTTAATATTATTTTATTAATTGGCTTTATTTCATTTTCCCCACACACTACAATCTTGACTGTTTCAAGTCTAGGGTTAACCATTATTTTTCCTACATAAACTTATAAACTGTACTTGCCTTTTCTTATGCTCATATGACATCATACAGTAACCCTTTACCTTGAGTGACTCTTGGGCCTTGCACTGGGTGAACATTATTTTTATGTCTCTTCAGGATGTAGGCGATCATGGCTCTCTACAATTTCCTGTCCTTTGTAACTCTAAATAAATTTTGTCTTTTTGTTATTCCTCTTAAATCTTGTTCCACCACTAAGTATGTTATGCATTGTTTTCCTCTGTCACTCTTGCCTTCAATCTGTCCCATGAGTATCAGATTTTCCAAGCCCTCTTTCCTCATCATGTGCCCTAGAAATTTCAACTATTTCTTTCTGGTGGTAAGTATGTGTCATTTTTGTTTCCACTTTCTCTAAAACTTCATCATTGCTCAAATATTCAGTCCAAGGTACCCTCAGCATCCTTCTGTAGAACTACATTTCTGTTACTTCCAGTCTCTTCTTTATCATTGAGGAAACTGTCCAGCATTTCCCCCCTTTTTTTTATAGAAGGACAGATATCATGTAACAGTTCAGTATTGTTTTCTTTTTTCTTAATAACATTTTTCTACCTCTTAATACTTAGCTTTTAGAATTTGGGGGAAATAAGGATAAGAACAGGTAAAGAAGGTCAAGCTCAAGTCAGCCTCGTGCTGAGTTGGGATGGCCAAATCTTTATTTCGTGAGTAGGGCTGCTGAAAGACATCTGAACGATATCGTTGGAAAGTGGAAAGATTGTGGCGGGGGTCATAAAATTGCACATGTGACCAGAAACCCTTTCAGGTTTCTTTATAAATTGCATTATGGGAAAATTAAGTTTTTATTTCTTCTTCTTATTTTATTTATTGGTTTTATTTCATTTTCCTCACATCTTCTCTCCAGATCTCTTTAACGTCAACAACGAGGCTCTCCTAGGGGAGCTGGATATCCTACTAGGACTTACTATCGGGCAGTCTTAACAATATAAGATACGCAGATGACATTCTAATGATGGCAGCATAGAAAAAAAACTATTAGGTTATCTAGGCAAGAAAAGCGTGAAGAAAGCACTATCAGCCGTAAGTAGACAAAGTATGGTTGTCAGCATGAGAAAAATTCCAAGATGTGACCTATGAATTGAAGATGTCAGCATTTTAATTTCAGCGATCTAAAAACGTAAAGATTTAGTAAACAAAATATTGTTTTTTATAATGACAACACCGAGTTCTTGATAATAACCGAGATAAGTTTATTCATAATTTGATAACGATATAGAACATCTCAGTCGGAAAATTAGAAAACTATAATAAAAAATTAAATAGACGGATCTTGTCCGTAGAATTTAACAAAAATTGTTTGGCTTGATTCCTGCTGCCTAACCACACGTTGGAGTAATGGATAGGGATTCGGATTGAGGAATCAGAGAGCCGAGTTCGAACGTGGGGGTGGAAGTAGTAGTCGTGGTGGTGTGTATGGGTGACAGAACGTTTATAGATAGTGTTGACGTCGATATCAACACTACACAGCGATATTTTAACGCTCTCTTCAGATTAAATATTTATGTTTGGGTTTTATTATTACCAGTATTACATTGGACTGCACTGTGGAGTGAAACTGACAGTCACCTTGCAGTGTTGATTACTATGTCCTCTTCCTTCTCATAATATAATGAGCTCTGTCTTTCGACATTGAGCACTTGGATTGTTTACCTCTGTGAACGTTAACGTGTTTATTCTTTATTGACAGTAATATATATATATATATATATATATATATATGTGTGTGTGTGTGCGTGTGTGTCTGTGTGTGTGTGTGTGCGTGTGTGTGGGGGGTATAGTAGGCCGATGAGAGAAATTCGAAAAGACATAATAATAATAATATGCCCCTGACTACATTTGAGCGTGCTACTGGATTGGCATCTATGTCCCACACGTTTACTGTTAGAATAGCTAAATGCAACCGCCACTTATACTCTCGCACTTCCCGTCTGTGGAACTCCCTTCCTCTTACTTGCTTCCCTGATAATTACAATCTTCAAAAATTAAATGGAACGTCAATCATCCTCTTCTGTCTTCTTGAATCCTGTCCATCTTTTGTCCTTTCCTCAACCCTCCTTATACTCTATCTTTTCTCTCATTTTCACTCTCTGTATAGTAGTCGCATTCCTTGCCTTTCACCCACTGCGTACTAGTGGTATTCCTGCCTTGCTTCGGGTGAAATGATTAAAAAAATATTTATTGTATGTCATTTGGATTCCCGGGACCATGTTTCGCCTTTGGTTAAAGAGGAAGACAGAACACTTTGATCCAAGCCAAAAGACCGAGAAGCGATTCTCTGGTGAAGGTCCAGCAATCTTTAGCCTTCGTGTTCGCAAGAAAACGGTGGGTACAAATGACAGTTTTTCCCTTGACACCGCTATTATTTTTACTACCTTCACTCCTCGGCAATGTTTATTATTTTAAAAAGTGAAAAAATTATTTTACCTACGACTGATTATGGTCGTAGGTAATATAATCTTAGACTCTTTAAATATGGATTTTATAAAAGTTAGTAATATATGTTTGTCGTGTGTTTATTGATGGAAAGATATTTATCAGGATTCTTTCTAGGTATTTTCTACCTAATAAATTGTCTTCTTTTTCTTTTATCAGGATGGCTTGTCTTATTTCTGTGTTAAACAAGCGAATACAAAATTTTGTCTTAACGTAAGTCCCTCTTTTGTTGGCAGTTGCGGGTGGATGTGGGCAGCGTCAGTCGGGCTGGCGTAACGAATGCGGATCTTTACAGACCAAGGATCCGACAGCCCGATGCAACCAGGTTTGCCAGATCAGGTCTGCCTCAATCCCCATTTTTGCCGCATGGGAGGCGCTTCTGCCCACGTGTGTGGTCTTCTCCGTCGCCCAGAGTTGTCCATCAAAATCAAATTTACAGGAATGTCCTCGTCAAACTCTCTGAGTACTCTTCGGGTGTAGGCAGGTCCTTCACAGCCTAGTCTTTTATGGATTGAGTCTACGAGACACTGTCTAGTTATTCGCCGCCTACAACCCCTTTCCCGCCAACGAAACTCTGTGAGCCTCTTCTGCTCTATCACTACTTCCATGGCATTTGTTCTGACGACGCACATTGGTTAGTCTCTCCACCCCTGGCCTTTGCAACTGGGACCCACCATGACGTACTCAAGGGTAAATCATCTCCCTTCCCTTCCTATTCCATTAGTAAGAAGTAAGGTCCATGTGGACAGCTTCTTCCCAAGAACTGCTGTTCTATGGTACAAACTCCCGACAGTATGTTTTCCTAGTCACTAATTTTTCTTAGTGTGTGGACTGTACTTATCAAGACAATTTTTTTGTATTTCTCTTAAGCTGGGATTTCCAGGGATATTTTTCAATGTGTTGTTGTGTTCCTTTTTTATCATTCCAAGAGCACCTACTATGACTGGTTCTATTGTTATTTTCAATTCCCACATTTTATTCTATTTTGATTTCCAGGTCTTTATACTTTTTCAAATTCCTTGGTTGCTATATTACAGTCCTCTGGACAAACCATATCAATAAGTAGGCAAGTTTGTTTCTTTTCGGTTTTTGACAATTCAGTCCGACCTATTTGCTCCAATCTTTCTGCCTCTATAGATGGTGTAATCCCATAGAATTGTGATGTCTTCTATTTCTGTAAACAGTGCTGGATGATGTCCATGCCAGTGTTTATCAACATCTTTTCCAAAATGTTTGCACATTATCCAGTGTAAATATTTAGATTTCGGCATTAAATAACCCATAGAGGTTGATATGCCGCTAAACAAAATCAACGAAACCAATCAAAATATTTAGATTTCGGCATTAAATAACCCATAGAGGTTGATATGCCGCTAAACAAAATCAACCAAACCAAACCAATCAAAATATTTAGATTTCGGCATAAAATAACCCATAGCGGTTGATATGCCGCTAAACAAAATCAACCAAACCAAACCAATCAAAATATTTAGATTTCGGCATTAAATAACCCATAGAGGTTGATATGCCGCTAAACAAAATCAACCAAACCAAACCAATCAAAATATTTAGATTTCGGCATTAAATAACCCATAGAGGTTGATATGCCGCTAAACAAAATCAACCAAACCAAACCAATCAAAATATTTAGATTTCAGTGTTAAATAACCTATAGAGGTTGATATGCCGCTAAACAAAATCAACCAAACCAAACCAATCAAAATATTTAGATTTCGGCATTAAATAACCCATAGAGGTTGATATGCCGCTAAACAAAATCAACCAAACCAAACCAATCAAAATATTTAGTTTTCGGCATTAAATAACCCATAGAGGTTGATATGCCGCTAAACAAAATCAACCAAGCCAAACAATCAAAATATTTAGATTTCAGTGTTAAATAACCCATAGAGGTGTTGCTATGCCGCTAAACAAAATTAGCCAACCCAGTCACAACAATGTTAACCGTTATATTTCCTTTTTTTACGCTCATACTACAGCGCACAGTAACTCTCTACCGTGAGTGGCTCTTGGGCCTTGTATTGGGTGAACATTAATATAAAAAATATAGGAAAAATATAATTCTGATTCGACGATGTAACGAGATGGCCGTTTTCAGCCATTTTGGTTTTTCTGGTTCAATGACAAGAATTCTAATCAATAAAAACAAAGTCCTATTTCGAATGTTACTACGAGAGTTGATAAGCGACGAATGTCCATTTCTCTTTTATCTCCTTTCGTCTGGTTACCGCACAGCGGTTATTCCCAAGTGGCTAACACCTCACCGGTCACAATTGGCCAAATTGATTGCCATGGTGACGAATTGGTGTTAAGCCAGGCGTACTATCAGGGAGGTTATTAAATTGATGATAATAACCAGAGTTCGAGTGAGTGTGTCTTTGTACTTCTGCTTTAATTATAGATATAAATTTCCTTCTGGAGTTGACCTTTGATTGGTCAACGTATGGCCTTCTCATGGGCGATTATACATGTGAGGACTATTGGAAATGTTAGGGGTGGGGTCAAGGTGAATTGTCTCCCTTGACGTGTCCAGGTTAAGGGTCTACTTTGATTGTGTGTATAAAGGAACATATATTTTTCTGATTTAGGAAGGAAGGAAAAGAATGAAGGAGTGTACAGAGGAAGGAACGAAGGAAGGAAAGATGGAGGGGAGGAAAGAAGGAAGGAAGAAGGGAATGAAGGAAAGGAATAAAAGAGTGAAGTGAGGCATGAAAGAAAGGGAAGGAAGAAAGGAAAAAAGAAGGAAAAAAAGAAAGGAAAGAAGGAAATAGGTAATAAAAGAAGGAAGGTGGAACGAAAAGAAGGAAGGAAAGAGGGGAGGAAGGAGTGAGAAAAGGAAGGAAAGTAGGAAGAAAAGAAAGAAGGAAAAAAAGAAGGAAGAAAAGAAAGAAGGAAGAAGTAAGGTTAGGTGAGAAGGAAGGAAGAAAGGGAAGAGAAGAGAGGGGTGAAGAAAGAAGGAAGAGGGAGGGAAGTAAAGAAGGAAAGTAGAAATGTATGAAGGAAGGAGGAAATGATTGAGAGAAGGAAAGGAAGGAAAGAAGGAAGGAAAGCAAGAAAAAAGAAATGAAGGAAGGAAGTAAGAAGGAGGGAAGGAAGGAATGAAGGAGATAAATGAGGAAGGAAAGAAAAAGTAAAGAAGGAAAGATGAAATAAATGAAGGAAGGAAAGAAGGAAGAAAGGAAGGAAGGGGGGAGTGAAGAAGGAAAGAGAGAAATGAGGATGGAAAGAGAAAATAAATGAAAAAAGGAAAGAAGGAGGGAAGAAAGGAAGGAAGGGATTACAGAAGGAAGGAAAGAAAAAGGAAAGAAGGAAAGATGAAATAAAGGAAGGAGGGAAAGAAGCAAAGAAGGAAATGAAGGAAGGGAGGAAAGAAGGAAGGAAGGTAGGAAAGAAGGAGGAAGGGTAATAAAGACAGAAGGAGAGAAAGAAGGAAGGAAAGAAAAAAGGAAAGAAGAAAGATGAAATGAATGAATGAAAGAAGGAAAGAAGGAGAGAGGAGAGTAAAGAAATAAGGAGAGAAAGGAGGAAGGAAAAAAAAAGGAAAGATGAAATGAATGAATGAAGGAAGGATGGAAGGAAAGGAGGAGGGAGGGGAGTAGAGAAATGAGGAAGGAACGAAAAAAGGAAAGAAGAAAGATGAAATGAATGAAAGAAGAAAAAAAGGAAGAAAGGAAAAAGGAAATTGAATGAAGGAAGCAAAGAAGGAAAAAGGAAATGAAGGAAGTAAAGAAGGAAAGATAAAAGGAAGGAGAGAATGAAGGAAAGTATCAAAAGTGAAATAGCAAAAAATGGAAAGAGAGAGACACTGTCGTGAGGAGATAATTAGAAGATATGGTATTTGACGGCACAAAAGACGCACGGACATTTTGCACCCACCTCCACCATTTTACATATCCAGGAAAGATAATTTTTAATGTTTTAAGCATAAGATAATATAAATCAAATTTTCTTTGACGCGTATATTTTTCTGCTGTCTTAATTGCATGTTTCTTGGAGTAGTGTTTTACCATTGCCGTCATTTCTTTTCATTTAAGATTCATTTTATCTATAGCTTCATTTGGCTGATTGAGAAAAGGAGTGTTTTGTGGAACATTTGCTTATAAAGCACCAGGTGGTATTGACGAATTTTGGCGCTACTTTTTTTTATCATAACTGCTTTTACAATACAAGTGATAATAATAATAATAATAATAATAATAATAATAATAATAATAATAATAATAATAAAAAACTGATATGGACATCACCCAGATCCGGTTACAAATATAGGAGTTGTAACAATTTTATGGGACGTTACAATACACACAGACAGTTCCAGTTGTAGCTGGAAACATCTGTTTGATTAGAAAAGGTTCCGAAAACTCATTGAAGACATTCCTGAAAGAAATACAAAAAATTGTACTCACAAGTAGAGCTCAAACCTTACGAAGGGCTTTATCTATGGAAAATGTGTATGGTTTTTGGTTGTATTTTTTTTTTACAAAAAAAGGATTAGTGGAAGATGCCATTTCTAACCTTAGGTTTCTGGTTGGGACCCGGAAGGAAATGTGTATACAACAGAACTCTAAAGAAATAATAATAATAATAATAATAATAATAATAATAATAATAATAATAATAATAATAATAATAAATAAATAAATGATTAACGTAATACATGCAATATTTTTCAACATTAAAGAGAAGAGCGCGATATAAAAAGAGAAAAAAAAACAGTATTTGACAATGTTAAGCAATATTTCAACAGAATGCCTGTCTTCTTCAAATATTTAAATATAACTTGAAGAGAGACATTCTGTTGAAATATTGTTTAACATTGTCAAATATTGTTTTTTTTCTTTTCTTTATCTTTTCTTATATCTTTACTGCTGCTATAATAATAATAATAATAATAATAATAATAATAATAATAATCTGAATTGGTGCGTATGCAAGAATTCTGGGATTGAATTCAACGACAAATGTTACCTTCATGAGCCAGAGATGGTGATCGAAAACGACCAAGTGAAGATCTTGTGAGAGTTCAACATCTAAAGCAGACATTACCGTCCTTGACAAAGAAACAAGAAAATGGCTCCTCGTTGATGTGGTTGATCCTAGTTACCTTACTATCAAGGTCAAAGAAATGAATATAGAACAGAAACTAAATATAATAATAATAATAATAATAATAATAATAATAATAATAATAATAGAGTCTTTTCACTTGGAACTTTCAGGCAAATATCATACATAATAGTGTGGATCCAAAATGCAGGTTTCTGTGACAAATATTAGGAAACCATAGACCATCTAATTTCAGGCTGTTTTGTACTTGCTCCAAATGAATATAAAATTCGTCACAATAGAGGTGGGCAATATTTACACTGGACAATGTGCAAACATTTTGGAAATGATGTTGATAAACACTGGCATGGACATCATCCAGCACTGTTTACAGAAATAGAAGACATCACAATTCTATGGGATTACACCATCTATAGAGGCAGAAAGATTGGAGCAAATAGGCCGGACAGAATTGTCAAAAACCGAAAAGAAACAAACTTGCCTACTAATTGATATGGTTTGCCCAGAGGACTGTAATATAGCAACCAAGGAATTTGAAAAACTATCAAAGTATAAAGACCTGGAAATCAAAATAGAATAAAATGTGGGAATTGAAAATAACAATAGAACCAGTCATAGTAGGTGCTCTTGGAATGATAAAAAAGGAACACAACAACACATTGAAAAATATCCCTGGAAATCCCAGCTTAAGAGAAATACAAAAAAATTGTCTTGATAAGTACAGTCCACAGACTAAGAAAAATTTTGTCCATGTAACGCTAATGATGTTATGGGAGGTAGAAAAACAAATCATGAAATGTAGCCATGACAACACACCATTACCTGGCTTAGGTTTCCCCGCAGATTTGGTAGATATTGTGACCAGAGCAGAAAACGAAATATAATAATAATAATATAATGTTTAATATAAAATATAATAATAATAATAATGTTTGAGTAAATAATATATTATGGAGTCAAGCTAGGTAGATATAACTGACTGAAGTAAAATTATAAACTATGTTAGTGAGTGTTAGGAGCAAAATTAGCGGCCTCAACTTCGCATATAAGACCCCGGACAATTTTTAGCTATTTATAGTGGGTGTGGGGTAAGTACGTCTTATATGCCTTCATATTTCGCAAGTCTTTGTTAGTGCAATGATTCGATTGAATTAATAAATTAATAAAGAGTCTGGAATCATGAAAAGGCCAAGAGAAATTAACATGGACATTGTTATTGTACCTCTGTTGTTCCGTAGCTGTTTTGATGTCATCCTTAAGCTGGAGAAATAAGAACAAAGAAAAGAAAAAAATATTTGAATAGATCTGAAGATTTTCAAAATTGATTAACACGAATCGTTGTCCTGGGTATGGCGATAAACTCCATCTGGCAGCAAGGACTCTGATCGGGAGATTGAGGATATTAAGGGGCGTGGAACCACCTCAATTGCTGTTGTCCCCAGGTTCAACCTGACCCAGGGTGGTAGTACTTGTTAAGGTCCCAACTATGGACAAGTAATGAACCCCCAAACAAAGATCAAAACGGTAAGAAAGTATAAAAATAATTTTTTATCGTAAAAATACCAGTAATACATTTTTATATAAAAGAAAATGATAAAAGTATTTTGTAGCAAAATGACCAATAATATGTTTTATATTAGAATTACCAACAATACATTTCATAAAAAAATGACCAACAATACATCTTTATAGTAAAATGACCAACAATACATTTTATAGCTGAATGACCAACTACAGATTTTATAGAAGAATGACCAACAATACATTTTATAGGTGAATGACCAATAATATGTTTTATATTAGAATGATCAACAATACATTTTCATAGTAAAATGACCAACAATACATTTTATAGTAAAATAACCAACACTACATTTTCTAGCTGAATGACCAATAATACGTTTTATATTAGAATGACCAAGATTACATTTTATAATAAAATGACCAACAATACATATTTATAGTAAAATAACAATACATTTTATAATAAAATGACCAACAATACATTTTTATAGTAAAATGACCAACAATACATTTTATAGTAAAATGACCAATAATACATTTTATAGCTGAATGACCAACGATATATTTTATAGGTGAATGACCAATATGTTTTATATTAGAATGGCCAACAATACATTTTATAATAAAATGACCAACAATACATATTTATAGTAAAATGACCAACAATACATTTTCATAGCAAAATGACAATCAATATATTTTATAGTAAAATTGAAAACATCGAATACATTGTTGATTTGTTTTTGTTTTTGACGAACAAACAAAAGTGTTTGCTATGATTAATCTGATTTCTTATAAAGAGAAACAAGTTTCCGCTTCTCGTTTGATTTTGTAAGATTACTCAGTTAAAAAATTATAATTCATTGATGAAATAAAGCCATTCTCTTGAATTTATTATAAAGTTTGCATTTTCATATTATGATGTCAGCATTAAATAACCCATAGAGGTATTGATATGCCGTTAAACAAAAACGACAAAACCAAACCAAAACACAAATCCATCCTTACCTGCTTTTTACACTTGTCCCTAGAAAATAGGACGTTCCCCACTAAGTTCCCCCTACGTCCTCCCTACGTTCGATATCACTGGTGGACCAAGACAAGTTTTATGTGCTGCTTCTCTTCAAGTCATTAGCGATCATGGCTCTCCACAACTTCCTGATTTTTCTCGCTCTCGACAACATTTCCCCCTTTTAGTATCTGTTATGGTCCAGGTTAGGACCAAGGAAGAACAACACGAACACAAGAGTAGAAATAACGAAGGTATATTACACAAAATAATAATACAAGATGTGGAAGGTGTTAGTATGACTGTCAGTCTGGTTTGGAGTGAACTACTATCAGCTCGACTCGATTCGTCCCTCTCTCTTGAGAGGCGTAGTATACATAGTGTTGGGAAGAGCTCATTCTATAGTTATAGGTAAGGACCGATGACAGTATCCCTCTTTGCACTCTCTCTGCCATCCATTGACACAATCTCGTTAGGTATGTTCTTGTTCTTTTCCCTATACTTCCCTTGCCTTGTGTCTTATGAGTGTTACATTCTCTAGACCCCATTTTAGCATTATAAGTTTTTCTCTTTCTGATTGTAAGTATACGTTTGTTTCTTTCTGATTGTAAGTATACATGTTTGTCTGTAGTTCCTATTTTCCTCAAGTCTTTTTTATTATTCTTATATTCTGTCCACGAAGTTATCAGAATTTGTCGTGAAAATCATATCGGTGTAGGTTGAAATCTCTTCATTATCTGTGACGAGATTATTTAATGTTCATTGCCACGTAGGAGAAGAGATGCATAGCAGTTCAGCTGTCTCTTGGTTGTTTTTTAACGATATTTACCGCGGTCTAATTTTTCATCGAGGCAATCTAAGCTAAATAAATTTCAATAAATAGCGAAAGAAAAAGAAAAAATGGGAAATTAAGATGGCAAAAAACAAAAGAACAACAACAACAACAAAAGCCAACAAAACAACAATAATAATAAAACATAAAAATAAGCCTTCATAGACGTAGCTTTGATCGCTTCGGTCATGGAAGCGTCGATGATTGGGCAACCTTTATACATTCTGGCGCGTAGAATATCAGTTCACTCCTTGTCGTACGCAATTTTATTTCCGATTTTGCAATGTTTTCTCTAGTAGTCGAAGAGTTTATCGACCTGGAGTTTAATCATAAAAAGACAATAACATTGAGATGGAATAAAACTAGTAATAAAATAATAGTAATAATGAAGAGTGTATAGCGCCAGAGTGTTGAGATTAAAAGCAACAACAATAAGATGGAAAAAAACTAGTAATAACATAATAGTAATAATGAAGAGTGTATAGCGCCAGAGTGTTGCGATTAAAAGCAACAATAATAAGATGGAATAAAACTAGTAATAAAATAATAGTAATAATGAAGAGTGTATAGCGCCAGAGTGTTGGGATAAAAAGCAACAATGATAAGATGGAATAAAACTAGTAATAAAATAATAGTAATAATGAAGAGTGTATAGAGCCAGAGTGTTGGGATAAAAAGCAACAATGATAAGATGGAATAAAACTAGTAATAAAATAATAGTAACAATGAAGAGTGTATAGCGCCAGAGTGTTGGGATAAAAAGCAACAATGATAAGATGGAATAAAACTAATAATAAAATAATAGTAATAATGAAGAGTGTATAGCGCCAGAGTGTTGGGATAAAAAGCAACAATGATAAGATGGAATAAAACTAGTAATATAATAATAGTAATAATGAAGAGTGTATAGAGCCAGAGTGATGGGATAAAAAGCAACAATGATAAGATGGAATAAAACTAATAATAAAATAATATTAATAATGAAGAGTGTATAGAGCCAGAGTGTTGGGATAAAAAGCAACAATGAGAAAATGGAATAAAACTAGTAATAAAATATTAGTAATAATGAAGAGTGTATAGCGCCAGAGTGTTGGGATAAAAAGCAACAATAATAAGATGGAATAAAACTAGTAATAAAATAATAGTAATAATGAAGAGTGTATAGCGCCAGAGTGTTGAGATTAAAAGCAACAACAATAAGATGGAAAAAAACTAGTAATAACATAATAGTAATAATGAAGAGTGTATAGCGCCAGAGTGTTGCGATTAAAAGCAACAATAATAAGATGGAATAAAACTAGTAATAAAATAATAGTAATAATGAAGAGTGTATAGCGCCAGAGTGTTGGGATAAAAAGCAACAATGAGAAAATGGAATAAAACTAGTAATAAAATAATAGTAATAATGAAGAGTGTATAGAGCCAGAGTGTTGGGATAAAAAGCAACAATGATAAGATGGAATAAAACTAGTAATAAAATAATAGTAACAATGAAGAGTGTATAGCGCCAGAGTGTTGGGATAAAAAGCAACAATGATAAGATGGAATAAAACTAATAATAAAATAATAGTAATAATGAAGAGTGTATAGAGCCAGAGTGTTGGGATAAAAAGCAACAATGAGAAAATGGAATAAAACTAGTAATAAAATAATAGTAATAATGAAGAGTGTATAGCGCCAGAGTGTTGGGATAAAAAGCAACAATAATAAGATGGAAGAAAACTAGTAATATAATAATAGTAATAATGAAGAGTGTATAGCGCCAGAGTGTTGGGATAAAAAGCAACAATAATAAGATGGAATAAAACTAATAATAAAATAATAGTAATAATGAAGAGTGTATAGAGCCAGAATATTGAGATAAAAAGCAACAATAATAAGATGGAATAAAACTAATAATAAAATAATAGTAATAATGAAGAGTGTATAGAGTCAGAGTGTTGGGATAAAAAGCAACAATGAGAAAATGGAATAAAACTAGTAATAAAATAATAGTAATAATGAAGAGTGTATAGAGCCAGAGTGTAGGGATAAAAAGTAACAATAATAAGATGAAATAAAACTAGCAATAAAATAATAGTAATAATGAAGAGTGTATAGCGCCAGAGTGTAGGGATAAAAAGCAACAATGAGAAAATGGAATAAAACTAGTAATAAAATAATAGTAATAATGAAGAGTGTATAGCGTCAGAGTGTTGGGATAAAAAGCAACAATAATAAGATGGAATAAAACTAGCAATAAAATAATAGTAATAATGAAGAGTGTATAGCGCCAGAGTGTAGGGATAAAAAGCAACAATGATAAGATGGAATAAAACTAGTAATAAAATAATAGTAATAATGAAGAGTGTATAGAGCCAGAGTGTTGGGATAAAAAGCAACAATAATAAGATGGATTAAAACTAGCAATAAAATAATAGTAATAATGAAGAGTGTATAGCGCCAGAGTGTAGGGATAAAAAGCAACAATGATAAGATGGAATAAAACTAGTAATAAAATAATAGTAATAATGAAGAGTGTATAGAGCCAGAGTATAGGGATAAAAAGTAACAATAATAAGATGGATTAAAACTAGCAATAAAATAATAGTAATAATGAAGAGTGTATAGCGCCAGAGTGTAGGGATAAAAAGCAACAATAATAAGATGGAATAAAACTAGTAATAAAATAATAGTAATAATGAAGAGTGTATAGAGCCAGAGTGTTGGGATAAAAAGCAACAATGAGAAAATGGAATAAAACTAGTAATAAAATACTAGTAATAATGAAGAGTGTATAGCGCCAGAGTGTTGGGATAAAAAGCAACAATGATAAGATGGAATAAAACTAGTAATAAAATAATAGTAATAATGAAGAGTGTATAGAGCCAGAGTGTTGGGATAAAAAGCAACAATGAGAAAATGGAATAAAACTAGTAATAAAATACTAGTAATAATGAAGAGTGTATAGCGCCAGAGTGTAGGGATAAAAAGCAACAATGATAAGATGGAATAAAACTAGTAATAAAATAATAGTAATAATGAAGAGTGTATAGCGCCAGAGTGTAGGGATAAAAAGTAACAATAATAAGATGGAATAAAACTAGTAATAAAATAATAGTAATAATGAAGAGTGTGTAGAGCCAGAGTGTTGGGATAAAAAGCAACAATGAGAAAATGGAATAAAACTAGTAATAAAATACTAGTAATAATGAAGAGTGTATAGCGCCAGAGTGTTGGGATAAAAAGCAACAATGATAAGATGGAATAAAACTAGTAATAAAATAATAGTAATAATGAAGAGTGTATAGAGCCAGAGTGTTGGGATAAAAAGCAACAATGATAAGATGGAATAAAACTAGTAATAAAATAATAGTAACAATGAAGAGTGTATAGCGCCAGAGTGTTGGGATAAAAATCAACAATAATAAGATGGAATAAAACTAGTAATAAAATAATATTAATAATGAAGAGTGTATAGAGCCAGAGTCTTGGGATAAAAAGCAACAATAATAAGATGGAATAAAACTAGTATAAAATAATAGTAATAACGAAGACTGTATAGCGCCAGAGTGTTGGGATAAAAAGCAACAATGATAAGATGGAATAAAACTAGTAATAAAATAATAGTAATAATGAAGAGTGTATAGAGCCAGAGTGTTGGGATTAAAATCAACAATAATAAGATGGAATAAAACTAGTAATAAAATAATATTAATAATGAAGAGTGTATAGAGCCAGAGTGTTGGGATAAAATGCAACAATAATAAGATGGAATAAAACTAGTATAAAATAATAGTAATAACGAAGACTGTATAGCGCCAGAGTGTTGGGATAAAAAGCAACAATGATAAGATGGAATAAAACTAGTAATAAAATAATAGTAATAATGAAGAGTGTATAGAGCCAGAGTGTTGGGATTAAAATCAACAATAATAAGATGGAATAAAACTAGTAATAAAATAATATTAATAATGAAGAGTGTATAGAGCCAGAGTGTTGGGATAAAAAGCAACAATAATAAGATGGAATAAAACTAGTATAAAATAATAGTAATAACGAAGACTGTATAGCGCCAGAGTGTTGGGATAAAAAGCAACAATGATAAGATGGAATAAAACTAGTAATAAAATAATAGTAACAATGAAGAGTGTATATAGTGTATTGTTAATGAATTAATAAATAGTCATGAGAGGCGTATGGACCCAAAATAATGTAACACAAAACTACAGTAATACGTCTAATTAATAATAATAATAATAATAATGATAATAACAATAACAACAATAACAACAACAATAATAATAAAAACTACAGTAATACGTCTAATTAATAATAATAATAATAATAATGATAATAACAACAACAACAATAACAACAACAATAATAATAAAAACTACAGTAATACGTCTAATTAATAATAATAATAATAATAATGATAATAACAATAACAACAATAACAACAACAATAATAATAAAAACTACAGTAATACGTCTAATTAATAATAATAATAATAATAATGATAATAACAACAACAACAACAACAACAACAATAATAAAAACTACAGTAATACGTCTAATTAATAATAATAATAATAATAATGATAATAACAATAACAACAATAACAACAACAATAATAATAAAAACTACAGTAATACGTCTAATTAATAATAATAATAATAATAATGATAACAACAACAACAACAACAACAACAATAATAAAAACTACAGTAATACGTCTAATTAATAATTATAATGCATTGCTATGTCTTGTCGAGTCTCTTAGGATGTCTGTCGAGGAGGAAATTGTCGACATTCAGAGGCGACAAAATATACCGCATCTGTTATATCGTTCTCACGATTGCTTTCACTACCGACCAAGAATATATGTCATTTCATTGCCTGGCCTACAGATTGAACACCGCCCCAGCTTGTAACGAGATGCGCCTACTTAAGGCTTCTATCCATTTGGCGATTGTCCTATTGTTTTCCGCCCTCAAGAAGCCGGACCCAAATAATGTGCGACATATTTGTTAATGACAAAAACATCACGTGAATGTAAACTATGCGGTAACTGGCTGGTCTAATGTCACTAACATTCAACGAGCCTCATAGGGGCACTAGTGGGTAGTGTGGGGGGGGGAAGGAAAGAAGGTTTATGATGAGGTTTAGGGACTCTATTCTTTTTTTTTATTTTTCACTTTTTTGTTGACGGGTTCTGACCTTAGTGATTTGGGCATATAATCTTCGCTTAAAACAAAAAAAAAAAAAAAAAAAAAAAAGAAAAGAAAAGAAAAAAGTGAAGATAAATAAAGATAAAAATGCGAAGCACCTTGGTTGTCAATAGAGAAAGACAATTGTGAGACGCAGTTCATCCGGGTCATGGTCGTCGGTCGACACACACAAAAAAAAAAGGAAGTAGGAAGGTGGAGAGATTCTATTGTGGACGAGTGAAAGGTTCTCGTGTTCATCCGGGCTTTTTAAAGACCTCATGTGAGGCGGAAGTTGATTAAAGGAAAAAAGGCTGAGCGAAAGGCACCGGAAAGAGACCGAAGAGTGCCGAGAGGAACCGAGCAATGCCGAGTGAACAAATCAAAAAGAACTTTAAATACATGTAAACTGCTGGTGTTCTCATCTTCAGGATATGTACGTGCATATGGCCGTATTTATTCGAATTGATGTTTGATTATTAGGCTCCGTGTTAATACGTATGTGGGATCGCGTGAATATAGATCCTGGATAATTTCGGTTTTGGAAAGCTTCAGTTTGCAGTGTGAATTCGAGACATTTGTAAAGTTTTCTCTCCAGCTCACACGAAAGAAATGATGAAATTAACTCCTAATAGTTCGGATTTTACGTATATTCACCCCAACCTGCTTTTCAATATTTCACTCATTCTCTCTAGATTTCCAGCCAGCAAGCTGCTTTCTGTATGTCTTTCTTGCTGAAATATATTTCAGTAATAAACTGTGCTTAATTTTGTTGATATTTCGATGTTTATTTGCACCATACTTAAATTATAATTAATTTAAAAAAAACAAACAAACAATATGGACGCGATGTGATAGTTTAAATCCTGGAATGGCTCTAGGAAAGCAAAGTTTTCTCACCTTGCATCGATTGTCTGCCCTGGTAAAGCTGAGAACATTATGAACGATGCTGTCATAGCAGGAAACATTGGAAATCATCTTCTATAATATCTTCCAGTGCTGTAGTTGCTGTCTGTAAAAATGTCTGTGAAAAAGAAAAGTTTTCATATCTTGTATCTATTGGCCGCTTACACCTTTAAATTACTCTTCTTGTGAAGTGTACTCGCTTCGGCAGTAGATATTCTAAAATTGGAACGATACAGAGAAGATTAGCATGGCCCCTGCGCAAGGATGACACACAAATTCGTGAAGCGTTCCATATTTTTAAAGATCATCATCTAGACAAAGTTCATTAAAAGAACTGAATGGTAAAACTAAGGGAGAAAAATCAAACAAGAAAGAAGTTCAAAGAACAAAACAACAAGAAACAAAATGTTAATAGTCTGAAGAATATAGAAATTATGGACACTTCACCAATGTATATATATAAAAAATTGGGCATGCAAAAATTTATAATTCATAATACATAATCAAGATGCAAAACCTTACTCAATGGAATTGTAACTGGGGTCAAAACACTATGAAAGTGTAAAAATAGGTTTTAATACCAGAAATACTCTGTAAAAAAATTATTACCAGCAATACATTTTTGAAAACCAAATGTTGTCAGCAATGCATTTTTGTAAACCAAATGATGTCAGCAATGCATTTTTGTAAAGCAAATGTTGTCAGCAATGCATTTTTGAAAAACAAATGTTGTCAGCAATACATTTTTGTAAACCAAATGTTGTCAGCAATACATTTTTGTAAACCAAATGTTGTCAGCAATGCATTTTTGTAAACCAAATGTTGTCAGCAATGCATTTTTGTAAACCAAATGATGTCAGCAATGCATTTTTGTAAACCAAATGATGTCAGCAATGCATTTTTGTAAACCAAATGTTGTCAGCAATGCATTTTTGAAAAACAAATGTTGTCAGCAATACATTTTTGTAAACCAAATGTTGTCAGCAATACATTTTTGTAAACCAAATGTTGTCAGCAATGCATTTTTGTAAACCAAATGTTGTCAGCAATGCATTTCTGTAAACCAAATGATGTCAGCAATGCATTTTTGTAAACCAAATGATGTCAGCAATGCATTTTTGTAAACCAAATGTTGTCAGCAATGCATTTTTGTAAACCAAATGATGTCAGCAATGCATTTTTGTAAACCAAATGATGTCAGCAATGCATTTTTGTAAACCAAATGTTGTCAGCAATGCATTTTTGTAAACCAAATGATGTCAGCAATGCATTTTTGTAAACCAAATGATGTCAGCAATGCATTTTTGTAAACCAAATGATGTCAGCAATGCATTTTTGTAAACCAAATGTTGTCAGCAATGCATTTTTGTAAACCAAATGATGTCAGCAATGCATTTTTGAAAAACAAATGTTGTCAGCAATTCATTTTTGAAAACCAAATATTACCAGCAATGCATTTTTGAAAAACAAATGTTGTCAGCAATGCATTTTTGAAAAACAAATGTTGTCAGCAATGCATTTTTGAAAAACAAATGTTGTCAGCAATGCATTTTTGAAAAACAAATGTTGCCAGCAATGCATTTTTGAAAAAACAAATGTTGTCAGCAATGCATTTTTGAAAAACAAATGTTGTCAGCAATGCATTTTTGAAAAACAAATGTTGCCAGCAATGCATTGTTGAAAACCAAATATTACCAGCAATATATTTTTGGAAAAAAGTAAAGAAAAATATATATTACCAGCTGTATACATATTTGAAAAAAAGAAAAATATTGCCAGCGATACATATTTGAAAGAAAATTATCAGAAATGGAATTTTTGAAGGAAAAATATTACCAGAAATAGATTTAAAAAATATATTACGAACAATAAAAATCTCGTCGGCATTAAATAACCCAAGAATACATATTCTATTCATAGGAATCTATCCTGAAAATGTTGTCGGCATTAAATAACCCATTGAGGTTAATATGCCGTTAAAACAAAACAAACCAAACCAATATATACTGAGATACATAGATAGATTGATAGATAGATAAAAATTTTAGCAGCAATAAAACTTTTGTCGGCATTAAATAACCTATTGACGTTGATATGCCGTAAAACCAAACAAAACCAAACCAAAACAAACCAAACCAAAACAAACCAAACCAAAACAAACCAAACCAAACCTTAAAAACCTCTTGTGAAGCTATTCACTTTGTTGGACGATGCTTTCAGTTGCTAGATTTTGTTAGATTTACTAGACGATGCAACCATTGCTGGAAACGTTCTTGGAACGCGTTTTCCAGAATATCTGTGACTAACGTAGTCACAAGTTGCTGGGCAAATCGTATTGAAAATGGAACGCAAAACATCTTTGCATAATTCAAAAGATTAAATGAAAAATAAAGCCGAAGTTGTTTCTGCTCGTCGGCTAAGATTTTAGTCACCATCTTTGAAGGAACACAGTCTCTCTCTCAGCCTTGCACAATCCCTACAACTGGCTTCAGTGATGGCTGGCCCTTTTGTTCATGCCTGAATCGCCCCCGAACAGCAGTTGCACGCTGTAGAGCCAACATTAAGAAATGGGTATATACCACCGTTGATCCCTACTGCTTATGCGGGCAAACACAGACTATGGAGTATCTTTTAGCCTGACCAAGTCTTGAAGATCCATGCACACATTACGACCTTGAATTTCTAAAACCTTTCTCTAAAAATAGTTTTTCAAGAAAATGGGTACCTCAACTCCATAAATGCTGTAGGGGTATTAAACGGCCTCAATTCAAACCGTATATTTTTTACTTTACAAAGGTGCCAGCAAATGAAAAGCAAACAAGAGAAACAACACAAAAACTGTTTTTATAACAAACAGTTTTCATTTTACTGTAAGTCATACGAAGCAATAAAGTGTGTGATTTTTATATAGTAAGGATTGTAATTAATAGAAGGAGTTATTAACTTTTAACTGTTATTTGAATTAAGACTTTAAGGAAGATGTATTGTTTATCGGAACTCACAGAAGTTTCTGTTGCTTTTAGTTGACTAGTTAAGAGATATTAAATGTTCGTACGTACATGTGTGCAGGTGTGTGTGTATGTGTGTGTGTATGTGTGTGCGTGTGTGTGTTTCATAGCGTTTTTCCAACAGGGAGAGACGCAAACTCCTCACTGAACTACATAATTATGGCTCAGAGAAAAACAGAAAAAAATAGAAAGAGTTAAATTGGCATTTACAATGTTTTATGTCACGTGATAGGCTCGAAATACATCGACAGATTTTGGGTGGAATTGTAATTTCGTTCAGATCAGAAACTAGGTCGATGCAATTCGGACGTAGTTGAAAACATGATGACTGCATTAATTGACCAGTCAGGAGTCAGAGAAATACCAAGGCTCTATGATCCACTTTTTACGCAAAATTGAACAAGTTATTTTCAGCTACATGAAATGATGTAGAATAAAAGTCCTACACTGTTATCCCTCTTTGCATGTTCCAATAACTTGGATCGATTTTAAATGTGAATTAAGTTTAAGCGTCTAATGAATTTTTTCTTTTTCTTTCAGATTTGGCGAACATTCGAGCGATATTATTTTTCAAACATAATTTCCATGACTTAAATAACATGATCCAATAGAGAAATAAATAAATTTTCACCAATAACACTGATTTATTTACTGCTGACTTTGATCCGTGTTAATGAAACACTCTTATATATAATCCGTCATAATGAAACATCCTTTAGTATTCATGAGTATGCTTTCTTCCAAACCTTTCTTTGTTTAATGCAGTGTGGAATGGCAGCATCTTATTTTACATTCAAGCAACATGTACCATCCATTTTTCTTTGTTGTTTTTGCTGTTGGACGTGTTCAGGTGACGTGTTCGAGTGACGTGTTCAGGTAACGTGTTCGAGTGACGTGTTCAGGTGAGGTTGTTTTTGTTATTTGGTGAAGTTTCTCATTACTCTAAAGCCTCGAGTGAAAGACTTGTTAAAGGATCGTATTAAACAACAAATAAAAAGGGATAGCGTTAATTGTCCTTCGTAATTCTACGTATACATTCAAGCTAACAGACCAGGTACAGTCATAAAAACTAACAGATCAGATACAGTCATAAAAGCGAACGCACCAGATGCAATCATAAATGCTAACAGACCAGATACAGTCATAAAAGCGAACACACCAGATGCAATCATAAAAAAAACTTAAATAAAAAGCTTAATCGCACTACCTTTTCTGTTGTCTTTAAAAAATTGCTGCCTAAATACAATATATATATATATATATATATATATATATATATATATATATATATATATATATATATATATTGAATAAAAACAGACCGCTTTAAGGTTCCATGTAATAAGTTATTTCACCACAACCCCTTTAAAAGGGCTCTGGATCATCAGACTTTACTTTCAAAGGTTGAAATGAAACATATTCATATCTGCTCTGAATTTACATTGAGCTCTCTGGAAATCATCCTCCTTGGGTCTACCCATACGGATTACCTAGTTTTGCATAAACTATATATATATATATATATATATATATATATATATATATATATATATATATATATATATAAAGGGAAGAGTTTATAGTAGTTCCAGCGAGAGAAAAGTGTGTCTATTAAAAAGAAGAGAGAAACCGCAAACGTTTTTGGTTGTAATGTGGATTTTTAAAAAAAAATATATTCTGTTTTATTTTCCATAATTTTGCTACACGCGTTTCCAGTGTCGCGACCTTCATCAGGCAAAGAGTGTCTATTTCCACATATAATTAAAAGGAATTAGTTTTTCTCATGTTTTTTGATGTTAAATATTCTCGATATTAGACATTCTCTGTTTTTTTGAGTTAGTGTCAGTCAACATCGGAAAACATAAGAAAAATGAATTTCTTTTAATAATATGTGGAAATATCCACTCTTTGCCTGATGAAGGTCGCGAGAACGAAAACCTGTGTAGCAAAATTATGGAAAATGAATAAAAAATGTTTGCAGTTTCTCTCTTCTTTTTTAATATATATATATATATATATATAATTTGACGAAGACTTTCCGATGACCACCGATAAATGCTGAAATCATCCATAGTTAATCAGTCCCTCATAGTGCATGTATTAAATTGTCCCCGAACTAATAAGACATCTCGTTCGTACTAAACCTATTTATATTCTTATTATATAGCGTTCAATTAAAATGAACAAGTCTTTAGTTAAGAAACAAATACCGAAATCTAATTATTTTGTCCATATTTTTATGGCTTCAACAAAATATATTTTGAAGGTAGTTGTATGCCTTCAACGAGATAAATTGTAAGGTTCGTCATTTTGCTATAAAATGTATTGTTGCTAAAATGTATTGCTGGTCATTTTTCTTTAAAAATCTATTCTAGGTAATTTTACTATAAATATATACGGTTTGTATTTTTCAATATAAAATTATATGGTTGGTAATTTTACTATAAATAGGTATTGTTGGTAATTTTACTATTAAAAGGTATTGCTGTTTTTTTCTTACTATAAATATGTATTTTTATACTTTAAGAGTGTTTTGATTTTGTTTGGTGGTTCACTATTTGCCCATAGCTGGGGTCATAACAGGTGCTACCACCCCGGGTCTGGGTGGATTTCGGAACAAAAACAATTAAGAACTAGTGAAGATGTCTAGTTTGGAGTGAATCTATTGTTTTTACAATTTTTATTTACATAGAGTTCAATTAAAATAGACAAGTCTTTAATAAAGAAACAAAAAAATTACTATAGCGTAAAGAACAAGCTCGGGTTTCTAATTAAATGTTAAATTAGAATAAATAGAAAAATAAATAAATAAAATCTTTTAAGGATTTTAATTTACTATTCTTTTATGACCGTAATTACCCATGTATAATACGCTTTCATCCATAATGCGCACCCTTAAAATTGTGCTGAAAATGTGGGGAAAATGCTTCTACTCATGCATAATACGCACCGCTTGTTTGGTAATAAAATCCTATAAATTGTACCTCTCCAATTTCATTACGGCCAGCGTTTTCTACTCTTATTTTTAAAAAATGGTTTAAATATAGAATATTATTCTTATTTAATTTTAAGATAATTCTTATTTCATTTTACATCTGTAAGTATTATTATGTACATATGATTGTATTTGACATTCTTATGGGGTCGCAATCGCTGATATTTTAGTGTCAGATTGTTGTATATTTGGGGTGAGTAGTTATTTCGCAACTGAAATCGACCGATGAAACGGCAATTTTTAAAAATAAAATTGTAACTGTATATGATACGCACCCCTAATTTTGCTCATTATTTTTTAGAAAAAAATGCGTATTATACATGGAGAATTACGGTACAAATTATAATGAATTGTTTTGCTTGTTTTAACAAATAATTCATGAAAATTATATTCTCGTTTTTACTCATTTTTTTTTTGATCGTCATGATTTAAGTTTGCCGCGGAAGTTTAACTCAACGTTCAAGTGTGAAGTGAGATAATAAAAAGATCGGAAAACATTGGTGCTGTTACGTTAAGCCATATAAAAACAGGATAGTTTCAAGGTTAAGAGAGAGCCAACAAAACGTGAACAGACTTTTTATTGAAGTACGCGAAGGAATAGAGATAAAAATGGCTTAAGAAGAAAAGGGGTGTATGAGGGAAGTTTAACTATGGGTTCAAGTGTGTCTCGAGATAAAAAAAGAAAAAGAAAAAACGTTTGAAAGGCATTGATCTTGATAGAAAAATTTTTTCCAATCCCATATGCTTAATAACTTCCTTAGGAAAACATTCGTTTAGCTTCATGAAATACATTGGATCAAACAGAGAATTAGGAGAATTATCATTTAATATCCCTTTTCTTTGTATATGAGATGTTCCTAGTTGGGCGATCTTCTGGTCACTTTTAGTAAACTTCTTCATTCCTTTTCTCACGAGGCCCCGTGCTCCGATTACTATTGGTACAGTCTCAGTCTTCATTGCCCACATCCTGTTTAATCTCCATCTCCAAGTTCTGGTATTTGGGCAATTCTTCTATTATTATTATTGTTGTTATTATTATTATTATTATTATTATTATTATTTGTGTATGTTGTTTCCTGCTTTGTATCCTGTAGAGCCAGGTCCAAACTACGGTCCTTAGGCCTTATACGGGCATTATCATTTAATATCCCTTTTCTTTGTATATGAGATGTTCCTAGTAGGGCGATCTTCTGGTCAACTTGTATGTTGATATTACCTGGGACTCTTTTAGTAAACTTCTTCATTCCTTTTCTCACGAGGCCCAGTGCTCCGATTACTATTGGTTACACTCTCAGTCTTCATTGCCCACATCCTGTTTAATCTCCATCTCCAAGTTCTTGTATTTGGACAAATTTTCAATCATTATTATTATTATTTAAAAAAAATTCCAGTAAACTAATTGAATGGTTCCCTGGCAGCCGATGCCTTAAAGAAATACAAAAAAATTGTTCATTGAGTACAGCCCACACCTTACGAAGGGCTTTGTCTATGTAAACTTTTTTTTTGCAGTGGAAAATGTCATGATGCCATTTCTAACCTTAGGTCCCTGGGTGGGACCCGGAAAGAAATGAGTACACATCTGAAATCAAAGGAAATAATAATAATGAATAGAAGGTCTTCAAGAAAGAAAGCCCAAGTTCTCCACTGCCTTAACCGGGTATTGAACTCACACTCTTTGGGTCCTGTCACTGGATCTAACCAAAGCCTTTATCCACTGTGTCATGTGTCCTTGAGTGACAAGACCTAAATAGTGTGAGTTCAATACCCGGTTAAGGTAGTGGGGCACTTGGAGAGGGAAAAAAGGTCCGATGGACTCATTGAAAGGATTCCTGGTAGCCCATATATTAAAGACATACAAAAAAAAAAAAAATTTTTACTCACAAGTACAGCTCATACATTACGAAGGGCTTTCTCTCGGTAAAATGTGTGTGATTTCAGGTTGTTCTTTGTTTACAATGCAAGGAAATAATAATAATAATAATAATAATAATAATAATAATAATAATAATAATAATAACAGTAACTTATTTTTCTCCCTGATAGCATGGCACCTCATCTGCTTGCACCTTCTGATATATATATATATATATATATATATATATATATATATATATATATATATATATATATATATATATATATATAAAACTATTATCTGGCAACAACCTTTACTACCCAAAGGAAAGGCAAAACACAATAATAAAATAGTAATAATAATCACTCAATGTACCAAACATGTTTTGATTTATATGGGTTGCTCAACGGAAAAATGAAATAAAAGACTCAATAGTCACAGGTATGATGTCAAACATAATAAAAAAAATTTCATTAGACGTTTAAACTTAATTCACATTTAAAATAGGACCAAGTTAATGGAACACCCTTTTGTGTTTCATTAAGACGAATCAAACCCAGCAGTAAATAAATCAGTGTTTTTAGTGAAAATTTATTTATTTCTCTGTTGGATCATGTTATTTAAGTCATGGCAATTATGTGTGAAAAATAATATTGTCCAAATGCCCGCTCAATCTGAAAGAAAAAGAAAAAAATCATTAGACGCTTAAACTTAATTCACATTTAAAATCGGTCCAAGTTATTGTTACCATCCCCTGGGTGTTTCATTAAGACGGGTCAAAATTATTGGAACACCATTTATAACTTGAAGAGAGACATTGTCAAACACAGTGCTTTTTCCTTTTCTTTATCTTTTCTTAAATCACACCCTTCTCTTAACTGTAATAACGATATCTGAGAACGTATGGTGGTTTGAACATTCGTTTTCTGGCCACGAGATCCGGGTTCGAATCCCACTAGGCTCGATTTGTCCGGATTGTGACGTCTTAATGTTATCGGTCTGAGAACCATATCACGGGTTGAGCGAAGCCTTGTGAGTGAAATTGGGTAGATGGAATCCTTGGGAGCCGTCGGTGGTTGTGCTAGCACGAAATCACAAGTCATCATGACCGAGGGTTTTGACGTGCTGGCCTTGATCATCCTTAGATAACGCGCATTCTTCCAGAAACTTTAAGTAATTGTCCGCCCAGCATAGTTGCAGTGTAAACCACATATGAGCTCTGTGGGTGTTGAATAAACACAAATGTGTCCGAGCAGGCATCTGCAACGGGGATTAGCTAGCAGACTAGCATCCTCGGATTCAAGTGGCTGCCTCATTTATAATAATAATAATAATAATAATAATAATAATAATAAATTCGAGAGAGTTTGTAAACCGTACAAAACCGGTTAATCTTGCTGTTATGGTACGTTTCACAAATTTTTAGTCCGCTTTTTTTCTTTTTTTTTTCTCGTGTGGAGATTTCTGCTGAGTTAAATTTACGGTTGTGGCACCCCAGCTCAAGGAGTCACTTTCCGAAGCGAACCATGTTCAATTTCTAATGTTTATCTCTCCATTGTTCAGGACAAGGGCGATAAATAACACTCGTAAGTTCGCAGTGCCCAGTTTCCGGAGCACCGAGCCTTTAAACAGGACGAGGGGGGGGGTGCAAGAGTTTCCGAAGAGAAGGTTAGAAGCACGTGGAAAGGGAAGGAATAAGAGATAAGGCGAAGGCATAAAAACAAAACAAAAAGAACAGAAGCGAGAAATGACGAATATTCCCGAAAAACTGGTTTAGTCAGTAGTCCGGTTTAATCAGTCGTCTCGTTCAATCAGTAGTCCGGTTTAATCAGTAGATCCGCTTAATCAGTAGTCCTGTTTAATCAACAGTCATGTTTAATCAATAGATCCGTTTAATCAGTAGTCTGGTTTAATCAATCGTCCCGTTTAATCAGTAGTCCGGTTTAAGCAATAGTCCTGACTAATCAGTAGATCCGTTTAATCAGTAGTCCTGTTTAATCAGTCGTCCCGGCTTAATCAGTATCCGGTTTAATCAATAGTCCGGTTTAATCAGTATGCCCGTTTAATCAATATCGTCGTTTGATCATAGTCCCGTTTAAACAGTATTCCTGTTTAACTAGTTATCTGGCGCTAATTTCTGTGAGAGCAATTTTAGAATTCCGAGCCCGCTGTAATGGCGTCATTAGCTGCTGCCCTTTGAAACACTGGTAAAGCATTTCCACTTGTTGTTTAGTCCAATTCAAGGTTCGAATGACCACAGGAGGGGCTTCTGAAGAATGTAAATCGCTAACATATGTTCACTTGATTTAACAAAAGACAAACATTCTTTTTCCTTTATTAAGGGCTTGACAAGTTTGGTACCCACAAGACAGATTGAATGCTAGACGGGCAGCGGAAAACAACGCATCATTTTTTTGGCCAGCTTGATTAAATGTTTTTAATTGATTGATTCGTTTTCTACGGCTTAGCAACCTTTTGCAGGTTATTTAAAACCAGAAATATTTTTACATTGTAAGAATTTGGTGGTGGTGGGAGGGGAATAAAAATGGTTTTGTGATATTATCTTTACCAATTAATCTAAACTTTTTAATTAATCTTTACTAATTAATCTAAAGTTTTATCGTCAAAATCTTTACGTCATTATTAAGAGGAAAGACTAAAGTATTTTTTGATTATTAAATTATATTTTTTATTCTTTTTAGAACGTTCGAAATTTCTGTAAAAAAATCTTTTTTTTTCTTTCGTCAACGGATTAGTCAAAAGATTAGTTTCTGGTTTGTTTTGTTTTACGGTATATCAACATCAATAGGTTATTTAATGCCGACAAGTTTTTATTGCTGGTAATTTAAAAAAAAAATGTATTGCTACTAATAAAGTATTGCTGATATTAATGTTTTCCTTCAAAAATGTATTGCTGGTAATATTTTTACAAAAATTTATTGCTGGTATTAAAGTTGATTATGTTTGGGGGTCAACTATTAGCCCATATTTGGGACCCTAACAGGTACTACCACCCCGGGTCAGGGTGGGCCTGGAAACACAAGCAATTACGAGTTGGTTCCACGTTCCTCAAAACCTGTTCAGATGATTTGCTGTTGGATGTAGTTTATCGTCATACCCAGGACGATAAAGATTGGTACAAGAAATTTTAGCGTTTTTTTTTTGTTTTTTTTTTTTTTTGTAATGAATACGCGGATTTGGAAATTCCTGCAAAAATCAAATATTTGCCTGATTTTAATGAAACTCTCAGGACCTATTTACAAAGGAATTACATTATTTTAGAAATATTTCTTTTTAAGAAAATCTTGGTAAAAACATATTTTTTCTACATCTGTTACTCCCCCGATCACTTATTTCAGTCATTATGTGTAATGCGTGATACACGCTTAGGCGTTCATGTATCCTTAGGCAGATTTTGTTCCCGCAGTAGGTTGCCATTTCTTTCTGCGGTAGACCAATTGCGATCCAAGGCTATAGAACCTGGTTTGTTCTGTTATTTACCCATAGCTGGGAGGAGAAGAATAGGAGTCATACCTTTCCCAAGGGTATTAGCACGTAAGTGAATGTAATGGATGCGACTGGAATTCGAACTCGGCTCTCTGATTCCCCAATCCGAGCCGCTATCCATTATTTGATTTTATGAAATTTCGAAAATTTTTGCACCACAAAATTTAAATCAATTATTTTTTTATAAATGAGGGCCGCAGTTACCGAAAATCTGCTCTGAATCGTAAAATTAAAAATGCAATAAAACTAAGATATTATTTAATTAGAAAAGTTTTTAATTCCTTTTATAAATAATATATATTATAGACACACGATGAAGAATGAGTTTTTACAAAAATTATTTTAATTTTGTAAAAATGTTTAATTAGAATGACTCATAGTTTTAAATCATTTAAATTTCTGTATTAATTTCTACCGGTTAGGTGATATTGTTATTAAGTAAAAACTGTATCTACTAATTATAAATGAAAAGGCCTACTACAATACAATGGCCATCAGTATTTTAAAAAGAATTTTGATTTTTTTGCGTGTATCAACCTGCTGATTTTTGTAAATACGGATGTCCCTACACGACATCATAAAAATAAGCGCGATAACTATTCTAAATTTAAAGCCAAAGTATCTAAAGTTCAATAACATCAAATTACAGATAATATTTTCCTAAATCTTTAAGATTATGGGGTAGTTACAAATTCTATAAAAAAGGCGCTTCAACTAATTTTTACAGATATGTCTCCGTAGAAAAAATAGGTCCGGCTGTCAGTCAAGCTGTCAATACCTTAAATAAACACGTACCTTTGTGTTAAAAAATGTTTTCTGTAATATTTAAACTAAAAGTAAGTTATATTAGTTTGAAATCAGATTAATTAAAATTTAAATCAGTTAATGTTCCTCAAATAAAGTTTCTATAAGCTATATTTTATTTTTGAAAGTTTTTTTTACTACAGACAATTACATTGTGCTGATAGATGGCTAAAAATGATACTGAAATCAGCGGAGTTCATCAATGAAAAGAAACTGAGCCGACCAAGCATAGAAATGAATACAATATGGGAACCAGTAATAAGGAGTGCCAGAGAAAAGCGATAATAACAACAAAAATTGCAATATGAGCTCTGGTAAAAACTTGTAATGATAACAGTAAAAAATTGCAATAGGAGCACTGTTAAAAAATGTTTGCTGAAGACATTAGGTTTATAATACCCAGAAATTCATACACAGATGTCCTCAAGGATACGTGGCAAAGTGGATAAAGGCGTCAGTTAGATCCAGTGACAGGACCCAAAGAGTGTGAGTTCAATACCCGGTTAAGACAGTGAAGAACTTGGCGAGGGGAATTAACAGGAGATAACTGATAAATGACATCCATTAAACATGGCACGTGGAACTAGAACAGTCTACCCTAGTGAGTGAAATAAAGGGTTCAGTTCGACATCCCGACCACCTGAAGAAGGCCGGAGCGTACAACGGCCGAAACGTCGTAATAAATATGGCGACAAAGATGAGGACAATAGTCCGAATAATGTAAATAGTGTACATAATACCTCATCTCAGAAATATAGACCGATACTAAAAGGCCGAAACATTGTAATAAATATGGCGACAAAGATGAGGACAATAGTCCAAATAATGTAAATAGTGTACATAATAGACAGAATTTAAGTTAGTTTTGAAATACAGTAAAGTATTTTGCCTATTGGAAATGTTAAATTTAATCTGTTAGCTTGCAATGAATACTAAAATAAAAGCTTGAAGAATTTTTTTTTTCATTTTTAAAGATTCATTTTAAAGCTTACGTCTCTTTGTTGGTATCTACATTAAATTTCATACCTTTCTCAAGGGTGTAAGTGTATAGCATCGTTCTCAATAATAAAGGTCAACAGGGGCCAGCGTTGCTGACCATTGCCTTACGTCGTTGCTGCTTCTTGTCTGCAGAAAAGCAGAATTCCTGCAGCCAAGAAGCAGGATAAAAAAAATGATATTGGTTTCATATCAAGCTCTTCGAATCACAGTCCAACTCTACAGCCTTCAAAATCCGATACAGAATTAGTGGATTTTGTTTCAATTTAAAAAGAAAATTGTATCACTATAAATCACCAACAACCATGGATTACTTCCAAAAAATAATACAATGAAGCCTTGCAACAATTGGTTGATTAATTGATTCGTTTTTTACGGTTTATCAACCTTTTGCAGCTTACATTATTTACATTGTTCGGACTGCTGTCCTCACCTTTATTGCCATATTCACGACATTTTCGGCCACTGTACGCTCCAGCCTTCTTCAGTTGATTGGAACTGAACCCTTTATTTCGCCCACCGGGGTAGATTGTTCTAGTTCAACGTGCCATGCCTCTTTCGGGTGTCTCAGTTATCTTCCTTTAACTTAACTCTCCAAGTTTTTTTTCACCCCTACAGTAGCTAGGTTTTGAACTCACAACTCTTTGGGTCAAATCACTGGATCCAACCATTGGGCCATAATATTTTTAAATTGTAAGAATCTTTTTTTGGAGATGATAATAGTTTAGTGATGCAAGTCTTACTAATTAACCCATAGCTGGGGAGAGAAGAGGTGGATTTATATCTTTCCCGGTGGGTATTTGCGCGTACGTGAATACAGCGAACCTAAAGGGAATCAGAACAAAAAACCCCGAGCCATGATCCATTACACAACCCAAGCTTAAAACATCTGGCATTCCCAAGCGTCCACGCATCTAGGTACTGACCAGGTTCGACGTTGCTTAACTTTCAACGTGGTATGACCGAATTGATGTAGTAGTAGTAAGATGAAGATTAAACAGAGAAACATAGAAACAGAAAGACAGAAGAAAGAAACGAACGAATGTTGGTCTTTGATCGTCAAAAGAACAATGGCGATATTTCGCTTTACGTAGACAGGCGGTCATTCACGTCGACAGCTACAAAATGGTTTAAAGCGGACGTCTTCATCGCACAGACAAATCCTTTTCCCGCCAACCTCGCTAACGGCTTAGCTTGGCAGACGTTTTGTCTTCTGACGTCCATGACAGCTTCAGAAAGTCACCCTGGCGTGAACTGTGAAGCGGGCCAAGACAGAACAGGTCATTACTTTCGCTTCTTAGCCCGAAAGATAGACGGCTCCTGTTTTACGGTTTCTTTCTTTCGCCATTTCTCTTCGTGATTCTATGTTGTTCGGATTCTTTTAGCGTTTTATTTGATTTGATTTTTCGGAATGAGCAGCAACAATCTGCTAACGCAATCTTTCTTATCTCTCTCGTTTTTGGTTTTAGCCTTTCAACCTTTTTGTTGTTGTTGTTGTTGTTGTTGTTGTTCTTCTTCTTCTTCTTCTTCTTCTTCTTCTTATTATTATTATTATTATTCCGTTTCTATACGTTACTACTACCTTCTTCATCTTCAACCCTCCTTGTTACCTCCATCTCTTCTTCCTCCCCCTTCCTCTTCAACCATCCTCGTTACTACTACTACTACTTCTTTTGAGCCATTTCAACCCACCTCGTTACCTCCTCCTTCCTCCCCTATCTTCTTCTGTAACCCTTTTCGTTTCTGCTTCTTCTTCTTCTCTCCACACTCCTTCAAGTTGATTCGTTACCCCCTCCTCTTCCTCCTCCTTCAACCATTTATTGTTATCTTCTTTTTCTCTGCACTTCTTTCAACCATCCTCGTTATTTTCTCCTCCTCCTCCTTCACACATCCCTCTTTCTCCTCCCCCGGATTCATCTTCTGTCCACACCCCTTCAACATTCTTCGTTGCCTCCCCCTAACTCTCTCCTCCTCTTCTTCCTCCTTCTTTTTTCCACATCTATTCTTCGTCTTCAACCATCCTTGTGACCTCCTTCTTTTTCGCTGTCTACACCCTCTTCAACCCTACTCCTCGTTCACTTCTTCTTCTTCTTCTTCTTCTTCTTCTTCTTCTTCTTCTTCTTCTTCTTCTTCTTTCCACACCCCTGTAAGGTTCTTCGTTTCCGCCCCCTCCTCCTTTTTCCCAGACCTCTTCTGCATCTTCAACCCTCCTTGTTACCGCTTCTTCTTCTTCTTCTTCACTTTAGTCTTCACTTTCTACATCTTTTTCTTCTTCATCTTCTCCTCCTCCTCCTTCTTTTCTCCTTCTTCTTCACCTTCTTCTTTTTTACTTTCTTCTTCCTCACCTTCTTCTTCTTTTTCACCTTCTTCTTTCTCTCCTTCTACTTCACCCTTTCGATCCTTCATTTTAGCTTTTTTCCCGACATTTTCTTGTTATTTCTCCTTTATTAAACACCCTTTCTTTCACCATAATCTTATTCTTTTATTCCCTTATTCTCTTGGTTATTCTCTTCAACGTGACTAGCTTGTTGACCATTACACTTCCAAAATTAAACAGAGTTTACGTTAGAATAGCCCAAGGACACAAGACCTACCGCTATCATCTTGGCTACTTCAAACTTATCTTTATTCCATTCTCTACCTTTTGGCGGGATTCTGTTGTGTTTCTCCTTAGGGCATGACACAACATGATTAAAGCAAAACTGTTTCACCGGAGATCAGTCCTTCAGGCAGTACCTCCCTATTCCACGAACAAGGTAGTGTCATTTCACCGCTTGAACAAGGTTATTTTGCAATACAAATGTGTAAGGGTTCCCACA
>OZ010607.1:23430809-23485809 GCA_963932145.1 Acanthosepion lycidas
TTCCCTATTTGTTTGTATTTATTTATTGCATACTATATGAACAATAATAACGTAAACAAGATATTTATTCTCTCCACCTTTTCCGCCAGGGTAAATTTGACACAAGAACAAGTTTATACACAGACTTGTGGGTAGAGACAAAACCCCCAAAAACCATTTGTCCATCCTTCTTGCTATACCTCATGCCATGTAAACCAGTGAACTGTCCTAACTGTACACCTTTTAATGCAAATGGGTATTGTGTAGCCAGAAATGTAGGAAATAAGCGAAAAGGGACAGGTTGGAGAAAATACTGGTCTCATTTTTAAATTAACTAGCGTCTTTTTCTTTTTTTAAAATTCACTTAGATTAATGCCTCGAATCAAACTCAGATAAATAAATAGAATAAAAATAACTAAAATAAATTATTAGAAATTTAAAAATATGCGCCTTCGAATTTCGGTATTGCATTTTCCCGTTCTCTGTTAAAAAAAAAAAAAAAAAAAAAAAAAATTGCTAGAAATTTAAAATTTTGTACTTGCTTGATTTTGATGTATGGAATTGACACTTTTGCTCCTGAGTTGCTCCTTTTACTGATGACCATACATTACGTCTTCTTACATTTTAAAAAAAAATCACCGCAAGCAAGACAATAACGCCACTAAGACATCAGGGGTTACTGATTATTAAAGAAAATAAAAACCATTATTAAGGAGCGAGAACAATAAAAGAACAGGGATTAAGACGAGAGGGGATTAACGATTGACACTGAATTTTTGAAGACCAAAGATGACTGGGAAGCAAGAGGCCGGAAGAAAGTTTTATAAGCGAGAATTGCGAGAGAAGAATCTGTCATCATAGAACTTACGGTTATATCTAACCATTTCAACTGTAAAGTTGCTGCTAATCTAGTAGTACGCCTAAATTCCTAAAGCTTGACTACAAAAGAGGAAACTTCATCAGAACAATTACCATAAAAATATTTATAAAAACATCACTGGGAAACAACATTACGGTGGTGGGAAAATAACTGAAGCCGATATATCATGTCAGGTCTAACAACATTGCAGATTCTTCTTTGGATTTTATTAAGAATTATTAAATATATAGCAGGAGCAACAGACCAGATGTGGCCGCAGTATTCAAAGCAAAGACGAATAGCAGACTTATAATATAGATTCTGACGAGAAAGATTGTTTAGCACAACACAAGGAACCAACTTTCCTCACAGTAGAATTAGCAATTGATTCAATATTTCCACTCCATATTAGCGTAAAGCATTAGCCCAAAAAGTCGCAATGAACAACTCTCTTGGAGGTTAGCATCAGCCGTACTGATGGAAGTTAAAAAGAGTTCCCTCAGACGATTAAATTTTTATACTTTCATAGTGTTTTGATCCCACTTTCGTTAAATATTTCTCCATAGTTATGACACTTGCCAAAAAGCTTTAAGTGATCGACAGTGTTAAGATAGGATCTCGTCATTATGATCTCGTTATACAATCATGTCATTATGATCTCGAAACAAGATCTCGTCACTATACCTAAGGTTGTAGGATTCAAACTGACAGTAGGATGGAAGATAGTTTCGAATGCATAGTTTGGTTTGGTTTGTTTGATTAACGTCTATCAACACATATGGCATTTAATGTCGCAATTTTCTTTTCTTTTCAGCTTTCGTAATTTCTTATCCAATAATGTATTGCTGGAAAATTTCTTTTAATTTTTGTCTATGAAAATGTATTACTGGAATTTTTTTTTGACTATGAAAATGTACTACTGGAATTTTTTTTTTTGACTATGAAAATGTATTGCTGGAATTTTTTTTTGACAATGAAAATGTATTGCTGGAAATTTTTTTTAACAATGAAAATGTATTAATGGAATTTTTTTTGACAATGAAAATGTATTGCTGGAAATCTTTTTTGACAATGAAAATGTATTACTGGAATTTTTTTTTGACAATGAAAATGTATTGCTGGAAATTTTTTTTGACAATGAAAATGTATTACTGGAATTTTTTTTGACAATGAAAATGTATTGTTGGAAATTTTTTTTTTTTTTGACTATGAAAATGTATTGCTGGTATTTCTTTTTTTGACTATGACAATGTATTGCTGGAAATTTTTATTCATTTTTGACTATGAAAACTTATTGCTGGAATTTTTTTAATTTTTGACTATGAAAATGTATTGCTGGAAAAGTTTTTATTTTTGACTTTGAAAATGTATTGCTGGAATTTTTTTTACTTTTGACTACGAAAATCTATTGTTTGTAATTTTTTGACTATGACACTATATTGTTGGTGATTTTTTTTTACTATGAAAATTTATTGCTAGAAATTTTTTCTAATATGTTTTTTATATTTTCATGTTTTGACCGCAGTTTGGGAGTTCATTATTTGTCTATATTTGAGACCCTAACAGGTGAGGGTGGATCTGGAAACAATGGCAATTAAGTGGTAGTTCACCCTCCTCACAATCTTTCAATGAATGGTTTTACGGTAGTGTGTAGTTTATCGCCATAACCAGAACACTTATTTATAAATGGCCGAGCCGTCAAAATGCACTCACGTCAATGATGTGTCCATATTTAAAAAATATCCATATATTCTTTAATAGCAAAAACCTATTTGTAAAAATATTTTTTAAAATAAAACATAAAAATGTTTGTTAGTTAAAAGAAATATTTTTGTAAATTAAAAAATGTTTAATTTCGTAAGCAGGTATCAGTGACGTAAATACAGTTTAAAACTTGACATTTATAAACATAGAACTATTTCCTGATAACTGTATAAAAATCAGGGGTCGATTTTACACTGTATAAATCACTGGGATCATAATTCCCCATCTCTGGAAAAATGAACTAGATCATGCCTAAAATGGGGTGCTGTTACCATATTTGGGCGGGAGCTACCAAGTCCTCACTTTCCAGTTTTGATAGAGTCCAAAAGCGTCTCAGAGTCCTTATAGGTGAAAAATTGTTTTCCACACTATCACCTCCCTCATGGGCAGGCCGTGTGAGAGGTTGGAGGTTGCAAGCCTATCAGTGCTGCATAACTCTCAGTGCTGCATCACTATTTCTATGGAAAGTTTCTTTTCTTTTTATGTGCTATATCCTTTCAGAACGTAGGCGATCATGGCCCTCCACATCTTCCTGTCCCTTTGTTGTAGAGTAGTTTTCACAGTGGAGGCTTGTATTTCACTAAGTCGGTCCTAAAAGGGTCCGACGTACAAAACGTTAGGAATTTGAAATAATAGTTAATGATGCAGCAATCTAGTTGTGGTGGCTGAAACTTTAATGTCCGACATTGACTGACTGATCAACTCACTGAGCTTACTGGCGACTGCTACTACTACTACTTATTATAGGTGGGAGAGTCTATTAACAATGGAATAGGTATGTTCCAGTATAACACCCTTGCAGCTCTCAACAAACTTCTTCCCTCTGCTTCCTCTTCCGGACTACTTTCTGTCATCCACCTGCTCCAGCTCGCCAGGTATGTCACACGCTGCTTTCCTTTGTCTCTCTGTTTCCCTCTACTCGACCCGTGAGTATCAGATTCTCCAGACCCTCCTTCCTCATTATGTGTCCCAGAACTTCAGATGCCGCTTCCTGATGTTAAGTATAAACCTTCTCCTTGTTTGGATCCTATCTAAGACCTCATCATTGCTCACGCGCTCAATCCATGATATCCTAAACATCCTTCTGTAGAACCACAGCTCCGTCGCCTTGAGTCTCTTCTTCAGCTTTGAGGAAATTGTCCGACATTTGCTGCCGTAAAGAAGGACAGATGACACATAAGAGCTCAGTATTCTTTGTTAGCAAAGAAATCCTCCTGTCTAGCAATACTCTGCCCAGCTTTTGGAATGTGTCCTTGTCTATCCCAATACGCCTACGGACCTCAGTGTCGCATTTACTGTCCTCTGGCAAAACGCTTTCCAGATATTTATTCTTCCACGTCTGCTTGATTCTAGTGTTTCCGACCTGCAACCCGCATTTTGGGCTCATCCTTTTACTGATGACCATGGATTCTGTTTCTTGTAGTTTATGCTTAGTCCTTTCTTCTCACTATCTGTCGCTACCTTCTGTAGGAGTAGTACTCGGACGAACTGCACTCCTAGGTTCCGCCAGTCAGAGCCTTCATGGCCAGGAACCGCCATGCCACCCACATTATAGCGAACCACACTCATTCTCTTCATATTCCATTCGTGAGAAATAAGTTCCACTCGAGCAGCTTCTTCTCGCGAACTACTGCCCTGTGAAATAGACTCCCAAGAGGATGCTTTCCCGACCACTACACTCTTAACCTGTTCAAGTCTAGGGTTAACCGTTATCTTCCCCACATATTCACATAAAATGCTCCTTAATGTAACCCTCAACCACAACCCTGGGCTTTGTACAGGGGGAACCTCACTGTGAAAAAAAAAATAAAATAAAATAAATAAATAAAATAAAATAAATAAATAAATACACAGTAGAAATTATTTTTAAGGTCTTGTTAGCCATTACTCTGTAGCGAAACCTCTAAGGATATGCACAATTATATATATTATTTATATCAACATATATTGACATTTTCTCAGTCCATTGAGGACTTCATGTATCTAAGACATGGAGTGTAATGAGCGTTATCCTGTCGTTACTCTACGGCATATTTTTAGGGGGGGTCTGAATTTAGAGCTGTCCTACTAGACAGGACGTCCTACTAAGACTAGATTACGCAGTTTGCTCCACCGTTTAACTCATAATTGCATGGGAGTGTGTGTGTGTTTGTGTGTGTAAGTGAGAGAAAGAAAGAAAGAGAGAGAGAGAGAGAGAGAGATGAGTGATAGACCATTATGGACACGTCTGTCCTTGGTTTAAGAGAAGGAAACCCCAAAAGAAAACCTACGACTTTGGGAACCTATTATCTTACTGATGTGAGATACTCAGAGTAAGAGAAATTGGAATAATAGTTATGGGATCAATGTGTAGTATCAGTTCACGGCTTCTCTAATGGTAGTGAAATTATAAGGAAACATTCACCATTGACCGAGCAGCCAGTCCTACTCGAGTTACGCTTTTCTTCACTCCTTGATCACCAGACTGCAAACAAAGTGTAGCATATGTTCTAAACATCTGTAATAGTGATAGTAATATTAACCGTTTCCTTATAAGGAAACATTCAGCATTCATTGACCGAGCAGCCAGTGCTATTTTCGTTTGAAATTTATAAAATCAATTCATTAAAACAATTTTTCAGGAAAATATGTTTCTCAAGTCCAGTAGCTGTTAGTGTTCTCGCCATTATTGACGGGGGTTTCCTTCCTAACCTTTTGTTTGAAGTAGTGCGGAATATCAACATCTTGATTATGTCATTGTTGGTAGACCTCAAGTTTCTGTTATTTGGTACACAGTGTTCCCCGTCATTTTTTTTACTTTGTTGCTCGACCTAAAACCTAAATACTGAATTGCGAGGAACTGTCGTGCGTTAAAGTGTTCGCGCCAATTCGGGCAGACAGAAAGAATTTATTAGACGAAGAAAGGAGTAAATATATCACGCAATTGTAATACGATTATCACTCGTCATAATCGTAAGTCCATACGCACTGAATATAATTAGCTTACAAATTCCGATAAATCCTGTGTCCTGAGTATAGTGATATACTAAACATAGATATGTTATGGCACAAGGCCGAAAGTATGGAGCAACTAGTAAGGATCGAACTCAATACTCCATCGTAATTGACCTAGCGAGACACACTTGTTGACCGTTAAACCACATTTGAAGTGCCCGATTTTTCTAAGCAAAAATTAGATGTGTCCCAAAGCCGAACGTATGGGGCATTCAGTGAGGATCGAATTCACTATTCTTAACTGATCTAATGGGACAAGCTTGTTAACCATTACACCACATCGAAGTGTCCAAAGCTGATTTTCTAAGCGTATCCCAGATGTGGCAGAAGGCCGAATCTATGGGGCACCCAGTGAGGATCGACCTCACTATTCAGTCGTAATTGATCTAGCGAGACAAACTTGCTAACCATTACACCACGCCGAAGTATGGATCAACGTACAGTGTCACAAATGCAAGTCGTTATATCGGATGGTTCTCATAATTAGTAATAGTAACGTTGATATTAGTCGTTTCTTTATAAGGAAAAAATTAACATTCATTGACCGAGCAGCCAGTGCCACTGTTGGTCGACATTTCTAAAACCTTTTTCTTAAAACAATTTTTTAGGAAAATAGGTTTCTCAAATTCAGTAGCTTTTATCCAGTATTGATGGAAATTTCCTTCCTAGCCTTTTGTCTGAAGTGGTGCGGAATATCAACATCTTGATTATGTCATTAGTTTGTCTTCGAATTACATGTGCTATTTTAGTTGTTGCTGTTGTTGAATGTCCTCAAATGATGTGACATCTTCTATTTGGTACATTTCTTTATTTGTGATTGTGTAGCGCCAGTCCACGAAGTTCAGAGATGGATAGTTCTCTCCAGATATATGAATTTGGAATTAGAAACATTAGTCCGACAATTATTTTAAGGCATTTTTATGTTTATACATTCTTTTTTATAGATACAAATATTTAAGTAAATGCTCAGTTTATAATAAACAGTATTAAACAACATTTACCGGCCTGAATTTACCGGAGGACGAATATTTTATGTGAAATATATGTGGAAATTTCTCGGACATTCAGGCCGGTAAATGTTGTTTAATACTGTTTATTATAAACAGAGCATTTACTTAAATATTTGTATCTATAAAAAGAATGTATAAACATAAAAATGTCTTAAAATAATTGTCGGACTTTGTCCATTTCATAATGTGTGACGTCATTTGTTTACATTTGGATACGCCATGAGCAGATATGAATGTACGTGAGAGATTCATGGAAGATTGAAGTTCAAATACAGTAAATTCGACCTTGCTAACCGAACTCTCCTCTGTGGCCAAATCGGTTAAAAGCACGTCAAGCTAAATGATAGTCCTCATATGTACAATTTGTCTGTCGGGGTGAGGAATAAAAATAACATTTAAAAAAAGAAATTTCAATCAATAGGGGAAAGAAGAATTAGCATGAAAGTATTTACAGAAAAGACACAAGGAAGCTACATTAATGTAGGGGGAATGTGACAGAAGCCGGTATGTAAACGTAATCATTATTCCCGTTGGATTTGGATCGTAGCGGGATTATAACGACACAATACTGAAATATTATGTAATAACAATCATATTTTCAGGAATTAAATATTGATAAGTTTCTTCACCGATGAAGAGGAGACATAAGGCAACAAAACCCTACAAAATGATGAAGAGAATATCATAGACAAAACATGCGAGCAATGAGGAAGTTTTAAGATTTGATTTGATTTGATTTCTTTTTTACCGTTTATCATAATTTTTACAGGGTATTTAAAAACAGAAAATAATTTTAGATTGGAAGAATTGTTGGAAATAATAATCATTTAGTGATAAAAAATCCTACTATTTAATCCATAGCAGGTGGGAGAAGATGTAGATTCATATACTTTCCAAGAGTATTTGCGCGTAAGTAAATATAGCAAACCGACTGTACTTGCAACTCGACACTGCGATTTCAAATTCAGAGCTGTTATCGATTACGCCACCCACACATTCAAGCTTACAGACCCTGGTATTCCCAAGCGGACACCCATCTAGGTACTGATAAGGCTCGACGTTTCTTAACTTCGGAGAACTGGCGTTTCAACGTGATATGTTCGTAAGTCTTATTCCAGTTGTAGGAGAGTTAGGATTAATTCAGAAGAATAGTGAGATCCGAAGACATGTTGGGATGGCTAAAGATGCCTCCCAAAAGCTAAGCAGAGTATTAAGAGACAGAAAAATTCGTCAGAAACAAAGAAAAGAGTACTGAACTGTTACGTGATATCTGTCCTCTTATATGACATTGAATAATAGATAATCTCCTCAAAAATGAGGTGGAGACTTGAAGCAACAGAAATGTGATTCGACAGAAGGAAGGATCGAACATGCGAGCAACGACCTAGATTTTAGAGAAAATGGAAACAAAAAGGAAACTTATACTTAACATCAGGAAGAGAGAGTTGAAATTTCTACAGAAGGATGCTGAGGATACCATGGACCGAATATGTGAACAACAACGAGGTTTTAGCACAGTGGATAAAAGCGTTAATTAGATCCAGTGACAGGATCCAAAGGGTTTGGGTTCAATACCCGATTAAGGCAGGTGGAGAACTTGGAGAGTGGAATTAACAGGAGATAACTGACAACTGACATCCATTAAACATGGCACGTGGAACTAGAACAGTCTACCCAAATGAGTGAAATAAAGGCTTCAGTTCAACATTCCAACCACCTGAAGAAGGCCGGAGCATACAACGGCCGAAACGTTGTAATAAATATGTCGACAAAGATGAGGACAATAGTCCGAATAATGTAAAAAGGAAGCTTATATTTAACATCAAGAAGAGACAATTGAAATTTCTACAGAAGGATGCTGAGAATGACATGGACTAAACATGTGAGCAACAGCAAGGTCTTAGAGAAAATGGAAACATAACATCAGGAAGAGGCAGTTTAGGTTTCTGGGGAACGAAATGAGGAAAGAGGGCTTAGAAAACCTGATACTCACGTGACAGATTGAGAGAAAGGGAAACAGAGGAAAGCAACGCGTAAAATACTTGATGAGCTTGAGCAAATGGATGGTAGAACAGGGTTTGGGAGAAATAACAAAAAGTCAAAACTTATTAAGAACTTCAAGGAACAGGAAGTTGTGGAGAGCCATGATTGCCTAAGTCCTGAAGGGACACGGCACATAAAAGAAGAAAGAAGTGATCAACGTATTAAGGAAATCCCAAGAAATCTATTTTTTATCTGATGTACAAAATATTTTGTTGAGTCCTGCTCACATATTGAAAACAAAAAAAATTGTTTCAATAACTTAGAAAAGCTTTCATTTATATCAAGCCTCTGGGGAAAGATCGAAAAATGATTGTATCAATCAGTAAAATAAATCAATAAATAATAATAATAATAATAATAATAATAATAATAATAATAATAAACGATTGATCATCTTGTATCAGGTTGCACGATATTGCCATCCACTGAATATAAAACCCGGTATGACAGAGTGGGCCAATGTCTGCATTGGAAAATTTGCAACTTCTACTGGAAGGAAACTGAAACAAACTGGTATGAACACCACCAAGACCCGGTTACGGAGATAGGACCTGTTACAATTCTATGGGACTACACAATATACACAGACAGAACAATCAAAGCCAACCGTCCAGACATTAGAGACCACAAACAAAAAATGTATCTCCTTATTGATATGGCAGTCCTTGTAGACTGTAATGTATCTTTGAAGATATTCAAAAAGCTGTCAAAATACAAAACTGTGGCACATGGGAACATCAACAAACCCTGTTGTAGTTGGAGCCCTCGGATTGGTTGGAAAATATTCCAGTAGACTAATTGAAGGGATTCTTGGAAGTCCACGCCTCAAAGAAATACAAAAAAATGTTCTCACAAGTACAGCCCACACTTTACGAAGGGCTGTATCTATGTAAATTTATGTAAATTTATGTAAATTTTTTTTTTTTGTCATGATGCCATTTCTAACCTTAGGTCTCTGGGCGGGACCGGGAAAGAAATGTGTAAACGCCAAAAATCAAAGGAAATAATAATAATAATAATAATAATAATAATAATAATAATAATAATAATAATTGCAGCAGCCGGCGTCGAGTCCGCTTGTGATGAAGTGACTATTTTCATGGCGAAGTGATTTCATCTAGTCATGCAGAACGCTATAGACAGCCGGCAAAATTCCCCACCTTTTCACCTTTTTTTTTTCACTAATGGATGTAAAAATGATAGAGATGTTCTGAGATTATTTCAGACTTGGCGTCTCTTCACCCGGAAAGATGGCGAGAAATGATCTGCTACGAGACAAAGAAGACGTCTTAAAACAGCGGAATTAAAAAAAAAAAAAAAAAAAAAAAAAAAGAGTGAGAGAAAAAAAAACTGGAAGGAGGGGACACACACACACACACACAAAAAAATATACGGAAAAAGAGAAGTCGGATAATTCCCAGTTATTCAGTCTCTTCTCTCTCTCTCTCTCTCTATCTTTGTCTGTCTGTCTGTCTGCTTGCCTTTCTGTCTGTTTCTGACTGTGTCTGTCTGTTTGTCTCTCGCTATATATTTATGAATTGGGATCAAATACAGATCAATTATGGAACGGAATCCGACAGAATGATAAGATGCAGGACGAATAGGAAATGTCTATCAATCTAACACGTTTAACTTTTATTAAAACTACAAAAGGGAATGAGATATGGAGAAAGGAATTCTTTTTCAATTTTTATATATTTTCATTCTTTGATGAAGCTTTAATTAAAGTAAAACGTTTTAAAGTGATAATGGTTTCTATTTGTCATTTATCTTATACATATACATTACATTCACTTACGCGCTAAAAACCATGGGAAAGGTGTGAATCCTCCTCTTCTCCCTCCAGCTATCGGTAAATAGCAGGGCAGGCTAGGTTCTATAGCCTTGGATGGCAACTGGTCTAGAAGAAGGACAACTCTGAATTCAAAACCTGCGGAGGGTCGTTTGGAGACCTTGTGGCACATAATGCACCAGGTCTCGGTATTCGGCCCTTCAAAAAGTGTGGATGGTCCTGTACGAAACCTTCGCCACTATAATGAAATCTCATGTGCTGTTGTCGGGCGGTCGGTTTCCTAGGAACTGATCTGCTTGACCCTAATACGTCGAATTCAACGGGAGAGTCGACAGTATATATATATATATATATATATATATATCCAAGTATAGGATTGGTGTATACAGAATAAATTCCAGTAACCCCAAAATACTATTCTTAGACGAGCTCAATACAGAGTAGAGTAAATATAATTTATTTAAAAATTATAACATAAATATGTTATAAAATCACTACAAAAATAGCCATTTTGTTTCAACACCCTCGGTGTCTTATCAAGTGATGGTGTTGAACCAAAATGGCTATTTTTGTAGTGATTTTATAACATATTTATGTTATAATTTTCGAATAAATTATATATATATATATATATATATATATATATATATATATATATACATATATATATCTATATATCTATACATATATATATATATACATATATATATATATATACATATATATATGTATATATATACATATATACATGTATATATATATACATATATACATATATATATACATATATACATATATATACGTACATATACATACATATATATGTAAGCATATATACATGGATATAAATCCGACAGAATGGAGAAAAATATTTGGAAAAAACAAACAAAAATCCTTAAATGCAATTAAGTTGTTTTAATATGAATGAAATGTCAACGTCTGACGTTTCGGTTTAATAAACCTTCATCAGGACAATATTCATTAAAATGCAATTAACATAATCAGTTCAACATGACAAATTTTCAGTTATCTGTTTTGGATAAGTTTTGTTTTTATGTCCATCGTCTTTGTCATGTTGAACTGATTATGTTAATTGCATTTTAATGAATATTGTCCTGATGAAGGTTTATTAAACCGAAACGTCAGACGTTGACATTTCATTCATATTAAAACAACTTAATTGCATTTAAGGATTTTTGTTTGTTTTTTCCAAATATTTTTCTCCATACATATATATATATATATATATATATATATATATATATATCGTATGAGGCATACATACGCAAAAATGTACATATGCAGTTAGAATTAAAAATAATTAAAAAACAGATTCTTGATAATGGCTAAAAGAATAGCCAAAAGTGATCTTACATTTGGACAATTTTAGGGCCACAAAAGACATAGGACTTGTAAGAACAAAAACTAAGTAAAAACCTTAAATGCAATCCCCCTTCAGTCGTCTTTAATGAAATCTGTATGAAAGAGGGATTGCTGTACAAATACAGAATTATATACACATACATATATACATATACTGTGTATTTAGGTAGCAATCCTTCATTTATACATGTTTCATTAAAGACAACAGACAAGGCACTACGATTAAGCTTGTTATTTAATTTCTCTTGTGTTCGAACAAGTGTTTTCTTTTTTGGACACAGAGTGTGTAGAAACTGTCAAAATATTCTATAATTCCCAATGTCTTCGGCTATACTTTTAGCCATTATCAAGGATGATTTTTTTTTGATTGGGTGTATGGGTTGTATGTATATTTTAGAGTTATAGGGTTGTTTAATTTTCCGAACACAGCACATTGTGACCGTGTTCGTAGTTAATAATATTAAGTGTTGGCCTTTTTCTTTTTTATTATTAAGGCTTCCGTTATTTTTCATCTACATTTTTTATGTAGATAAGGTTATTATGTTTATATTTTCTACTAGTATGTTTCGGTGTGTGTGTTTAAATGGGTTCTAACAGAGCTCGGGTCGGATAGGTGTAACGTAAGGCGTCTGGATAGTCATGTAGTAGTGCGACCAATGTAATTATTAGGTTGGTGCAAAAATAATGACGTAATAATGTCGTTTTTTGACGTTAAAAAACGTCAAAAAACGGCATTATTACGTCATATTTTTGCACCAACATAATATATTTATTGTATATATATTTATCCAAAAATAAATACACTTAAATTCACCTCCATCCCTGCCGTGCAACAACGGTTTATGCGTAGAATCTCCGGCTGACACCAATTCAGCCGGCTTTCGATCCTAGCTAGAGGCAACCGGACGTCTAGTCACACTGATGAGCTCTGATACAGCGAAACAGTCTATTTTGGATGACAATATATATATATATATATATATATATATATATATATATATATGTGTGTGTGTGTGTGTGTGTGTGTGTGTGTGTGTGTGTCCGCCTCAAACAATAGATTAAATCAAGGATTACATTCTACAGCCGGTATCATGTAATTCATTACCCAGTATCCCTTACTGTCATGTGATGGGGAGAGAAGTCACCCCACTGGACCGCAAATTGCTGGGAAGGACCCAACATCGAAGGCCATTTGTGTATTTTGTCTTGGAATAATTTGAAGTTGATTGGGTTTGGCAGAACTTTCTGATTGTAAAAAAATCCGATGAGTACTGAATATCGTTTGTAGTGTCTGGGAGATTATCTGAACCGCCATCGCTGTATTGCAGACGCCTTTCTTGAATGAATAAATTTTATTCTCTCTGCGACTTAACAATACCGAATTGTTTATAACCGTTACTGACCCTTGATGTTAGATTATTGTCTGGGTCGTAATGTTAGCATTGAAAACAAACGAATAAAAATTATTTTATTTGAGTTACCAGAAAGGCGGTCTTCATACTTTTCAGAAGGTCGAAGCCTGCCTCGAGTATTTTACATATTTTCAAAGGCTAAGGTAAAATTAGTTTTATAAATGAATGAATAACATACAAATGATTACCATATATATTCACGTATCATGCAACTTTTCAAGAACTAATTTTGAAGCTAATTTTAAGAGGGTCTCATTATACACGAGATATAAAATTAGCGTATGTACTGTTGGTTCAGTCTACGCCGTTGAACAAACTATATATCCATTTAATGTAGGCACAACTGTATTTAGAATAAACATTATTTTGACAAAGCTGATGTTTTACTTAACTGTATCCAATGCATGTAATATTCACATATTAGTATCGTATTATAAAATACAAATATAGCGAATAAACATCTTTTCTATTGTTTATCTTTATAAGAACGTTTTACGATAGAAATAGCGATTGGAAGCTGTTTCTTGTTCAGTAGTTCGTGGCTGTACACGTTTAAATCAGTTTTATAAATGAATGAATATGATAAGCGTATAGAGTTATGTATCATGCTACTATTGAAAACCTAATTTTGAAGCTAATTTTAAGGGGGTCTCATTATACATGAGATATAAAATTAGTCTGTACTGCTGGATCAGGCTATGCCGTTGAACAAACTATTTATCTATTACTGTAGTCAAAAAGCACAACTGTATTTAGAATAAACATGATTTTGATAATAACTGATGTTTTATTTAACTGTATCCAATAATAGTGCATATAATATTCACATATTAGTATCGTATTATAAAGTATAGCGAATATGAATCTTTTCCATTCGTTTATAAGATTTCTCGTTCGGTTGTTTATCGCTGTATGTGTTTACGCAACGAGTATAGCGTTACTAACGATACTTTTATCATTCTCGTTTACTTTTTGGACTTATTTAACAAGAAGATGGAATAAAGAGATAGAAGAAAAGAGGTTAGTCTATTGTAATTTGGTCTCTGTAAACAGGAACTCGCGTGATATACGAAGTACATAATAAAATCATTTTTTTATAAGTGAAAATTTAGGGGTCGCACGATACGCGAGCTCGCGTGTTACGCGAGCATATACTGTTAGTTTTATTACAAGGAAACTATGCCATGCTGATACCTAGGAATAATATGTTAAATGTCAATTATTTTAGGGCGGTTTGCCAATTCCTTTTGCAGACACCTGCTCTGGCACATTTGCTTTTCTTCAAAATTTTCTGCTCTATCGCTATTTCCATGGCAAATGTTTCATGAAGAACTAATTTCCTTTGCTTCACCCGTTCAGACCTTCACAACTAAGATCCACCATGACACGTACACATAGAAGAAATCATCCCCATTCCCTTTGTATTCCATTAGTGAGGAGGAAGTTCCATTCGGACAGCTTCTTCCCAAGAACCGCTTCTTTCTTTCTGGGCTTACAGTCACATCACATGGAAACACCAGTTCCCGTACGATCACCGAAGTTAAGCAACGTCAAGCTTGGTCAGCACCTAGATGGGTGACCGCTGGAGGATACCAGGTGCTGTATGCTTGGATGCCCGTACGGTGTAATGGGTAATGGAATTGTTAATCGGAGAGCCGTGTTCCAATCCCCGTTGGGTTCGTTATATTCACGTGCAAATACCCTTGGGAAAAGTATGAATTCACCTCTCCTTCCCCCAGCTGTGGGTTAAATATCAGGACTTGTACCAGTAAATCATTATTATCTTCAAAAATTCTTATAATCTAAAATTATATTCTGGTTTTAAATAACTTGAATGAGGTTGATAAACAGTAAAAAAAGAAAATCAAGCAAATAATCCAGAGATAGGTATGAATCAAACCCTTCCCCCATCCATAGGTTAATTAGTAATATTTGTATCACTAAACTATTATTATCTTCTCCGCCCTCTCCAAAAATCATTCTCACAATCGAAAAATATTTTGTGACTTTAAATAAGCTGTAAAGAGGTGATAAACCGTAAAAAAAGAATCAATCATTTCTTTCTGGATTAATGACGGGTATAATCCTGAACAATATTTGCGTATGGATACAAGAGCATATATTTAATTACAGACTCAAGTATAAAACCAACCTAAAGACTCAAGTATAAAACTGATATAAGCGTAAGTATAACGCTGACTTGCACCCCTGTGCAAATTAAATGAAACAAAACGAATAATTCTGTTATTATTTACTTTTTACGTGTTTTTCCAATGAAACATGACTCAGTGCACATGTTAAAACTTCGTATGTCAATTCCACGAAGTCGTTTCTTGCAGACTGACCACAGTTTAATTAACTGGATTTAAATCAGGAGAGTTTCCGGGCCAGTCTAGAGTACTTTGATTTGCTCACTGGTAAGGCTTACCAGTGTGTTCGTGAAACGTCACAATTTTCGTACGCTTTCTTGGAATAACGTCCATTGCAGACAATGGCCGTAGGACAACTAATCGACAGTCGAGACAATAGTGTCTGGGCGTGTTGAAAATCTGATGCAATCATGGATGACGCAATATTTTTCAAGGCCACAATAAATTTCAACATACACCCCGAAAATAGATTCATATTACTGCACACCACTGCAAATGATCTAATCTGAGGAAAAATTAGAAATCGATTACACCCTGTCATTCCAGTGGGTGTAAAACTGACCATATGGTGAAAGAAAGGAAACTAAAGCGGTTGTTTGAATTAATTTGCACAAGGGTGTATATCTGTCAGTATATTCAAGTATAATAAATCCATATTTTGACTTTAAAAAGCCAAACATGTCTGATATGTCATAAAATCCAGCAACCCAACCCAACCCGACCCGACTCAAAGCAAACCTGTTTTAAGTTATTTAGCATTCAATATATCCTGTGACATGGCCAAAGGGTTAGGACGTTCGCATTCGAATCTCACCATGGAAAGATTTTCTGATGTTATCGGACTGGTGGGAGGTCGATCCCAGCGTGCGGCACCTTTGGAAAGTGTCTGAAAACAAAACCACGGGTTGACCCAAGTCTTGGGAGTGAAATTGGGTAGATGGATCCCTTAGGGGCCGTTGATAGCTGTGCTAGCACAAAGTCACAAGTCATCATGGCCGAGGGTTTGAGCGTGCTGGCCTTGTTCAAATTGTTGATCACGCTAGATAACATGCTCTTTCCCAGAAACTGTAACGAAAATTTGATTAGCATAGTCGCAGTATAAACCAGATTTGTTGGTATTGAATAACCACAAATGCGCCTGAGCAAGCGTCTGCAATAGGGATTGGCTAACCGCCCTAGTAGACGGGTATCATTGAATACGAGTGACTAGCTATATTATATACTGTGAGTCTCAAATTTTCCAAGCCAACTTTCCTCACTATGTGTCCTAGAATTTTCAACTCTCTCTGCTTTTTGTGTCGATTTTCCATTAAAACTACTTCGTTACTGACATATTCGGTCCATGGCATCCTTAGCATATTTCTGTAGAAGCACATTTCTGCTGCCTGAAATTTCCTCTTCATCTGTGAGGAGATTTTCCAGCATTCACGGTCATATAGGAGGATCCATATTACATAACATTTCAGTTCTATTTTCTTTGATTCGAACGAAATTTTCCTGATTCTTAATACTTTGCTTAGCTTTTGGAAGGCGTCTTTCGCTATTTCTTGCGCCTTCGGATTTCGGTTTCACATCATCCCTCCTCTGTTAAAAGAATTCTGAAAAATGCGCATAGGTACGAATAAAAACTCGTAGAGCTTTTTTTTTTTTTTAAGTGAATTTCAAAGACATTATTTATACACAGTGCGATGGATAAATTGTCGTCTACACGACGCCAAAATGAAAACAACACTGACATCTCATTTTAACACATATATCAATAAAATCACCGTTGGCTTCAACCATGGCCTCTAGATGAGTTCGGAATCTCCTGCATCTATTCTGGACGGCCTCCTTGTTTAATTTGGTGAACTCTGCCATAATCCTTGCCTTCAGTTCATCTGCGACTCACACATTATAATCAAGGGGGTGCAGTCTGGAGAGTTATGTGACCAGACATAAGGGGTGATATGGTCGCAGGAATTGTCTGACAGCCACGACTGGGTTCTCCTGTTTGTGTGGCATGGCGTAGAGTTATTTTGCCAGAAATCTGGTCTTCTAGCAGCCACCCTCTTTACCCAGGGTAGCACTACATTCTCAAGGCACTTGATGTAGTCCTCTAAGTCTGGGGCACTGTAAGAAGATAAATGAAGACATAACATCGAAATCACTAGTGATCACTCCAAACACCTTCGTAATCACCATTAGACTCATCTAACTCTTTCCAAATCTTTCTGCACTGTCGTTAGATTGACACCCAAATACTCTGGAATGTTTGTATTGAAGCTTCCGGCGCCAATGGACAAACAGTACAACATTCCTTTCCCAAATTTTGTCGGAGTGAATTATGTCATGGAGCTCTTTTTCTCACAGAAGGTGCCCAACTGACCCTACTATATTGTGCAGTCGACAAGGTAAAAAATAACGCGCATGCACGAAATTAAAAAATATAAAATGGCGACTATTTATACATCGGGCCATTTTTCTCTATATATCTTTCGTGTATATACAGTTTTGTTCGACTACATATTGGCATCTTTTCCGCAGCTTCATGATTCCATCCTCTTAGAACTTGACATCTTTGTGGGTGATGAACCGGTCTAAGTGTGTGACGAAAGACATGACTTACCTCAGAATTCGAAACGAGCGCGAACGTGTCTTGCCTGCAAAGTGATGGCAAAAAAAAATATGGCCGCTATTGAAGACACAATTTATGAACGCCTATATCGTCCAAAAACGAGACGATATTTTCACACATGCAAATTTTGGCCGTATTGGAATAGCATAAAAAGCGGGGTGCCAGCAGCACGACAGAAGCAAAGTCATTCGGCGGACAGCGTGCAATAGAGCTGGACTTACGGATTGACAGACAGACAGACAAAGAGGAAGTCGAAGTAGGCGCAGTTGAGCTGGTGTCTGTTTTACAACTGCCCAGTGTAACGGCTGAGAAAGGGAGCCACGCAATCCATTTCCTTGAGGTGACCGAAGAAGAAAAAATAGCTGACCTGTCGGTGAGCACCTCATTCCACGTTTTGCCTCCCCCCATATCACCATTTTTTTCTACAAAGTGTTTTTTTTTTTTTTTTTTTTTTTTTACATAGAACTGAAGTTTTTCCGATTAATTGAGTTCTGCAGTGTTCGAAATAAGAGGTAATCCCAAAGTGTAACGTCAGGCAAGTACAGTGGGTGTGGTAGCTCACCCCAGCCAGTTGTACCAACTTATGTCAGGTCTGCCAGTTCCGGAGGTTTTTCAACGATTTCTACCTTTAAGCGGTAGTGTTTGTCTGATTTCAACGTCTAATTCCGTGGAAGATGTATCTCTATACCTATCTTCAGATTAAGAAAGACTTATGGAAATGATGAATGATAGATCCTTTCGTTTTTCTCAGGACTCTTTCCTCTCCACATTGTTGTAAACCAGTGGGTCGCATATCATAGGGCGCATTATGAGGCGGGCCGCATTTCTAGCCGTCCCGTGTAAGATGATAAACTACATCCGCATCCTGGGTAAGATGATAAACTACATCCGCTTCCTGGGAAGGACGATAAATTACATCCACGTCCTGGGTAAGACGATGAACTACATCCACGTCCTGGGTAAGACGAGAAACTACATTCGCATCCTGGGTAAGACGATAAACTACATCCGCGTCTTGGGTGAGACGATAAACTACATCCGCGTTTTGGGTAAGACGTTAAAATACCTAGGCGTCTTGGGTAAGACGATAAACTACATCCGCGGTTGGGTAGGACGATAAACTACATCCGCGTCTTGGGTGAGACGATAAACTACATCCGTGTCTTGGGTGAGACGATAAACTACATCCGCGTCCCGGATAAGACGATAAACTACATCCACGTCATGGGTAAGACGATAAACTACATCCGCGTCCTGGGTAGGACGATAAACAACGTCCGTGTTTTGGGTAAGACGATAAAATACCTAGGCGTCTTGAGTGAGACAATAAAACTACATCCGCGTCCTGGGTAAGACGAGAAACTACATTCGCATCATGGGTAAGACGATAAACTACATCCGCGTCCTGGGTAAGACGATAAACTACATCCGCGTCCTGGGTAAGACGATAAACTACATCCGCGTCCTGGGTAAGACGAACAATACTTTCCCTTATGGCATTATTTCCACACTTCGTTTTATGCATTTTCGGAAATAAGAACATCAAGTTACGGATTAGCTTGTACTTAAAACCAAAATATAAAACCTTCAAGTAAGAGTTTCCACGTTTAAAAATTAATTTTTGAACCTGAGGTATCGTATTTTTGTGGAGGTCCCTACTTTTAACTTAAAAAAAAGTTTAAAATTCATAGTTCACAAACAAATTGTATAGGAAGTTGCGTTGAAATATAATCTTTCAGAATATGTATATCGGCCATTAAATTTCAATAATGTGTGAAACGAAATCATCTGTTCAAACACCGCCAATTGAAAAACGCTACAAGCTTTTGTTCCAATTCAGTATGTATGATCAATCCCATGAGTCACTATAGGAACCAAGTTCTTCTCCATCTATGCGCCAATCAGTCCCTTAGTAGCTTTTACTATATTTTAACTTTTGTGTTATTTCACCATTATTTTTTTCCGCCATCTTATATTTTTGAAGATGAGGTTAAATAACTTATATTTCATGTCTCTTCTAATTATCCTGGAAAAGTCACATTCGGAAGATGATAGAAATAGGCATCGGAACGATGACAAGGACTTCCCATAAAATCCAGTAAATGGATGACAGAGTTTAGGAGATAATAGCAAAAAGACAAAATTTACGAAGAGGTCAGGAAACTGTCTGCAGCCAAGATCGCCAAAATTCTGAAAGTAAATGCTACATAGAAAAATAGATATTAATTTTGGACTGAAGCTTATTATGTTATACATTGTTTTTCTCTGTCCCTCTTTTGTTCAGTCTCTCTTGTGAGTATAAAATTTTCCAAGCACTCTTTCTTCATTATGGGCCTGAGAAGTTGCAACTGTCTCTAAATATAAGAGTCCTTTTTGTTTCTATCTTTTCTAAAACTTCGTCGTTGCTCGCATATGCCGTGCATGGTATCCTCAGCATCTTCCTATAGAACCACATTTCTACTACCTCAAGTCTATTCATCTTTGAAAAATTCACTGTCACACAGGTATATTACTGCAGGCTTTATCTCACAAGTGCAATTTGTTTTCTGCACATAATTCAGGAAAATAATGAAAAACACTCAACCACTGGGCGCCCCCAATGTGACACGCTAGGATTCTTTAACTGTCTGCAGCCATGATCGCCAAAATCCTGAAGGTACATGGTACATAGAAAAATGGGTATTAATTTTGGACTCGTATTTCACTCAGCTAAATTTTAGTGAAAACACCAAAATTAGAAAAAGTCGTAAGACAGATTTATATTTCTAACCGGATTTATTTCACTTATACAAAAAGAACATTAAAGAATTAGAAGACCTGTAAGAATTTAATATTGGCACGTATGAAAAAAACACCGCGAGTTTTTAATCGAATTCAGTATTTATTATCATCCCTTGATTCACAACCAGAAGTAAATTACACGCCATATTTAGAAATATTTTTTTTTGTTTTAGAAAGGGAGGTTAAATTAATGCTTCTTCTAAATATTCTAGAAACGGAAAAATCCACTCTGGAAAGACGATGAAAATAGACATCGAAATAATGACAGAAAAATTAGAGAAGGGCCGCTCATAAAACTCTACCTAATGTAAAATCGATGTCAATATTAGAAACACTCCGAATTTACGCTTACAGCGGAATCCGCCATATTGACGTCTGCTTTAAATGACCATATCTCGTGGCATACAAATCGATTCAGGATTTTGGCCACTTGTGAACCTTATTATATTTGTAGCAAAATATTCTAATAATTTAAATGAATATAAAATTTATTTAAACAGATCTACACATACGGCAAATTCCATTATTGTCAGCAACCGTCGTAATATAGTTTCCCTCTGTCTTTCTTTTGTATATGCTTTCATGGCAAATGTACCTCTCTGGTGCATTACTAGATTGACGGCAAAATCTCATTATTTTATAGTCGAAATGGATAGATGCAACCGTAAGTTCTAGGTTAACCGTTTCTTCCCTCACACTTCTCGCTTGTGGAACTTCCTTCAGGCTCTATGCTTTCCAGTCAATTTTGATCTTCAAATATTTAAATGCAATGTCAATCGTTATCTTTCTCCTTCTTAATTCCTCTTCTTTTCTTGTTCTCTCTCCTTAATAATGTTTTTTTTTTCTTCTTCCTGTTCTCTAACACTCAGTAACCCCTTGCTTGGGGTGAAATGATTTTAAATATCCCCCCCCCCACACACGGGGATTTCTTCTCAGATACTTATCCACTACAATTTCTAACATTATGCACATATTGACACATACCAGGCAAGTTTAGTTTGGTTTGGTTTGGTTGGTTTTACGGCATATCAACATCAATGGGTTTTTTTAACGCCGACAAAATTTTTATTGTTGGTAATTTTTTTCTCCAAACATTTATTGTTGGTAATAATTTTTCATTATAAGTATTTCTGGTATAAAAATCTATTTTTACATTTTCATAGTGTTTCGACCCCAGTTTTGGGGTCAACTATTTGCCCATAGCTGGGGCCCTAACAGGTGCTACTACCCCGGGTCAGAGTGGACCCGGGAACACCAGGAGTTAAGAGATGGTTCCACGCTCCTCAAAACCTCCTGATCAGAGGCCTTACTGCTGAACGTAGTTTATCGTCTTACCCAGGACGCGGATGTAGTTTATCGTTTTACCCAGGATGCGGATGTAGTTTATCGTCTTACCCAGGACGCGGATGTAGTTTATCGTCTTACCCAGGACGCGGATGTAGTTTATTGTCATACCCAGAACGATATACCAAACAAGCCACTTTTAAGTAAAAACAACTTTCGAAATATTATACCATCTAGTGTGTTGGTATTAAAGATAGGAAAGCACTAACATCTGAAAATGCATCTCAAGAGGCTCAGAATGAATTATATAGCATCTCTATCTATAAAAGGCAGGATGTGTGTTTGTGTGTGTGTGTGTAACGAATGCACGGCCGCAATTTTCGACGGATTTGCACCAAAATTTACATGCACATGCTGTAAGTTAGCGGGAAGGCCAAGATCGACTTTGCATTTCCCAACTCCCATAGATAGTGGAAATAATCGATTTTTTCATGGTTCTACAGCAGTTTTCATATAGTTTGTGGCCATTTACTACTGGCCAGAGTGAGAGCCAGTAGCTGGCTGCCACAAATAAGCAGGAAGACTCTACTGGCCAGCGTGAGAGCCAACAGCTGACTGACACGAATGTTAACTAGCATGCTAGCATGCAAAAAAAAAAAATCGATAGCTGCATTCGTCACAAGTGAGAAAAATTTAAATCTGCATGGCACTTTACACCAATTGGCTCATTCGCTTGCTTAAACTCAACGCTGATTCTGATTCCGTAGAACTGGGTGGGGTGTGAAAAAGTATTTATTGTTAACATTCTTTTTTCATTCGGTTTTTCCAGTTAGGAGTCTTTTTTTAAAGCTGATCTTTTTGTGTTCATTTTGTTTAGTTCTTTTTTCGTAAGAGATTTAATGTTTAGTATAGAGCTTAGAAAACATTCGCAGTGTGAGATAGGCAAGAAGTAATGTATGTAGCAACATCAGCACGGCAAAGGGCACTCCTTTAAAGGCAAGGAAGGTAAAAAATATTTTAAGTCAAGTGATAGCGATTGCTGTATGAGTCGTACGATTTTTGAATCAAGCACGGGCAACGCCGGGTCATGCTGCTAGTTAATAAATAAATGTATTTTGTTTTCCCATTTTTTAATCAGGCCTCACTACAGATGCACATTAATGAATTAGAAGACCTGAAAGAATTTATTATTGGCAGACATAATCTTAACAATATCGGATACATTCAAACGGCACGTATGGAAAAACATTGTGAGTTTTTAATCCAATTCAATATTTCACTGTGTCGTACGAGACAATTTTTCTCTCCAGAATCTATCTTACATATCTATAAGTCTACCATTCGTCCATGCTTAGATTATTACTGCCATATATGGTCCGGTAATCCTGCTATTTACCTAGAGCTCCTTGATGAGATCCAAAGAAGAATCATCAATATTATTGGTCCTGATCTGGCGGCTCAGCTTATGTCACTTTCCCACTGCCGTAAGGTTGCGTTTCTGTGTCTTTTCTCTAATTACTTTCATGCTAATTGTCCGGATGAGCTTTTCGCTGGTACCTAGACTTCATGAATTTAAGCGCAGTACTAGACTAGCGTCGAGATCTCATTGATTGACAGTTGAGCTGGCTAGATTTAGCCGGAAGTTCTATGCTAACAGTTTCTTTTCTCGCATATGGAACTCCTTTCTGACGCCATGCTTTCCAGCCAACTTTAATCTGCAAAAATTTAAATGTAATGTCAATCGCTATCTACTGTCTTCCTGATTACTCTTTTCTCTTTTCACTCATTATTAATGATTCTGTTCCTAATTCTTCCACGCCCTGTAACTTCTTGTGTTTTAGTGGCTTTATTGCCTTGCATGGGGTGATAGAGATTTAAAAAAATACAGTTCACATATGATTCAGAGAAAATCATATCGAAACATCACCTTTCAGAATATGTTGCTGTTACAAATTTCTGTGACGTCTAAAACAAAATCACCCATTAAAAAATGCTATTAACTTTTTTTTTAAAATCGGATCTCGTTACAGATGCACATTAATGAATTAGAAGACCTGAAAGAATTTATTATTGGCAGACATAGTCTTAACAATATCGGATACATTCAAACGGCACGTATGGAAAAATACTACAATATTTATAATTAATCCCTTGTGCCACAACCGGAAGCAGATTAGACGCCATATTTAAAAATATTTTATGTTTTAGAAAGTGAGATTAAATTAGTTATATTTTCATATCTCTTGTAAGTATCCTGGAAACAGTAAAATTCACACTCGGAAGATGATGAAAACAGACATTGAAATAATGACAGAAAGATTAGAGAAGGGCTGCTCATAAAACCCAGTCTACTGTAAAATCGATGTCGATGTTAGAAACGCTCCGAATAATTTACGCTTACAGCGGAGTCCGCCATATTGACGTCTGCTTTAACTCAGATCTTGCCATGCAAATCTATTCATGATTTTGGTCACCCGTGAACTTGTAATATGTGCAGCAAACAATTAGATTAATGGGGTCTTGTTTCGTCCATTGTCCTCTAGGGAGAGGAAATAAACTTGGTGTGTTCTTCGAAGATTGGAAAGGAGTGTTGGGCATGTTTTCATCTAGTGTTGATTTACGATTAACTGCAGCTTTCATCTCACAAGTGCAATTTGTTTTCTGCACACAATTCAGGAAAATAATGAAAAACACTCAGCCACTAGGCGCCTCAATATGCTACTCTAGGATTCTTCAAGCGGAAGACTGCGGTCATATTTGAATCAGAACTTCTCTAAAGCAGTCTTTAACCAGTTTGAAGTCTTAGAACCTCACATCCCATCTATTAAGAACTATATTATACACATCCCGTCTATTAAGAACTATATTGATAATTCCATTCGAATTTTAAAGTAAACATTTTTTTTTCTATCAGAATTTTTTAAATGTGGAATTGTCATAATTTTACGCTATCCTATTCAGATCAGCTGGCTCATCTTGGTTGCTATATTCATGGCCGGCGTGTACTACCCCTGACACCCCGACCAGAGCATGCCTGATTGGTGGATCCGGGCAATGCTTTGGGACCCTCGCTTATTTTATCAACATTTGATTTTGTCTACCTACGTTTATATATATTTTTAATCGGTTTCACCCCATGCAAGGCAGTAAAGCCACTAAGACACAAGGGGTTAATAGGTGTGGAAGAATTAGGAACATAAATATTAATAATGAGCGGGAAGAGGAAAGAGTAATTAGGAAAAAAGTAGATATCGATTGACATTGCATTTAAATTTTTGCAGATTAAAATTGTCTGGAAAGCATGGAGCCGGAAAGGAGTGTGAGAGAAGAAACTATTAGCATAGAACTTACGGCTACATCTAGCCAGTTTAACTGTAAATTAATGAGATCTCGACGCCAGAATTCGAACATTCTAACGACCGTGTACTGCGCTTAAAGTCCAGGTACCATAGCGAAGAGCGATATTTATTCTTATATACAGAAGTGTGACACAAGGCCACAATGGGGTATGTGGAAAAGAGCGGTCTTTTCTTCCTTAACGTTAAACTTAGCTAGCCACAAACACAAGACCCAAACATACAACAATATCCCTTTCACCAAAACAAAGAATTCTTACTTACCTTTCTTACTTCATCCGCCATAATACCTCAGAATCTCCATGAAGTCCTAATTAGTCCCCATATTTACAATTCATTGTCTGTGGCTGTGGGCGGGGGTGGAATAAAGCAACAATTAAAAAAAAACATTTAAAAACTAGCGAAGAGCTCATCTGAACAATTACCATGAAAGTATTTAGAGTTAAAATGACGATCCATTTTTCTGTTATTCGCCGTTCTCTTGATGGTTCTAGTACTGCGCTTAAATTCATAAAGTCAAGGTACCATAGCAAAGAGCTCATTCGAACAATTAATATGAAAGCATTTGTAGAAAAGGTACAGGGAAGCAAGCTTACAGCGGTGGGAAAGTGACTGAAGCTGAGCTGCCAGATCAGGACCAATTACACATTACAGATTAAACTAAATAGGACTGATTATTAAAGTATAAAAAATTTTCGCGGATTTTCACATCATTGTGGAGATTTTATTTTGACTAAATTCGTGAATTTGTTTTGCTCATGCTAAGCCTCGAAAATACATACATTGTATTTATTTTCAATTTTTCTAGTTGAATTGTTCACCTATATTTTATAGGATCCATTATTGTACACAATTAGGTCACAATAAAATTTATATTTTATACGAATACTGTCTTATGAAAATTGAGATTTAGTAGAGTCGGGGGTGGGGTCGTATCACAGATTCGACAGGGTCACGGAACCATTGCACTGGCCCTGGTAGTAAGTGATTCTTTTTGTCTCTTTTTATGGAAACGAGTTCAAATGGCGGACACATTTCTCTAAATGTTAGATAATAATCCAATCCAGATTTTAAAGTGAAAATTTTATCAAAATGATTTTAACAGATTCATCACAACTGGACCTTAATTACGTAACGTCTCAGGTTTTAAAATTCACTCAAAATCTCAAGTTGATGTTAAAAATTGCCGTAAAACATTGTTGATTTATCTAAGATGAAATGATCTATTATGACATGTCTCTAATTTTGTATTTAGATACATTGGATTTATTTTCAATTTTTCTAGTTGAATTGTTCACATATATTGTCTATGACCCATTATTGTACATAATTAGGTTACAATAAAATCTGTATTTTATATGAATACTACCTTATGAAAATTGAGATATATTAGAGTAGGGGCAGGTATAGATTCAGTGGGGTACGAGACCCCCTTGCCTGGCCCTAGATATACGTATTATAAAGCACTACATAAAATTAGCTATTTTTTATCCATAATGTTGAATGTGTTAAAATTATTCAACGTTTTAACAAGAAGAATCTCAAGTGTTTGTTAAAATTTGCCGTAAAACATTGTTGATTTATTTAAGATGAAATGGTCTATTATGACATGTCTCTAATTTTGTATTTAGATACATTGGATTTTCAATTTTTCTAGTTGAATTCTTCGCCTATATTGCATAGGATCCATTATTGTACATAATTAGGTTGCAATAAAATGTACTACCTTATGAATATTGAGTTGTAGATAGAGTATGGGGGGCTATCATAGATTCGGGGCGGGGGAAAGAGACCTATACACTGGCCATGGTTATACTCACAACGTTTCGGCCGTTGTGCAGTTCGGTATTCCTCAAGTATTTGCCTGCATACTCAGTAACAGTCCAGTTGGTTAGGGATGAAGAATACGCCGACTACATCCGTGTGCAGAAGATTAAGCCAGAAAAATGGACCACCTGTTTACTATACGTATTTATAACTTTTTAACTCTCATGCAAAGCAAAACTGTGTCTACGTCTTTGGCTTTTGTTCAAACGTAAACTTCTGACTACCTATCTGTTACACCAGGGGTGGGCAACCTTTTTGAGAGTGCGTGCCAAAACCGGCCAAAGCTCTGACACAAAATTTTTCTACGTGCCAACAACATTTTTTTGAAACCTTATAGCTAGCGATAACTAAGTTGGAAGTGAGCCCACCTGAAATAAAGCACGTCCTGGGTATGACGGTAAACTACATCCGCGTCCTGGGTACGGCGATAAACTACATCCAACAGCAAGGTCTCAGATAATGTTTTCGGAAAAATAGTGTTGCCAGCTATAAGTTTTTGAAACAATAGTGTTGCCAGCTATACATTTTTTGTAAAGAATAATGTTGCCAGCTATATGTTTTTTGAAACAATAGTGTTGCCAGCTATACATTTTTTGTAAAGAATAATGTTGCCAGCTATATGTTTTTTGAAACAATAACGTTGCCAGCTATACATTTTTTATTCCATACAAAATAGGCATTTAAAATTCATATAAACTGGATTTGGAATTAAATAACCCACAGTGGTTGATATGCCATAAAACCCAAACAAAAAAACAAACAAACTGAAATAAAGTTCATAAAAGTACGAGCCTGTTTTTTTTTGTCTTGCTCAGTTCACGAGAAATTCATTCTCTTTTCTTTTTTCCTCTTCAGTTTTATTGCTTTCAAACTGTCCCTTATCTGAAGAAGTCCTACAAAAGATTGTTTCGAAACAGAAAATCCATAAGGCTTTATTGTCTTCATTAATCATACCCCGTTTTTCGGTCCAGTATTCTTTAAATTCTCTAATATCTTCTTCATTTGAATGACAACGTTTCCTAGCTAATGATCGTGATATTCTACATAATCTGTAAAAGGAAGAAAATAAAAAATATATCATTTAATGATATACATGAAAGAAGAAAAAAAATAAAAGGGAATCTTATAAGTTTCCCGTGCTAGAAACAAGTCATTGGTGTGCCATGTTTGGCACGCATGACAAGGGTTGCCGACCCCTGTATTACACGACATAATTTGGCATTAAATAATTTGTAATTGTTTGATATATTATAAACCAAAGCAAATCGTCCGGGGTAACATGTTCAGATTTTCAAACCGAACATTTTATCCCATTCGTTAGAATGTTCGAATTCTTCTTTTCATGTTTAGATGATATCATTTAACATTCATCACTTACTCACCTTTCTGTCGCTTGTCCGTTTCTTCCACTGAACCAGAATATGTAAGTTTTCAGCACTATCATTGTCAGGGATTTAACTCACAATTACCCGGGAACCTGATATGCTACACCCAACGCCATAATCAACTATAGAATTTCTGTCGATGTTCGAACCCCGCTTGGAGACCGAGATCAAATTTGAAATTGTCTTTCAAAGACAAAGATGTATCATTATAAAAATAGTTATTTAAACTGTTCTAGATCCCGTATAAATATAAGAGTGGTCACTGAGATCAACAGCGAGTGGCGACAGTCTATTTCATGCTTAAATGCAAATTTTCATGATTGAAACATCAAATTCAAGCATGAAATAGATTGTCGCCAATCAGCGTTTTAAGATATGCTTTATTTATGGGATATATTTGCTCTATATCAGAGATAGAGCGTATGTGAATAGAAAAATGAACATTGAAGTCAACACTCAGAGGCGACAGACTGTTACATGCTAAGCACAATCATCAGGTCTAATGCGTTTAGCATGAAACAGTCTTTGATCTCTGAGTGTTGACTTCATTGTTCACTTTTATATTTAAATATATATACATACATATATATATATATATATATATATATATATATATATATATATATATATATATATACATACATACACACATATATATGTGTGTGTATATATGTATTTATCTATGATAGTGGAGGCCAACTACATAAAAACAAAGCAACCCACACTCAACAAAATCACAACGCATTATTTTGCATCTAGACATATGATTCCTTTGTTAATATTTCGGTCTCTCACGTGGTGTGACTCCATAGAACCGCATCATGAATTTACAACCGGCGTCTGCTATTCTGCGACCATTATCGTCGCATACCAATTTTCTATGTCAACATAATAGAATATTATCTTTGATGGTGAATGTCTTCGTTTAAATGTCCGCACTCTGTCATCTTTGAACCGTTGTGTCTTAGAAATGATTGAAGATACCTTACTGCAATTACACGAGATTATAAAAATTTGAACAATAAGAATGTATTTAGTTCTAAGTTAAAATGATGATCCATTTTCCTGTTATTCGCCGTTCTCTTGATGTTTCTTGAATGGACTTTAAAAATGGAAGCCATGGTATGAATATTGGTACCATTACTGAAGGCCTCAACTGTTTTTCCTCTCACCATTGTTCAGTTAGGAAGACATTGTTGCGCTGATACAAAACGATTTTAACCTGTTCTTTTCATAACTGAATAACTGAAAGGGTTTTCCAGAGATTCTTATTGAAAATCGTGTCAAGATGGCGGAAACTCTTATCTGAAAACATGGAAAAAAAGAAAAAAAGTTTAGTGGTTTTTTTTTTAGATATTAAACATTTTGTGGGATGGACGGTTATCGTATGCTGTCACACTATTTGAAAAATTTTGCTGCTACACCCGATATATATATATATATATATATATATATATATATATATATATATATATACACACACACTTAATTGTGTGGGGAAACAAATATTCGTACACATACAAATTTTTAATTTATTGTATTGCCAACTAATCAATAAACATACTTTTCATATCATTAACTGTACACAGATGCATAATAACTGAATATGCATAGAAAACAGAAAAAAATTGATTTAATAGAAATAAATCCTATTTATCCATTTTAGTGGGTGAAAAAATTATTCGTACAATGCACATTTCAGATTTTAACACTTTATATTGCTTTAGATTATTCAAGTGGAATATTTTAGAATGTTTCAGTAATGTTATCAGTACTTATTTTTAGACTAAAACGTGCATACACAACATTCTGTAACTGATATTCGTGCAAGAAGGTTTTCATCATGGCAAGAAGTAAAGAATTGACAAATTCGAAAAAAGAATTGATTGTTAAGCTCTCGAAAGAAGGTAAAAGTTACAGGAAAATTTCAGACAACCTGAATATTCCATTTCCTACTATTAGTTCTTTCATTGCAAGTTATAAAAAACTCAAAATTGTTAAATTTAATCCACTCGTTAGCATATTTAAAGTTACATCAAGTCTCCAGAAGATTGAATGTACTTCCCCGATACTCAAAAGTGAAACAGTTATAAGATAAGTGAACAAATTTAATTCATTGTATTTATTGCTACTATAAAATTTTTTTGCAACGCACTGACGCATGTTGAAATTCTCATTGTATTTAGTGTTGAATTTATCGCTAAAATTTGTGTCGAGATTTTCAAATTCTATGTTTCGTTCAATTTTGCAAACTAATCGATTATTGAAATTTGAATAAGCTGATTGGTTTGAAAAATACTTTCACAAAAACCCCCACTTCGCGGTTTTTAGCACCCTAGTAATGTAGAGAATGGAAACAAAGAAACTTATACTTAACATCAGGAAGAAGCAGCTGAAATTTCTGGAGCACGTAATGAGGAAGGAGGGCTTGGAAAATTTGATACTCACTGGGTGGATAGAGGGAAAGAGCTACAAGGAAACGCAACCCGTTACATACTTAATGGGGTTAAGCAAGTGGTTGGCAGAAAAGGGTCTCGGAGAAATAACAAAAAGAAAAAAACTTATTAAGTGCTAGAAGGGACAGGAGGGGATGGAGGGCTATGATCGCCTACTTCCTGAAGGGACACAGCACATAAAAGAAGAAGAAGGAGAAGAAAAAGAAGCAGAGGAAGTAAAGCGAACTGTACATTGAACCTCTTGTCTGTTTGCGCATCACTCACAAATTTGGTTTCGATAGGTCGATGTATGTCTATTTTAGAGGGTGTGATGGACGGACAAACGAAAGTCACAGAATTTTATTTATACAGGATGATTGAAAAGTAACTCCCTACTTTATGTATAATGGACTCTCCCGCCTAGCTATAATTTTTACAAGACGGGAAAGTCTATCATACACAAAATAGGGAGTTATTTTAATAACCCTGTAGATATACAGATAGATTAACCCTCTATCTCTTGATATCGAATACTAGTTACAAAGATGTTTTTTCAAAGTGGCATGTCCTTTTGCAATGATTGCCCTCCACAACCTCCTATGCTTGTATGTATACATTATGCTCAAGCTGTCATCCAGGTGAATATAAATTTCATAAAAAAATTGAAAAAAAAATTCTAATTATTTTCGTTCAAGGTATTCTCAAAAGCTGAGATCAATTTCCCGTTTCCATGAAAAGACATTTCGCTTTAAAATAGCCACTGTTTTGTCTTCGAATTCGAAATATATTCAGTTTTCTTTGGCCGCTGCTCGTCACATTGGCGGCTCTGTGCACGAGTGTGCGTTTTTTCTCTTTCTCACTGTATACGTGTGTGTGTGTGGGGGGGGGGGGGCGCCACTATTTGCATTCGATTGAATGTGAAACGCCTTGAAGCAAAGAAAGAATAACAGATTAAAAGAAGAGAAAAATTAATTGGTTGGGCGTCATTTTCCAGTTGATTTATCAACAATTTGTCGAAACGTTGATGACGCACTCTCGTCGTGTTTGTCAGTAAATCTGCCCTGTTACTGATTATGGGTAGTTTATTTAGGGGGCTTTGATGTAGTATATCACATTCCATTTACAGGCTCACAACACATCTACCTTCCCTTCTCGCTTTCTATCTATCTATCTATCTATCTATCTATCTATCTATCTATCTCATTTTATTCTAATTCATCTATCGATCTCAGTTTATTCATATCTATCTATCTATCTATCTCATTTTATTCAAATTCATCTATCGATCTCAGTTTATTCATATCTATCTATCTATCTATCTATCTATCTATCTATCTATCTATCTATCTATCTATCTATTTGAGTCTGTTTATCTATCTATCTATCTATCTATCTATCTATCTATCTATTTGAGTCTGTTTATCTATCTATCTATCTATCTATCTATCTATCTATCTATCTATCTATCTATCTATCTATCTGCGTCTGTTCATTATCTATCTATCTATCTATCTATCTATCTATCTATCTATCTATCTATCTGCGTCTGTTCATTATCTATCTATCTATCTATCTATCTATCTATCTATCTGCGTCTGTTCATTATCTATCTATCTATCTATCTATCTATCTATCTCAGTCTGTTCATTATCTCTCTCTCTCTCTCTCTCTCAGTTTATTCATATCTATATATCTATCTATAAAGATAACATACACTTTAAAAAAGAATACATAAAAGTTTTGTCTGTTTCAAACGCAGGTATCTGGTAAAATAACGTTTGAAATAATAAAGATGTATGTTTAAAAATTAATCCATTAATTATTTACACACACACACACACACACACACACACACATAAATATATATTCCATTAATTCTTTGGAAATTGCTTTGTTTCCGTTTCCGATATGAAGCTGTGCAGATATGATCCTTTCAGAAAAATATCCGTGGGTTGGTTTGCTTGCTTTAAATGGCAAAACAGATCCTTACAGCACTGTAACGCTCTTTGTTGACGAACAATAAAGCACACCGGATCAAACATTGTTTTCGCCTACAAAGATGGACGCAAGTTCGATCCATGCCGGAGAGAATACTTTCTTTATTTAGATTTTTTAAATAGACCGGCCGATAAATGTGATACATACTATTTAAAGTAAAAATCAAAAAATGGGGCGTTATTTCAAGTACGAGTATCAATTTTGATAACGTCCAGAGTTATATAATAATAATAATAATAAACTCTCCCGTCGGTTTCAACGTATGCGGATATGACAACTTAACTGATTTAGTTATGAAATTTTGTGCAATAATCTTAAGTGGCACTTAAGACCCGCTAGTGATTTACAAAGGAGACCGCATATGGTTGCAAGAGTGAGGATTGTGAGATGAGATCACTGTTAGATTGGCTGACCTTTTAGATCTTGCTCTCACTTCTTGAAGATGATTCAGACAAGCTGATTGAAAACTGCTGAGTCCACTAAAACACATTGCTCTCCATTCTACCCGCTCCAAGGCTAAGCGCTCAAGGTTGTTATGTGGTATATTGACAGCTGACAAGTTGCTTTTCAGCTTGTCTTTGTATCTTAGCCATGGGCGTCCTACATTCCTGTAGCCCTGATCTAACTGGCTGTACATTAGGATCTTGAGTACCCTGTCATCAGACATTCTCAAGACATGACCAGTTCATCGTAACTGAGACTGTATGAGAAAAGTCTCCATTCCTCCAATATTACACCTGTTAAATAGGTCTACGTTAGATGTTCTATCTTGAAGGTTAACTCCACAGATTACACGCAGACAGCTTTTATGGAAAACATCCAGCTGGCGTATATGTTACCTGTATGGAGTCCACAACTCTGAGCCATACAAAAGGATGGTAAGTACAACAGCTCTGTAAACCCGAATTTTCGTATCCAGTCGAATACCCCGCTCATTCCACAAGCGATGGCGAAGTTTGCCAAAAGCACTGGTAGCCTTAGCAATCCGATGCATAATTTCATTATCTAAAGTTCCACTGTAGTTGATTTTGCTACCAAGATAGGTGAAAGACTTTACATAGTTCAGGGCTTTGTCTTCTACTTTTAATGGTCTCTCTGGAAATTTGTAGACTGGTGGTTTTTGTTTCTCACCACAGAATTGCTTCGGAGTAGGACAAGGTTGGTGCACAACTTCAGTTTTCTTTATGCTAAGTGTAAGACCAAATGCTTTACATGCAGCAGAGAAACAATTTATTAGATGTTGGGCCTCCTCAAAGGATGTCGCTACAAGAGCAGCAGCATCAGCAAACAACAAATCACGAATAATTTGCGTAAGAAGGTGGGTCTTGGCTTTAAAACGTTGTTCGAAACTCAAACTTGTATATATATAAGAGTTAGAAAATTTAGACAAACGATATATAGTTTTAATATTTTTTATACTTTTTAATTTAAAATTTTAATTTTTTTTATATATTTTACTGTTCAGAACACACACATATATTTTAAGACACTTTTATGTTTATACATTCCTTTTTATAGATACAAATATTTAAGTAAATGATATAATGCTTTATAATAAACAGTATTAACAACATTTACTGACCTGAATGTCCGAGAAATTGTCATATAAAATACGTATCCTCCGGCAGGATTCGAACCCATATCCTATACGGAATCGTCATATAGCCTGACGTGCTTTTACCAATTGAGCCACAGAAGAGCATTCTGTTAGCAAGGTCGATTTTACTATTTTTAAACGGCAATCTTACAATCTCTGGCGAAACCGGTAAAAGCACGTCAGGCTATTTAACGGTTACGTATAGGATACAGGTTCGATTCCTGTCGGAGGACGCATATTTTCTATGACATATGTATATTTTTGTAGTGATTTTATAACATATTTATGTTATAATTTTCTAAGAAATAATAATATTTGCTCTACTCTGGATTGAACCCTCTTTTAAAAATATTATTTGTTAGTTACTGGAATTTATTCCGTATACACCAATCCTATACTTTGGTATATATATATATGTATATCTGTGTAGCAAATTCTCTTTTAGGCATGTCTGATTAAATAAATTGCAAACATTATGTCTGCTTATTTTTAGCATAATCCGTTCATATTCACGGATATTTTACCGTGTTTTACAATCAAGTGATGCAAAAAATGCACTGCAACAGTGAAAATCACTTTTATCCCCAGCTACTTTCAATCTCTTTCTGAGATCATCATCCGGGTGCAGTTAGTAATGGATATCTACATATTGCACCTCTGATAATGATCTAAAAAAGAGATAGAGAGTAGCTGGGCAATAAAAGTGATTTTCACTGTTACAGTGCATTTCTTGCATTATTTCATTGTAATACACGGAAAAATATCCGTGAACATGAACGGATTATAATAAAATTAAGCAAACAAAGAGTTTGTAATTTATTTAAGCAGACATGTACACACACACAAACACATACACACATAGACACACACACACACACACACACACACACACACACACATATATATATATATATATATATATATATATATATATATATAAATATTGTGCATTTAGAAAATTATTTTTTAGTCATATCTGATTAAATAAATTACAATCTTTCTGAGATCATCATCTGGGGTGCAACTGGTAATATTGCACTCCTGACGATGATCTTAGAAAGAAATGGGAAATAGTTACGGGAATAAAAATGATTTTCACTGTTACAGAGCATTTCTTGCATGATTTGATTGTAATACACATACATTTGATTATAATAAAAATAAGCAAACAAAATGTTTGTAATTTGATGTTACTATGGCTAAAAAACAATTCGCTTTCATTGCTTGCCTTGATAAAATAGGAAGACAAAACGCATCGAAAAAACTAAGAATTTTTCTGTGTATATATATATATATATATATATATATATATATATATATATATATATATATTAATATACAGCGAGTAGGAATGTAGGCTGCTGAAAAGCAACTTGTCAGCTATCAATATACAACATAACACCATTGAGCGCTTAGCCTTGGAGCGGGAAGAATGGAGATCAATGTGTTTTAGTGGACTCAGTAGTTTTCAATCTGCTTGTCTGAATCATCTTCAAGAAGTGAGAGCAAGATGTAACAGGTCAGCCAATCTAACAGTGATCTCATCCCACAATCCTCACACTTGTTCCATATGTGGCCTCCTTCGTAAATCACTAGCGGGTCTTAAATGCCACTTAAGATTAGCGCACAAAATTTCATAACAGAATCAATTAAGTTGTCAGATCCTCATACGGCGAAACCGACAGGAGAGACCATTATATATATATATATATATATATATATGTGTGTGTGTGTGTGTGTGTGTGTGTGTGTGTGTGTGTGCGTGTGTGTGTGTGTAAATAAATTAAAATGGTAATCTGTATTTCCAAGAGAATAAAGGAGAGCTCTATGTCAGAGACAGACCAAAATTATTAATTAACGAATATCAAACACATAAAATAGCATCATACTTATTATAAAAGCCAGGTTGTGTGTGTGTGTGTGTGTGTGTTACGTTTATATATTGGATCGGATTTCCTACATTTTTCAACCGATTTCAACAAAACTTCACAGGAGTACGTAAAATTACCTTGCGGGGGTTCTGACAGCCCCAAAAATTGGAAAAACACAATTGTTTTGGCACGAAATCAATTTGAAAACACGATTAAGAGGCATCGCTGTGGCGAGAATGAAAGGGGGACAACTCATATCGAGTTATACTTATTATAAAACCCAAGTTGTCTGTGTGTGTGTGTGTGTGTTCGTTTATATATTGAATCGGATTTCCGACATTTTTCAACCGATTTCAACAAAACTTTACTTTTTTTTTGGCAGGTAGTGTTTCTTATTGTCTTGCACACTTTTTTCTTTAATTTTACATTCAGAATGCTTTAAAAATTCCATTTACAAGACAAATGTTTATAATAAAATTCTATTCAATCGATAGACTCATAACGATTGAAAACAATGTTTTTGTTTGAGTTTGGGTTTGACCAATTCGTAAAAAAAAAAAAAAAAAAAAAAACCTAATTAAGACATGCGTGTCCGTCAACCGTAAACAATAATCTTTGTCAATTTTATTTTTTAGTCTTTATGATGGTCGATACTTGATATATCTCTTACTGTTGCAACGCCGGGCTCTACTGCTAGTATATATATATATATATATATATATATATATATATATATATATATATATATATATATATATATATATATATATATATATATATATATATATATATATGGCCGAGTGGTTTGAACGTAAATTTGGTAAATATATCTGTTAAAATGAGATGTCAGTGTTATTTTCATTTTTGTGTAATTTAGGCAACAATTTATTCATCGCACCTTGCATAATAATTTAAGACGTTGATTGTAAGCGTTCGAGTCTTACTCTATATTTGCGATTTCATTTGTTTTATGTGTACGTGGCCGAGTGGATAGAAATGTTAACTTTCTGACCATGTGACCCGGGTTCGAATCTCAGCCAAGATCGATTTATCAGGAAGGAGACTTCATGCTGTTATCCAGACTGAAGGGGTTGTTGCCGGTGTGCGGCACCTTTGTGAGAAAACCACAGTTGACCCAAGCTTTGTGAATCAAATTGGGTAGACGGAACACTGATTGGGGGGGGGGCGTTGATAGCTGTGCTAGCACGAAGTTCCAAGTCATCGTGGCCGAGGGCTTAATCCTCCTGGCCTTGTTCAAGTTGTTGATCACGCTAGATAACATGCTCTTTCCCAGAAACTGTAACTAAGGTCTGCTCAGCATAGTTGTACACTAAATCACAGGTGGGCTCTGTGGGTGTTAAATAAACACACATGAGCCTGAGCAAGCGTCTGCAATAGGGATTGGTTAGTATAGGGGTAAGATGAAACGAGACTAAACACCTCAATTCAACTTAATTTTAATAATTCTTTGGATGATTTCGGCTCTCGTTTTTGAAACATGAGAACTCTTATGTAGCGAAGGAATCATATTTTTAAACAAAAAATATTATTATATATATATATGTAAGTATATATATATATATATATATATATATATATATATATATATGTATTCCACTTTAAATTACATATTCTTTTGTATGAAGTTGATGCAATGTTTTCAGAAATTTTATGACTAAATCTGTCATATAAATCCAGAGTATCCTTATTCAGCCATCAAAGTATTTACTTCGAGTTCAGTTAAGCTGGCTCTTCCGGCCAATCAGATCGATGTGAAAGATTCCTATTCTTCCAACTTAAAATATTCTAATAATGTTTCCGATTCTAGGACTTTTCCAGGATTCATTTTTCCCTGAAATCGCTACCCCCACCTGTAATATTTTTGTCAGAAATTGCATTTCTTATTATTAGACGACTTGAAAGACAAACAGAGAAAAGTTAACTTCATATAAAGCAACTAGCAGCATGACCCGGCGTTGCCCGTGCTGGATTCAAAAATCGTACGACTCATACAGCAATCGCTATCACTTGACTTAAAATATTTTTGCCCTTCTTTGCCTTTAAAGGAGTGCCCTTTGCCGTGCTGACGTTGCTACATGCCTTATTTCTTGCCTATCTCACACTGCGAATTTTTTCTAAGCTCTATACTAAACATTAAATTTGTTACGAAAAAAGAACTAAACAAAATGAACACAAAACGATCAACTTTAAAAAAGGACTCGTAACAGGAAAAACCGAATGAAAAAAAGAATGTTAACAACAAATACATTTTCACATACAACCCAGTTCTGCGGAATCAGAATCAACGTTGAGTTTAAGCAAGCGAATGAGCCAATTGGAGTAAAGTGCCATGCAGATTTAAATTTTTCTCACTTGTGACGAATGCAGCTATCGATTTTTTTTGCATGCTAGCATGCTAGTTAACATTCGTATCAGTCAGCTGTTGGCTCTCACGCTGGCCAATAGAATCTTCTTGCCTATTCGTGGCAGCCAGCTATAGGCTCTCACTCTGTCCAGTAGAAAATGGCCGCAAACTACATGAAAACTGCCGTAGAAGCATGAAAAAAATTTATTATTTCCGCTATCGATGGGAGTTGGGAAATGCAATGTCGGTGTTGGCCTTCCCGCTCACTTGGAGCATGTGCATGTAAATTTTGGTGCAAATCCGTCGAAAATTGCGGCCGTGCATTCGTTAGATGCACGCACGCGCGCTTCCTGCCCTTTTATAGATAGAGATTTCTATTTTAACTACCATGTTCCTGTAGTATTGTATCTAGAATATTAATGGAAGTTTCTGTGAATGAAGATGAATCGGGGCCATTTTTGTATGCGAAAAGTCCTGTAATGTCAAATAAACTTTAACTGAACAGTTGTTTTTTTTTCATTTTCACGTAAATTTTTACATCTTTTTTGTTAATTACTTTAAAGTAGTTTAAGGGTTTCGCTTTTATATTTTTCCGGAACCTTCAATCTTAAGTTTCTTCTATGTGCCGTGTTCCTTAAGAACGTTGACGATCATAGCCCTCCACAATTTTCTCTCCTTTTTAGCACTTAATGAATATTGTCTTTTTGCTATCTCTTGATGCCCTATCTATTCATTCAAGCTTGCTAAGCCTGCTATGAGTTGTTTGTCCTTTGTCCTCATAATATGCTCTACAAATTTCGCCCTTTTCTTCATGATGTTATAATTAACATATTATAATTAACATATTATAATTAACATATTATAATTAACATATTATAAGCGGCCGTTTTGTTTCCATTTTCTGTGAAACGTCGTCGTTGCTCTCGGCAGGTTAAACATGCGGTATTTCATTTTGATTTTGGCATCTTGCATGAAATTATTTTATTTAAATCATCATCGTCATCATCATCATCATCATCATGAATCTATCTATCTATCTATCTATCTATCTCAGTCTGTTCATTATCTATCTATCTATCTATCTATCTATCTATCTATCTCAGTCTGTTCATTATCTATCTATCTATCTATCTATCTATCTATCTATCTATCTATCTATCTATCTATCTCAGTCTGTTCATTATCTATCTATCTATCTATCTATCTATCTATCTATCTATCTATCTATCTATCTCAGTCTGTTCATTATCTATCTATCTATCTATCTATCTCAGTCTGTTCATTATCTATCTATCTATCTATCTATCTATCTATCTATCTATCTATCTATCTATCTATCTATCTATCTATCTCAGTCTGTTCATTATCTATCTATCTATCTATCTATCTATCTATCTATCTATCTATCTCATTCTGTTCATTATCTATCTATCTATCTATCTATCTATCTATCTATCTATCTATCTCAGTCTGTTCATTATCTATCTATCTATCTATCTATCTATCTATCTCAGTCTGTTCATTATCTATCTATCTATCTATCTATCTATCTATCTATCTATCTATCTATCTCAGTCTGTTCATTATCTATCTATCTATCTATCTATCTATCTATCTATCTCAGTCTGTTCATTATCTATCTATCTATCTATCTATCTATCTATCTATCTATCTATCTATCTATCTATCTATCTATCTCAGTCTGTTCATTATCTATCTATCTATCTATCTATCAAGTAACTTTTCCGTCAACCATATAGGTTTCAGCTTAATGGGTGTAACTGATTTGTTTATTTTTAAGGCTTTTATCTCTCTCTCTCTGTATATATATATATATATATATATATATATATATATATATATATATATATATATATATGTATGCATGTATATATATATATATATGTATGCATGTATATATATATATATATATATATATTGATACATACATACATATATATATGTATATATATATATATATATATATATATATATATATACATATATATATAATATATATATATATATATATATATATATATATATATATATCCAAACAAGAAAAGAACAGATGGAGTGAAGACATTCATTTTGTGGGATGTACAATTATCGCATGCTGTTACACGATTTTGAGAATTCTGCTGTTACTCTCAGTATATATATATATATATATATATATATATATATATATATATATATATATATATATATATATATATATATATATACATATACAAATGAGTGAAAGAACATTATGGAGTAAAATTCCACTGTTCGTAACATTTAAATTTTGAAAAAGAGCTCAATACAAAGTAGAGCAACATATTATTATTATTATAAAAGATTATGATAAAAAAACATTGAAATAGCTACACAATAGTTTTCATGTTTCAATTAATACTTTGTACTTCTTCAAGCGATGGTAATTAACCCTGGTGATTAAATGGTGATTTTATATATATATATGGTAAGTTTTTCGTTTTGTGACTAAGTGTGTGTTTTCCATGTCGACAATGTGTTAAAGTTCGCAGAATAAATCTGTGGAGCAGACAAATTAAATAGACAATCAGAAAATAGTGTACTTACAGTAAATAGTATCAAGGCAAGTGATGATAAACAAAATCGAAATGCTTTGTAGTTTAATCAAATTACAAAATTTTAAAAAAGACTCTCCTGTGTAAGAGTCTTTTTGGTTATTAGTAATCTTTTTTTATGTACTACAGATTTATTCTGAGAACTTTAACACATTGTCGACATGGAAAACAAATCACATACAGTCAATAAAAATGCAGAAAAGTTACTAATATACACAAAGAGGCTTACATAGGAATGTCTTTTTTAATTTTTTGAATACAATTTTTGAATAAAATTTTCTGCTTGCTGCTAGCAGTGAACTACAGAAATGAATGTCTTGATGGAGAAAATGAACTTTTGTTTGTAGTTTTCATTTGTTTTTTATTTTTTTATTTTTTTAACATGAATTTTGGTGAGTCCTTGTGTTGGTCAAGCAATCTCTTAAGTTGTTATTTAAGATAAGAGCTGGATGGATTCATGCTGCTCTGAATTCCCTTGTCATTTTGATAGTTTTATTGGTTCCTGGAAAGGGCATGTGTCTCTGTTAAGTGTGTGCATGTGTGTGTTATTTGGTTCTTAGGGAGTGCGTGAGTATGATGAGTGTAAGTGTGTATATTAGTATGGGTGTGAGTATAAATATGAGGCCTCAACACCTCTGCAAGTATGTCTGTCTTGTGTGGGTGGGAAATCTGGGTTTGCCCTAATTTGTGGGGTTATATATATATATAATGATGGAGAAAACGAACTTTTGTCTGTAGTTTTCATTTGTTTTTCATTTTTTTAACATGAATTTTGGTCAGACCTTGTGTTGATCAGACAGTCTCTTTTAAGTTGTTATTTGAGATAAGAGATGGATATATATATATATATATATATATATATATATATATATATATATATATATATATATAATGATAGAGAAAATGAACTTTTGTCTGTAGTTTGCATTTGTTTTTTATTTTTTTAACATGAATTTTGGCCAGTCCTTGTGTTGGTCAAACAGTCTCTTTTAAGTTGTTATTTAAGATAAAAGCTATATAATTTCCAATTCATTCTTATGGTAATAGCAATGGTGAAATAGCCGTCTCCATTTGCGAACCATTCGACTTTCATTGCCTGAAAAATATCGTTACTGTCGGTTAACATTTATAAAAACCTTTCTTTTCAAACATCTGCAGGGAAATAAGTTTTTCTAGTTCATTAACAGACATCACACTTCGTAGTATCGATGGTACTTTCCTTCCTCACCTTTTGTTTATGTTAGTGTGGAAAACCATCATATTGATTTTATCATTATTTTCTCTATTAGTTATGTGCTATCGATTTCCGTTCTTGCTGCTGTTGGAAGTTTTCAAGTGATATATATATATATATATATATATATATATTGTCATTTAGCAAAGCTCCTTGTGATTTCTGCAACTCAAGGATTTGATGAAGGGATTCATTCAATTGAAGCCATTTTAATTATTAATATGAGAAAACCTTTGTACTTAAAAGTAAGACAATGAAAAAAGGTTAATAGTCCTGACCGGGTGCCATGATTTCAATCACTTCCCATGGAACTTAACCTGTGTCTTTTCTATAATTTCATGGTAATTGCTGTGATGAAGATTCCTCTATGGTACCTAGACTTTACAACATTAAGCGCAGTATTAGATTGGCGGGAAGGTCTCATCATTCTACGGTTAAAATGGTAAGATGTAATCGTAAGTTCTATGCAAGAGTTTCTTCTCTCGCACTTCTAGCGTTTGTAATCAACTTTGATCTTCAAAAATTTAAGTGCAACGTCGATCGTTATCTTATGTGTCCTTAATTCTTGTTCTTTTATAGTTCTCTCTCCTTAATAATATTTTCTTTCTCATTTTCTCTAAAACTTAGTAACCTCTTGCGTCCTAGTGAAATTATCGCTTGTAGAACTCTATTCTTCCTTCCCTATCAACTTTGATCTTCAAAAATTTAAAGGCAATGCCAATCGTTATCCTCTGTCTTCTTAATTCCTGTTCTTTTATTGTTCTCTCTCCTTAATAGATTTTTATCTTTATTTCGCGTTTGTAGAGCTTCATTTTCTTAATCTCCTTTTTCTTCTCTCTCTTCTTTCTTACCGTCTTTTCTTTTCTTTTCTTTTTTTCTCTCACTCTTTATCCCTTTTTTTACTCTCTTTCCTTTTCTTTTGTTTTTACTCTCTTTTTCTCCCCTTTCTTAACCTCTCTTCTTTTCTTTTATTTTCTCTCTCTTTCTCCCCTTTCTTTCTCTCTCTCTCTCTCCTTATTCTTTTGTTTTTCTTTTTCGCTCTCTTTCTCCCTTTCTTTATCTCTCTCCCTCATTATTCTTTTGTTTTTTCTCTCTCTCTCTTTCTCCCCTTTCTTTCTCATTCACCTTATTCTTTGTTTTTCTTTCTCTCTCTCTCTTTCTCTTTTTCTTCTTTCTTTTTCTCTCTCTCTTTCTCTTCTTTCTTTCTCTCTCTCTCTTTCTCTTCTTTCTTTCTCTCTCTCACTCTCCTTTTTTCTTTCGGTTTTCTTCTCCCCTTTATTTCTCGCTATCCTTTTTTCTTTTGTTTTTCTTTTCTCTCTTTTCCCCATTGTTTCCCTCTCTCTTTTTTCTCTTTTGGTTTTCTTTTTTCTTTTCTCTTTTCTCTCTTTCTTTTCTGGCGCTCTTTCTCCAATTTCTTTTTCTTTCTCCTTTTCTCTCTCTCTCTTTTCTTTCTCTCTCTTCTTCTTCTTGTGTTTGTCTTTTTCTCTCTCTTTCTCTCCTTTTCCTTCTGTCTTTCTTTCTTTCTTTCTCTTTCTTCCTTTCTTTCTCTTCTTTTTCTTTTGTTTTTCTTTTTTCTCTCTCTTTTGTCGTCTTTCTTTTCTGTATAACCTTTCTACTCTCTTACGTTTCTTCTATCGCTCCCTTCCCGTCCGACTCTTTTTTGTTCTTTCAAAAGCTTACGGCCATATCACGTCGAAACACCGGTTCCCTTATGATCATCGAAGTTAAGAAACGTCGAGCCTTGTCAATACCTAGATAGGTGTCCTCTTGGGAATACCAGCTGTTCTAACCTTGGGTGTGCGGGTGGTGTAATAGACAATGCCTCGGAATTGTTAATTATAGTGGCGAGTTCCAATTCCAGTTGGTTTCGTTATATTCACTTTCACAAATATATCCTTGGGAAAGGCATTTAATCCACCACTTCTTCCCCAACTATCAGTCAACTAGTATAATCTCAAAAAATTCTTTCAATCTAAATTTTTTTACCTGGCTTTAAATAACCTGCAAAGGGTTGATAAACCGTAGAATACGAATCAATGAATGAAATATTGATTAGCTTCACAGACTTATTTTTTTAGATTTATTTACATTCTCTGGAATATAAATGTATAGAAACTACTTTGACCACAAAATGAGGGATCAGTTTACATATTGATTGTAATATAGAATTGATCCCCAATTTATATCTACATGATAATTTCTTCTATGTTTACCAAATTCTGATTATGTATTAATCAACTTCTTCTCCCCACCCCCATCAGCTATATTATATCTGGCTTTAAATAATCAGCAATGGGTTGATAATCCGTAGAAAACGAATCAATCAGGCGCTCAATATTTATTCATTATTGTTTTCTTTCTTTTTTTCTTTCTTTCTTTCTTTCTTTCTTTTTTTCTTTCTTTCTTTCTTTCTTTCTTTCTTTCTTTCTCCTCTATGACTTTTCTTCTCTCCTTTTTCGTTCTCTTTACACATACGCTTTCCCCTCTCTCCTTCTATCGCTTCCACATACTTTCTCTATTTCTCACTATGCTTTTTTCCTCCTACTATCTCTATTTTTCTTTCCTTCTCTTTTATTTCATCAGCTCTTTCTCGTGTTCAGTTGCCCACTCTCTTTTCACTCTTTCCATTTCTCTATTCGCTTTCTAGATTCCTCTTCCTTTTCCCATTTACTTTAGCGATTTTTTGCTTTCTTTTTCATCTCTTCTTTACTTTTTCCTATTATTCCTCGCTATTTATTCCACACATTTCTTTCTTTCTTTCTTTCTTTCTTTCTTTCTTTCTTTCTACTGTTATTTTTCTCATTCTTTTTCCTTCCATTTTTTCTTTCCTATTATTACTCTCACTGTTACTCATACACTTTCTTTCTTACTTTCTTTCTTTTTTCTTTCTTTCTATTTACCGTTATTTTTCTCTTTGTTTTCCTTTCATTTTTCTCTTTCCTATTATTCCTCTCTCTTTTACTCATACACATTCTTTCTTTCTTTCTTTTTCTTTCTTCCTACCGTTTATTTTTCTCATTCTTTTTCCTTTCATTTCCTTTCCTACTATTACTCTCATTTTCTCATACACTTTCTTTCTTTCTTTCTTTCTTTCTTTCTTTCTTTCTTTCTTTCTTCCGCGTTTTTTCCTCGTTTCTTTCTTTCTTTCTTTCTACTGTTATTTTCCCTTCTTTTTCGCTTATGTCTCTCTCTCTCTCTCTTCCTCACTCTATTTTCTTTCACTTTGCTTTCTCTTTTCCCTTTATCTCCATTTATCTTTCCCATCTTGCCTTCTTAAACACGAACCCTTGCACCGCTACACACTGGCGGCCATACGGAAGCACAGGTGCGTGCGCGAGGGTCACACAGGGGCGGGGCATGATAGAGGAAAGGCGAGCAGAAATTCCAAACAGGAAGATATCAATGAATGTATTAATGATAGCCAAATGCGGTCAGGAATAAACGTTGTCGGATTGTAAGGGTGGGGCTAGGGAGGGGGACTGAAAGAAAGACTGAGAACATTGGGAGAGAGAGTGGAGGAGAATGGAGAGGGAGAGAGAAGAGACGGAATAGAGATACAGAGTGAAAGAGAGAGGAGGTGGAAGATAAATAAAAAAAAAAAATATTGATGTTCGTCACAATCAGTCTAGGATTCAGATCCAGTCATAAATAATAATAATAATAATAATAATAATAATAATAATAATAATAATCATAATAATAATAATAATAATAATAATAATGATGATGATGATGATGATAATAATGATAATGGTATAGAGAGAGGATATAGGTTTGTGGTAGACCACGAAGATATATGCTAGACAGAAAGATATGAACAAAGAAACACAGATACAGCGATAGATAGATAGATAGATAGATAGATAGATAGATAGATAGATAAAGAGAGAGATACATAAACAGAAGCCGACTAAGATAGATATATACTGAATAAAATGAGATAGATATGAACAAGGAAAGAAACAGATAGATAGATAGATAGATAGATAGATAGATAGATAGAGATGAAGAAAGAAAGAAAGAAAAAAGAAAGAAAGAAACAGATAGATAGGTAGGCAGGTAGGTTTGTAGATAGATAGATAGATAGATAGATAAATAGATAGATAGATATGAAGAAAGGAAGAAACAGATAGATAGATAGATAGATATGAAGAAAGAAAGAAACAGATAGATAGATAGATAGATAGATATGAATAAAGAAAGAAACAGATAGATAGATAGATAGATAGATAGATATGAATAAAGAAAGAAACAGATAGATAGATAGATAGATAGATAGATATGAATAAAGAAAGAAACAGATAGATAGATAGATATAAATAAAGAAAGAAACAGATAAATATATATATATATATATATATATATATATATATATATATATATATATATATATATATATATATATATATATAAATCTACTAAAATAGATATATGCTGAATAAACAGGGACGATGATAGTCAAGGAATCCAATAGCGGTCGGGGTGGGTGAACCACTTGCGCAACAAAACCAGACCCACACAATTTATCAATGCTAAAGTCGTTCTTTGGTATTTCCTTCTTGAACTGGTTTAATATTTTAACTATTTATGTTCTTTTTTTTTGTATCCAAGGCATTTTCATGCTGTATATTGATTGTCAGCTAATATATTTCACCATTATTTTAATAATATATTTTAAAGAAGTCCCCGTTTTGATAGTGATATATATATATATATATATATATATATATATATATATATATATATATATATATATTGATAAAGCACACGTTTTTTCATACATCCCCAAGCATCCCTATATTTTGAGCCTTTTATGGGGCATTAATTCCAGACCTTTGCATTTGAGACAATCCATTTCCGGTTTTAACTATCTTCTTTAAATATTATAGAATACTTTATTAACTGGAGATTAGTATCGGTTATGCATTTCTGTTCAATAGCATCGGCTGTATTTTGGTTTGGTTTATTTAATATATTAATATTATTTACTTGATGTATTAGGATTATTTAAATATGCGTTTTGGGGGAGAAGTTCTAAACCTGATGATACTGGGTCAGAAATTCTGAACTTTTCATACATTTTAGTTAACATTTTAATTGCCAACATCAGTGCGAGTTTTAAAGTTAAAGAGATTTTAAATGGGGGTCGTTGGGGAGGAAGAGAGACAAAGAGGGTAGCTGGGGAGAAAGAAAGACAAAGGCGGTCGCTGGGGAGAAAGAAAGACAAAGGCGGTCGCTGGGGAGAAAGAAAGACAAAGGCGGTCGCTGGGGAGGAAGAGAGACAAAAGAGAGTCGCTGGGGAGGGAGGGAGAGAGACAAAAGGGAGTCGCCGTGGAGAAAGAAAAACAAAAGGGGTCGCTGTGGAGAAAGACAGACAAAGGGGGTCGCTGGGGAGGAAGAGAGACAAAAGAGAGTCGCTAGGGAGGGAGAGAAGCACAGGGGAGTCGCTGGGGAGAAAGAAAGACAAAAGATTTGAAAACCCCTGGCCAAGGATCTTGACGCGGCATTGGCCATGAGATTATGTCGTAAGTACTTGGCTTACGTAACATTTGTGCCGGTTGTTCAAGACAGCTAAGGTCAACACAGATGACGTGTACTTAATGTGTATCGGAGCCACCTGTCGTTACTGCTGCTCAACCTTAGGTCGCTATTTCTGAGTCGTGGTTGACGGCTAGTGACAGGAAGACGGCCTTTGATTTTTCATTTCCGGTGTCAGATTCAAAGTATCTGTTTGTAGCCCCCCTCTTCTAAAGATGTGTGTTTTTTTTTTCAAATACCTGGACACATTTTATATACAGATAGATGTGGATAGACGTAAATTCTGTTGACGAGACTGGGATTTACAGATACATTTGAGGATGTACACAAATATTTGTACGCATAAAATGTTATCAATTTATTGTATTGCCAACTAATGAATAAACATACTTTTCATAAAATTAACTGTACACAGATGCATAATAACTAAATATGCATAGAAAAGAGAAAAAAAAAAATGATCCAATAGAAATCAATCCCACTTATCCTTTTTAATGGTTGAAAAACGGTATTCGTAGAATACAAAAAGAATATATAATCTTCATTTAATACTTTGTAGAATAGCCATTATTCACTTCTACAGCAACCAACCTCTTCTTGTAGATCTCAAGTAATGATTTGTAAATTTTAGTTGGTATTTTGTTCCATTCTTCTTTGCATAAGGTCTTCAGATCGAGGTGTTTGTTGGAACCCTCGATTGGATTTGATAAGCGTAAAATTGTAAGAAATAATACCAGATGTTGAAACACTTGACACAGAAAAATGGCAACGAAATGAAAAAGACTAAAAACTGTTTCGCAATATATATATATATATATATATACAGAGAGGGAAAACAAAGAATATATATATATATATATATATATATATATATATATATATATATATATATATATATATATATATATATATAATAAAAAGGCTTAAACACTAATATTCCATGGTCATAATTTATTCCATTGGAATCATAAATAAGATCCAATTCATCAGACCTACAAATTCAAAAAGAAAACAGAAAAAACTCCGGGAATAAAAAATAGATATTTTAGATATATGATTGCATATGTATGTGTATATTTACCACTAATGCTATCTATCTATCTATCTATCTATCTATCTATCTATCTATCTATCTCTCAGTCTGTTCATTATCTATCTATCTATCTATCTATCTATCTATCTATCTATCTATCTATTATGTATTATGAAATGGACAAAGTGCGACAATTATTTTAAGACATTTTTATGTTTATACATTCTTTTTATAGATACAAATATTTAAGTAAATGCTCTGTTTATTGTAAACAGAGCATTTACTTAAATATTTGTATCTATAAAAAGAATGTATAAACATAGAAATGTCTTAATATATATATATATATATATATATATATATATATATATATATATTAGTAGTAGTAGTAATAATCTTATAAGTATAAGAAATTATACTCGTTCGCGAAACCTTCGGTGTCTTGATTTGCGAATAATCAAACCAAGACTAAAGGGAAAAAAGGTATAAAAAAAGAAACAACCAAGAACATGTACGTCAACCGAAAATAATCGTCTAGCATGCAAGTCCAAAGTCCAAAGAAAAAAACCCTGATGCGAGTAAGTAATATGGTAAGTAGAGCAGATCTAGTTAAATGGAACTATATATATATATATATATATATATATATATATATATATATATATATATATATATATATATATATGAATTTGCTTTTAGCCATATATATATATATATATATATATATATATATATATATATATATATATATACAGTGGGTGGAAACAAATATCCGTACACATACAAATTTTTAATTTATTGTATTTTCAACTATTGAATAAACATACTTTTCATATAATTAACTGTACACAAATGCATGATGACTAAATATGCATGGAAAACAGAAAAACAAATGATTTAATAGAAATAATTCCCATTTATTATTTTAATGAGTGAAAAAGTATTCGTACAATGCAAGTTTCGGATTTTAAATTGCTTTAATACTCTAGATTATTCAAGTGGAATATTCTAGAATGTTCCAGTAATGTTATAAATAGTTTTTTTTTTATTCTAAAAAATACAAACAGAAGATTCTGTAATTGGTATTCGTGCAAGAAGGTTTTTATCATGGCTAGATGTAAAGAATTGACAAATTCGCAATAAGAAGTGATTGTTAAGCTCTGGAAAGAAGGTAAAAGTTACGGGAAAATCGCAGACAAACTGGATATTCCATTTCTTACCATTTGTTCATTCATTGTGAGGTATAAAAACTCAAAACTGTTGAAAACCAAAGAAGAACTGGTGCTATCTATCTATCTATCTATCTATCTATCTATCTATCTATCTATCTATATATATATATATTGTTTAAGATTTACCAGATTTGCCATGACCTAATATCTCAGAGCAGGTGTACTTACAGACATTTTGAATATGAAAATCAATTCTACACACACACACACAAACACACACGCATATATATATATATATATATATATATATATATATATATATATATATATATATATATATATATATATATATGCATCTAACAAACTATAGATATAGAGATATATAGATATATGCGCATGTCTATGCGTGCTTGTGACATATATATGTATATATATATATATATGTATATAAAGATGTATGCAATTTATATATATATATATATATATATATATATGTATATCTGTATTATAAACATTGCGTGATGTGTGTATATGTGTGTGTGTGTTAGTATGCACGCACAAACGCACACACATATATATATATGCATGTTTCATTAAAAACAGCAGACAAGGTCCTACGGTTAAGATTTTTATTTAATTTTTCTTGTGTTCGAACAAGAGCTTTCTTTTCTGGACAAAGAGTGTGTAAGAACTGTTCAAATGTTTTATATTTCAGAGCGCTTTCGGCCATACCTTTAGCCATTATCAAGGATGATTTTATTTTTTCTGTCTAATTAAGTGTGGCGGTTATGTGTATGTTTTTAGTGTTATAAAGATGTTTTATTTTCCGAACACGTTCAGCACATTGTGGCCTTGTTCATAGTTAATATAGTTAACTTTTTTATTATTAGAGCTTCCATTATTTTTAATAATTTTTTACGGGTGTATGAGGTTATTATGTTTGTGTTTTCTACTAGTATATTTCAAATGCAGCCTGGTAAGTTCTGTGTGTGTGTGTTTAAATGTGTTCTAATAGAGCTGTGGTCGGATAGATGTAACGTAAGGCGCCTCGATAGGCATGTAGTTGTGTGACCAATGTAATGATTTATAAATTCGGTTTGATGAGGAGCACAGTTCCTTACGAGGCATTTGAACTCATAATGTTCGTTCGTTGTAATTTTGATTTTGCTGATGCGTTGTTATTTTTGAGGATAAGGTTAGCTGTCTTAAATATTTTATAGTAGATAATTAATTTGAGTTTTTTATTTGGGTCGATTGGCATAGTGTATGTTTTTATAATAATATTTCTATTTTTTTAATGAAACATGCATAAATGAAGCATTACTACCTAAATACACAATATATATATATATATATATATATATATATATATATATATATATATATATATATATATATATATCCAAGTAGTTCGTTGTCAAGTTTTTTAAATTCTCGTATACTTGTATTTTGATTGGTCATTGCAGCTTATGTAACAGCGTTTCCCCTAGTGAGGGGTGTTTGATTGATTTGAACCTTTTAAAACCCTTTATTCTGCATTCAACATCATTGCTTGATAAGACACCAGAAGTGTTGAAACAAAATGGCTATTTTTGTAGCGATTTTGTAACATATTTATGTTATAATTTTCGAATAAATAATTATATATATATATATACATATATATATATATATATAGTTCTGCATGCGTGTATTAGTTTTATCTTATAAATGGAAATTTTAAAGTTTGTGTTGTTATATATCAATAGTCAATTTCTCAGATTCTGTTGAAACTTGACTAATGCATGGAATAATAATGCAACACAAAATGTACTTAGAACAAAATGTATTGAAACAAGAAAGTGTACACAATATTTACATATAGTCTTTTGTATATTCCTGGAAAGACCGTTCCTGGAGAATGTGTTGCCTGAGTCGCAGTCGGGCAGAGTCTCTGGTTGGATCTCTGTATTTATCTATCCACCCACGAGGATAAAATGTGGCACAAGGCCGGTTTAATGTGGGTATCTCCGAGCCCGTAGGCTCGGCCAAAAATATAGCCTTTTTGAACCCGCCTAGACGGGTTCAAGGCCTGTCTAACTCCCCGGACGAAACCTTGCCCTTCGGCAAAGCCTCGTCCGGGTTCCTCTCGACAGTCGATCTCTGGTTGGATCTCTCGATTCCTCCCCGGTACCAACCATATTTATATGGTCGGTACTCCACTATGCAAATTAGGTGGATCCTACCACAACAGATTCTAATGCCCATTAATAAGCACATAAAAGGGAATATAAAACTTAATTTTCAGAACAATAGGTTAAATATAACAAATTTGACAGGCGAATTATGCAAAATAAACAAAGACAAAATTATTCGTACAGTGGAAAATATCGTTTTAAATTGATTCATTCATGTAACTCTAAGTGAAGACTTCTAGACTATTTATTAAGTAGAATATCTTAGATAATTCCAGCACAGGACATCACGTGGTGTATAGAGTGTCACCATTGTTATACATACGTTAACAACGCGATAGTGAAGACAAAGGAGCTTAGCGTTGACTTGAGACAGAGAATTATTAACTTCCACAAATCAGGAAATAGTTACAGCGCTATTTCAAACCGGTTAGCTATCCCTAGATCAGTCCATTATAAAGAAGTTTAAACAGTTTGGCACGACAGCGAATTTGCCTGGGCGTGAAAGAAACCTCAAATTGTCAACGAGAACTGCACGAAAACTTTGTCGCGAGGTTAATATAAACCCAAAAGTTGTTTTGAAAGATATTGCCGAAAGTTTGGATACGATGGGTGTCAGCGTAAGTACTCGCACAATACAACGTTGTTTAAATAGAAATGGGTTGTATCGAAACCGACCCCGATGAACCCCTCTTCGCAAACCATGTCATATTGTGGATCGGTTTAATTTTGACAAAATGTTCTTGGACAAAGAAAACTCCTTTTGGGAACAAATTCTATGGAGTGATGTAACAAAAACTGAGGGTTTTTGACATAATGATGTACAGAAGATTTGGCGCAAGTAAGGTGAGGCTTTCCTCCCAAAAAACACAGTGGCATCATTAAAACATGGGGGCGGAACGATGATGTTATGGGGTTGTTTTAGCTCAAGTGGGACTAAATAAATAAATAATAAATAAATAAACTAAAAATAAATTTTAAGTAATAAATAAATAACCCCTCCCCTTGTTTAAAAATTGCTTTGTTTTACGTTAGGATATGAAACTGAGCAGACATATCTATTTCACGAGTCAAAGAAAAGAAAATCTGTGTTTAAAGGTACTATTCAGCTTTGCTTGGTCATCATTTGCTAGTTAGCAAAGTCCGAATTCATAAATAAATTATATCTATAAAAATAACGTATAAACGGAAAATATATTAAAATAATTGTCGGGTTTAATTCTTTTCATAATATGGTGTCATTGTTTACATTAAGATATATTTCGTGAGCAGATATGATCGATCGAGAAAAATGTTTGAAGATATGTGTGTTTATAAACAGTAATTCGGACTTTGCTAACCAGGCTCTATCTTCTCATATATATATATATATATATATATATATATATATATATATATATATATATATATATAAACACCAGCATAAATTCGTGCACCTTTAAATAGAGATATTAATGGACTGAGATAGCCTGAGAGAGAGAGAGAGAGAGAGAGAGAGAGAGAGGGGGGGGTGGGAGAAAGATGAATGTATATGGTCATAATGAAATAGATAAGTAGAGAGTGCAAGAGAGAGAGATAGAACGACAGATAAATTTGAAGAGACTGCAATAAAGCACGTCCTGCCGGAGAGCACATATGTTAATCGAATTATTTTTTTTTCGAATATTCAGGCCGGTAAATGAAAATAAATAAATATACTGTTTCACAAATAGTCTACTAAAAGACACTAAAAATAAATTAAAATAAATAAATAAATAAATAATAAATAAATAAATAAACTAAAAATAAATTTTAAGTAATAAATAAATAACCCCTCCCCTTGTTTAAAAATTGCTTTGTTTTACGTTAGGATATGAAACTGAGCAGACATATCTATTTCACGAGTCAAAGAAAAGAACATCTGTGTTTAAAGGTACTATTCAGCATTGCTTGGTCATCAAAGCACTCTGTAGCCGAGAGGTGAAATGTCTGCTCATTTTCATATCATGACGTAAAACAAAGCAATTTGTAAACAAGGGGAGAGGTTATTTATTTATTACATAAAATTTATTTTTAGTGGATGTTCGTCTTTTAGTAGACGCCCCGTTTATTTGTGAGACAGTATATTTATTTATTTTCATTTACCGGCCAGAATATTCGAAAAAAAAACAAAAAAAAACTACCTAGATAAACATATGCGATCTCCGGCAGGATTCGAATCTGCATTTCTCTAGGAGATAACGTCATTAAATCTGACGTGCTTTATTGCAGTCTCTTCAAATCTATCTGTCTATCTCTCTATTTCACTATGACCATATACATTGATCTTTCTCCCACCTCTCTCTCTCTCTGTGTCAGTCAGTCAGTCAGTCAG
>OZ010607.1:23490809-23495809 GCA_963932145.1 Acanthosepion lycidas
CAGACTCCTTTGCACATCTCTCTGGAGTAAAGGGTTAGAAAGGTGAGGCGTGCATCGCCTTGCCGTTGACTTTCTATCGCCGTCGTCCGAACTCTGTTAGTTTGCACGTGCAGGAGACGTAGACCAGAGGAGTTCTGGGTAAGGGAATATATTCGTTTTTTTTTCCGTAGCGGAGGTGATAAGGCTGCGGACAAAGCGAATGGCGGTAAAACGTAGCGGGTGTGGCGAGGAAGGGGAAAAAAAAAAGGACAAATGAATCAAATCGAAGTGTGGGGAAATAAAAGACAAGCAAGTAAAAATAAAAAAAATGTATTGGAAGTTTATGATGATGAAAAGAAAAAAAAAACGAAATTTATCAACAAAATCAATATGAACAAAGAGATAGTGTTTGTGGTTTCTTTATTTTGATGTACACATTGTCATTAGTAAATACTAAACACTTCAAGTACCTCGGCGTATGGATATGTAATAACACATTATATGAAAAAAAGGAAAGTGGAAACTGAACTAGCTAGAGATAGTTTCACACAATACTGCAAATTGCTACAAAACCAAAACATGTTCTTAAACCTAGAAAACTAACCATGGGTATATAGTACCCAGCGCAAATTTTCCTATTTTTATTTACAATTTTCAGTACCTGATTTTCTTACCTAAATAATGTTTTTCACTTCCTATTAATGTTAACTCAAAGTACAAAGTTTGAAGTGCCCGCATGTAAAATATTTCAAATAAAGATTTATATTTAATATATATTTTTTTGATATTTTCAAAATCGGGTATGATATACCCATGGTTAGTAGGGGTGTAACTTTAATTGATGGTTAGTGTTCTAGGGTTTAATTACTTTATATACTTTTATATAGACGCAATTCATAGCGTCAGATCCGTTTACAAATATTTAAACTCTCAGCTATATACAACCACTTTATCGAATCACTGGTTAAAAATGGCTTTGATCGAGTGAAGCTTGTGGGTCTTGGAGAAGACCACCCTTCTTCGAATATTGTGGACTGGCGCTACACAATCACAAAGAACCGTATCAAATAACAGAAACGACATCAGCTGAGGACATTCAACAGCGTCAACAACTGAAATGGATATCACATGTAACTTGGAGAGAAAATAACGACATAAACAACATGTTGGCATTCCACACTACTTCTAACAAAAGGTTAGGAAGGAAACTCCCATCAATAACGGAAAGGGCGATAAATTTCTCAAACAGAAACTATTAACTAGAATTAGAAAGAAAGCAATGACTTCACCTATTCTGAATTCATCATAAAAATTCAGAATGTGGAATCAATTAATATTTAAACACTTCAAATAAATTGGTGTAAGGATAAGTTATAATACATAATATAGAGAAAAGGAAATTGAACCTAGAATTGTCTGTGCTAGAGATAGTTTCGCACAATACTTCAAATTGCTACAGAACCAAAACATTAACCTGAAAACTCGATAAATGTTCTTAAATAGCCTCGTTAGACCGAGACTTTCATATAGATGACATGCATGACGTCAGATCCGTTCAGAAATATTCACTCAGCTGCATACAACCGCTTTCTATGATCAATGGTTAAAATTACCTTGAGCAAGGGAAACCTCGGGGTTTTGCCAACGATCATCCCGCTTTGAACATTGTGGACCGGCGCTACATAATCACAAAGAACTTCAAATAACTATCGCTTGAAGGAGCTATCAACAGTAGCAACAACTAAAATGAGGGAGAACTAAAATTCAACTCGAAGAGAAAATAATAACATAATAAAAATGTTGATATTCCACACAACTTCAAACAAAAGATTAGGAAGGAAACCAACATCGATACTGGAAAGATTAATAGCAGCTCCTGGACTTGAGAAACCTGTTTTCCTAAAAATAAGCTATTGTAAGAGAAAGGTTTTATAAATCTCAACCAACGGCAGCACTGGCTGCTCGATCAATGAATGCTGAATGTTTCCTTATAAGGAAACGGCAAATATTACCACCTTTGCTCTCTGTCTGTCTGTCTGTCCGTCTCTCTCTCTCTCTTTCTCTCTCTCTCTCTCTCTCTCTCTATATATATATATATATATATATATATATATCGCAAAATGAACATCCTCTATTAAGTGTTTGAAGAAATAGGACTCAAGATAAAACTTTCCACTACTAGTGGGTTTGTGTGAATTAAAAAGCGTAGACCTGTATGTATGCGTGTCTACGCGTATGAGAGTGTCACCCCAAACAAACACAGAAGTAGATTCCCCCTCCCGACATTAAACATAGTCAAACAAGCATAAAGAGATCCAATTTAAAAAAAATAAATGAGTTTGTATGATGACAAAACCGTGAAACCCGAGGTCCATACAACTAAATATGTTCGCTCTATCACTGATATTGAGTGCCTTTCCACTAAGTACTGCACATATAAAATAATATATATATATATATATATGTATGTATATATATATATATATATATATATATATATATATATATATATATATATGTTTGTGTGTGTGTGCGCGCGAGCGTTTTGTGTGTCTTTGGGTCCAATATCCGGTTAAGGCAGTGGAGAACTTGGAGAGGGGAATTAACAGGAGATAACTGATAACTGACATCCATTAGACATGGAACGTGGAACTAGAACAGTCTACTTCACTGAGCGAAATAAAGGGTTTAATTCGACATTGCAATCACCTGAAGAAGGCCGGAGGGTACAACGGCCGAAACATTATAATAAATATGGCGACTGAGATGAGGACAATAGTCCGAATAATGTAAACAGTGAACCTCTCTCCCAGATTTTAATCTTGGGTTAATAATAAGAAAAAGGAATCTTTGTAGCGAGCAAGTTGTTTTTGTTCATATGTAAAAATTGCGCTAAATAATTATTGTTCTACTTTTGGTATCAAGCCCTTCTTTTGGACTAGTGCTGTGAATGTTAGAAATTATATTATTTTCATTCTCTAAACATTCGTATATATTAAATAATGGCGGATGTTAAGTGAAATTATTTAAACGGAAGTGAATAAATGATGTTTTTGAATTATTTATGTAATTAATATTTAACCTTTTTTTAGCTTGGGATTTCTCTTATATTTGAAATGGTAGGAGTTTAAGAATTTAACCGTTTTCTTTAAAGTTTTTAATAATGTTATAGCCGTTTATGTTGGCTTGGGAAAGAAGTAATTCTTCCAGGAATGGAGATTTTAGAAAAAAAAAATCTCGTTTGCAAATTTATATTTTGATAGCATCCGACAGTGGCACTCCAAGAATTTTCCTTCTAAGTAAGTTAATTTCTCTTTTATTAAACGTGGCATTCTTTAAATCAAAGCTGTCTTATATATATATATATATATATATATATATATATATATATATATATATATATATATATGTGTGTGTGTGTGTGTGTGTGTGTGTGTGCGTGTGTGTGTGTGTAGATACATAAATAATATTAGTGGTCAATATACATTTATCTATCAATCTCTCTCTCTCTCTATATATATATATATATATATATATATATATATATATATATGTATATATATATATATATATATATATATATGTGTGTGTGTGTGTGTGTGTGTGTGTGTAGATACATAAATAATATTAGTGGTCAATATACATCTATCTATCTATCAATCTCTCTCTCTCTCTCTCTCTCTCTATATATATATATATATATATATATATATATATATATATATATATATATATATATATATATATATGTATTTATATGTATAAATTCCCGAGAGGATATACTCCAGGTAGAACTCAATATCCAGGACAGAATAAGAATATAGTAAAAAATAAAAAAGCTCAAAAACTAATATTCCATGGTTATAATTTATTACATCGGAATCGTAATCACAATCCAATTCATCAGACCTACAAATTCAAAAAAGAAATCGAAAAAAAAATTCTTTTTGAATTTGTAGGTCTGATGATTTGGATCGTGATTACGATTCCAATGTAATAAATTATAACCATGGAATATTAGTGTTTCAGCCTTATATATATATATATATATATATATATATATATATATATATATATATATATATATATATATATATATATATATTATTATACCTTTAAAATCCTTTGCGGAACATAGGGCCGCAAGATATCTTTGCGGTTTCTATAACAAGCCAGCAGTTTATTAGTCAACTGCACAACCCCCAAACTGGAGGATCTGATTTTTGAATTTAGCGTTGTCCTTCTCTTTCCGAATGCATATAACCCTTATTATTAAAAGACAAGAAACGAACCATTAATAGAATCAATTATGAACACAGTTTCACTTTATCGGCTGTATTCCGAAATGAAGATTATGTCTACTTTCAGCAGATATTTGTTTTTTGATGTCTAGTTTTTTTTTTAATTTATTTAAAACACCCCCCAAATTTTTTTTGTATGCAAAGAACTAATTGTATGATGAAGTAGGGTTAAAATTTTCGCTAGAGATTCGGCTAGTTTATGTGGGGTGCTACTTGTTCGTGATATAATGGGTCTTATCGGGGTATCTAGTTTATATATTGCTGATAATGTGTAGAGTGTGGGTGTTGATAATGTGTAGAGTGTGGGTGTTGATAATGTGTAGAGTATTTGATAATGAAATCTATCATGGGATTTCATAATGAAAAACTATCATGGGTGTTGATAATGTGTAGAGTGTGGGTGTTGATAATGTGTAGAGTGTGGGTGTTGATAATGTGTAGAGTGTGGGTGTTGATAATGTGTAGAGTGTGTGTGTTGATAATGTGTAGAGTGTGGGTGTTTTCAGGCGATAGTCAATGAGTTCTAAGCAAGAAATGTTTGCATTTTTTTAATAATTTCTTTAATCCGTTATTAAATTTGTGTGTCTTTTATGACCTTGTGGCCATTTATTTTTTAATAAATATTATCAACAAGGATTTTCATTTTTTTGTTGATAAAAATGTTTTTCCATAATTATAATTCCATTTCGTTTTTCGGAAGGAGAGTTATCAAAGTTTTTG
>OZ010607.1:23513309-23518309 GCA_963932145.1 Acanthosepion lycidas
TATATATATAAATATATATGCAATTTATTATATATATTATTTATATATTATATATGCGCGGTACTTATTGGAAAGCAATGTATATCAGAGATAGAGATTACATATTTAGACTATCTGACGATAGCAAAACCGTGAAACCCAGGGTCACATCAATCCAACTATATATATATATATATATATATATATATATAAGTCTCTACAGAATATATGTAAATAGATATATCAGTATATCGATAGTAATACACACATACACACATCTATATATATATATATATATATATATATATATATATATATATGACAATTTAAGATGACAATTGGAAAACAATTTAGTTTCGTCTTCTGATTTTTTCATGGCAAAAATGAAATTTTCTTGTTGGTATAGTTATATTACAAAATCCAAATTTAAAAAAGCCTTTTTCTGGTTAATGTAAATTTCCTTTATACTAAGAGATTTTGTTTTCCTTACATGTCGAATTGATCTGGAAATTTAACTCTATAAATAAATACATATACATACATACATACATACATACATATATATATATATATATATATATATATATATATATATGAAAATATATATATATATATATATATATATATATATATATATATATATATATATGACAATACTGCAGTTATTACTGACGCGTTTCGTCCAATGTGGACTTTCTCAAAGCAAAAAAAAATAAAAATAAAAATAAAAGCAATAACTACAGTTTTCCTATTGTCATTTATATTTATAAATATTGTCTTTACTACAGGTTAACTCTGAGAAATTTTCATATATATATATATATATATATATATATATATATATATATATATATATATGTATATATATATATATATATATGCATATATGCTGGCAATAAAGTCATTATACAATCGCTTATAATAAAAAGGCAAACCAAGTGGCTTGCAATTCGAAAAATATCGGTAATTAATTTAGCGTAGCATTCTTTTTTATTAACCAGAACCATTTTAATAATAAATTTCTGGACTGTTAATTAATTACATTCTCTTAATTAATATTGTAAGTAAGAGTATATTAACTTTAATGCCACCATATATATATATATATATATATATATATATATATATATATATATATATATATATATATAACGTCATCCACAGACAGACTGTTTCGCAGCTCATCAGTGTGGCTAGACATCCGGTTGCCTCTGGCTCGGATCGCAACCCGACTGAATTGATGTCAGCCGGAGATTCTAACACGAAGCCGTCGGCGCACGGCAGGGAAATAGGTTGATTATTAGCGTATTTATTTTTAGAAACACGCCCAGTGACTGACGAAGAGTCTCGCTATATTAGCTATACAGCTATTTAAGTCTCGCTATATTAGGTATTTAAGTGATAGAATTTTGAGGAATTAGAATAATCAATATAGTAATATAGTAATTCATATATATATATATATATATATATATATATATATATATATATATATATATAAGTATATATCTACATATGTATATATATACTATGAATAATTATGTATTTGGTCCTTCACGCTCTCGAGTACTGTTTTATTATTACTTACTTGTACTTATTGTGTGCTAGTTTATATATATATATATATATATATATATATATATATATATATATATATATATATATATATATATATGTGTGTGTGTGTGTGTGTTATCATTATATATATATATATATATATGTTCCGTTAAAGCGGTTACACACTTTGTGTCCGGAAAAGAAAAATCTTGTACGAAGACCGGAAAAATAAATGAAAAAAAATAATAAAAATATTTAATCTGTCGTCTTGAACGAAACTTGTGTAAAATACGGATTGTTGCCCAAATGTACACACATAAACACACACACACACACACACACACATATATATATATATATATATATATATATATATATATATCAATGCATGTGCTGACCATCTTTGGGAAATAAAACATTCCTATACCTCTAGATAAATGCATAAAACAATCCATATATTGAGTTAAAAGTAAAATAAATTTCAACCTTGATAATGGCCTTGTAAAACATTCGGCCAATTTTTATATAATTCATGTCCTGAAAAAAGGAAAATTGTACGAACATATGAGAAATTGTATTAAGAAAACTCAACCACAGCTCCTTGTCAGTCATTCTCAACGAAACTTGCACACACACACGCGGGCGCGCGCGCACACACACACACACACACACACACACACACACACACACACACACACACACACACACACAAACACACACACACACACTTGGGTTCTATAGCCTTAGATGGCATCTGGTCTAGGTGAAGGACAACTCTGAATTCAAAACCTGCGCAGGGTCGGTTAGGGACCTTGTGGCATGTAGTGCAGCAGGTCTCTGTATTAGGCCCTTCAAAAAGTGGGGTTGGTTCTGCACAAAGCCTTCACAACTATAGTCAAATCATATGTGCTGGTGTCTGGGCTGTCAGTTCCTAGGAACTGAGCTGCTTGACCCTCATACATCAAATACAATGCGAGAGTCCACCAAGATGAGTACCAATAGAGTACAATTCCAACGTTCGTAACATTTAATTTTAGAGAGGGCCGAATACAAAGTAGAGCAATATTATTTATTTTAGGATATTACACCAAAAACATATCAAAATCGCTACACAATTGCAGTCGTGTTTCGATTCGTATAAATGTATCTCATCAGGCAATTATAAATTACTGGTGAGTGAAGGATTTATTTAGATTTAAAAGCAAAATACAACCTCTTTTTTTTAAAAAAAAAAAAGAGGGTTATAAGGTTTGTGGTCTTTACTCTGGTCAAACCAATCAAATACGACCTACGTTAAATGTAAACTAAGCGAAGAAGCAAAAATTAAGGATTTATGTTTTATAAATGAGTCATGACTATTTTTCATATAAGTTTGAAATATATCATTAAAAGATCATATGAAAAAATAATGCAAACCCAAATTATATTCGCCCAAATTCTAATCACCCTCCATCTGAAATCCAACATATACCTTCGTCTCTGTCTATATTTCTGAGATGAGGTATTATTTACACTATTTACATTATTCGGATTATTGTCCTCATCTTTGTTGCCATATTTATTACAACGTTTTGGCCTTTCAGTATCTGTCTATATTTCTGAGATGAGGTATTATTTACACTATTTACATTATTCGGAATATTGTCCTCATCTTTATCGCCATATTTATTACAACGTTTCGGCCTTTCAGTATCTGTCTATATTTCTGAGATGAGGTATTATGTACACTATTTACATTATTCGGACTATTGTCCCCATCTTTGTTGCCATAATGTAAATAATATACCTTCGTCTGTAGAACGTAGGATTAGCAACCACTCATGGGAAAAAATGTGCTAGATAAATATAGCAGTGTGTCTAATAAAGTGGTTATAAGTACGCTGAAATCAAATTTAAAAATACGATGGTAGTGATCCAATAAAAAAAGAAATAGAAATAGGAAGATCTTTTGGTACCCCCCCCTATTTAATCGATTAGTGTTGTGGTAGGATCCACCTAATTTGCATAGTGGAGTACCAACCATATAAATATGGTTGGTACCGGGAAGAGAGTGAGAGGAATCAAGAGATCCAACCAGAGACTCTGCCCGACTGCGACTCAGTCAACACATTCTCCAGGAACGGTCTTCCCAGGAATATACAAAAGACTATATGTAAATATTGTGTACACTTTCTTGTTTCAATACATTTTGTTCTAAGTACATTTTGTGTTGCATTATTATTCCATGCATTAGTCAAGTTTCAACAATTAGTCAGTACTAAGTTAGATCATAAGTTCCTCAATTTGATTAATAAACATTTTCCTCAAAGTAACCCTCTTAGTAAAATATTTAACAGAAACACAATTACAATTTAGTTTTAGGTGACTCAATAATCTTGAGAAGATTATAAAGTTATACAATAATACAATTTTATAATCTGGACCATAATGCATGTTTCAAAATAAATATTATTAATGATACTATTCAATGTAATTGTAGGAATTCTGACTAATGTCCATTGCCAAACAAATGTTTAACTAAATCTCTTGTTTATCTTCGTACTATCTCTACAATAGAGAATCCGACGGTCAAAAATTCTATATTGGTAGTACTAAGAACTCTTTCAGGTCTTGGGGGAATCAACATATCTTGTCCTTCACTAATAGTATTAATATAATGCCGTTTTTTGACGTATTTTTAACGTCAAAAAACGACATTATTACGTCATTATTTTTGCACCAACCTAATACTTACTGAAATAAAGCATCACTTTCTAAATATTTTTGGAGTTTAAAAGATAATAAGACTCCTAACGTAAAATGAAAAATTTAAAAAATGCCAATGACATGTAGATCTTTATAAGAACCCTTTTTTTCTGTGCTTACGTGAAAAATTGAAAATTATTAGATTTAATAAAAATTCCTTATTAAATCAAAGAAGTGAATTAGCTTTTAATTGTAAACATAGTTTACCCTTAGCTTACACTTTAGTTAAACTCTGGAATTTGATTATGCTTTTTCTTATATTTTTAGTTGCACTGTGTTGTACCTTATATGTCCTATCTTTCTATTTGTAAGATTAATTTGGATTTAATATAATTTTGCATTAATCTCCTGGTAGTATTGGTAACACCTTATACAGATATATTGTTATTTTGTTGGTATTTTTGACATGTTACTTTGATTGATTAGTGTTAACATGTTCTATGAAGAATCTTTATTCAACAGTTATATATTCATTTATCAAATAATTTTATACGTTTAAATTATTTATTACTTTCTTAAAGAAGCTATTTATTTATCAATTGCAAAAAAATATATTAGAAATTCACGAAGCATATAACTTGTTTAGCATTTTGTTAAATTACCACTTCACTTCATAATTATTTCTTAGGAAACTGCATGTCTGGTTTGTATATTTTATGTAATCATTTGTATCCGCTTTAGTTTATGTCTGGAGGGCATTATATATATATATATATATA
>OZ010607.1:23520809-23538309 GCA_963932145.1 Acanthosepion lycidas
GACGCAATCGTGGCCTGACGATTGCGTCTAGCATGAAACAGAGTGTTTACTCTAAGTTTTGACTTCTATGTTCACTTTTATATTTCAACATGCTCTATCTCTGATATTGAGCGCTTTATCCCATAAATATAGCACATCTTAAGACTATATTTTTCATATATATATATATATATATATATATATTGTATGTATTTAGGCAGAATCTTTTCATTGATACACGTTTCATTAAATATTATAGACAAGTGTTGTCTATTCATTTTATGTAAAATTGTGATGATAGTCTGTCATTGTTTACATAGATGATTTCTAAGCAACGATAAACACGTGCATAAAGACGCTGGAAGCGAAAATCGCAACGCATCTCATGACGTCACACATAACCACACGAGAGTGAATTGAGAAGTATAAAGTATGGAAAGCCGTTGGTATAAACCAATGGCTTCTGTTACCAATTATAGACATTTAAGAATATTTGTAGAGATGCCATAATTGATTTTGTTTAGGTTGGGTTTCAACTGTTTGATGTATAATGCTTCAAGGCTTTTTAGTTTTTGTCTATTGTTTTCATGTCGAAGTATAATTGTGTTTTCGACAAGTATTTTACGGAATTGTGTGTGCGGGCAAGCATGTTGTTTTAAATGCCTAAAAATGTTAGAGTTTTCATTCAAATGTAGTGTCACTGTCTTGTCCGTATATTGTTTAATGTAGTAATTGACATCTTTGATAATGGCTTATGTAAGCCGAAAGCATAGATTGCATTAAAGATAATATGGATCAACAATGTCAGTTTCTTTCTTCGTTCAACGATAATGTTATTAAACTTATCAGAAATTACGAAAAAAAAAATTTACATAAAATAAATAGACAACACTTGTCTATATTATTTAATGAAACATGTATGAATGAAAAGATGCTGCCTAAATACACACAATTTAAATTACATGATCCAGCAGCCCATAATACTATCAATACTTGGAATTACAAATGTAGCCTTGTGAAAAGACAAATTGAAATAGCAAAAGAAAAATTGAACAACCTTAACAGCAACAAACAGGACATTTACGATAAACTACAGGATATAACTACCTCCGACCAACTGGAGGAAATTACACATAGACTCACGGAAATTACGTCATGAGATGCGGTGCGATTTTCGCTTCTAGCGTCTTATATGTGCGTGTTTATCGTTGTTTAGAAATTATCTATGTAAACATTGACAGACTATCATCACTGTCTTGTCCGTATATTGTTTAATATGTTGTAATTGACATCTTTGATAATGGCTTGAGTAAGCCGAAAGCTTAGATTGTATTAAAAAAATATGGATCAACATTGTCAGTTTCTTTCTTCGTTCAACGATAATGTTATTAAACTTATCAGACGTTACGAAAATTTTTTACATAAAATAGACAACTCTTGATTATATTATTTAATGATACGTGTATGAATATATATATATATATATATATATATATATATATATATATATATATATATATATGTTGAGTAACCATAGATAAAAATGGAACTATGCAATTTTAATTACCAGTTTCAATTTTCAAACGTGTATATTGTAATTTTATCTGTTATTACCTGCAATAGAATATTGATATTAAAAATCATGTCAACTGATGACGGTGACATTCAAGTTGTATTAAATTTGACAATGAATACTTGATGCCCTCGTCATTTTGGGGAAACAGTCAGTGGTCGGAGAAAATCTTATACAGCGTGACCCGGATATAAGACAGTTGTCGGGACCGGAGAAGAAGTCTCTTATATCCGGGTTTGGTCTATTTTGTTTAGGTAAGTATGGCTCTAATTTGGGACCAGAGACTATCTCTCTTATATCCGGGTTTATCTTATATCCGGGTCTCTTATATCCGGGTTACACTATCATATTCATCCGTAGCAATAAAGAAAACCCCGCAGCAACATCTGGCATGGTGAAGCTGTGACTCTACGCTTAACTGCTGGGTGTATATGACTTACATAGATATATTTGCTTTTTTTTTTTTACTGATGTTTACCTAATACAAAGCCCAAGAGCCACTTAAGGTAGAAGTTTACTGTGTGGACTTAACATAGGAAAGAACAATTGTTAGCAGCACAGAACATTTCTTTTCAAAGCTGAATCATACGTTAGAAGGATCTAGAAACCCACTCAGGAGATAAACCTCTACAGCTGTTCAAACGACCGGGGAGCAGTGTGAACCGGTCGACAGTCCAATCTGTCTTCTCCGTACCCTTAGAAGGCCATCGTCTATATTGATGTTTGCTTAAAATTCGCTACTGAAGTGTTGTGACCAAGTAAATAGTTAAAGAAATAACAAAACAATTGTTACAGATATATCATATATTAAACAATAAGTACAACAGAAGTGTATTACATGACTAGTGAGTGTGTGTTGGTTGACCCAGCGTTCATTCTAATCGACTGGTAATATTTAACACCCCCCACCCCGCGAGTGATGTAAGTGGCACAAGGCCGAGCTTACCGTGGGTTCGCCGAGCCCGTAGGCTCGGCCAAAAATATTCCCTTAGAACCCGCAAAGAGTTCGACAGCAGCTGCGAACAGTCACCGCCCGGTAGAACAATCTATTCGGTTGTTAATATTTAACAGCACCCGCCACGAGCAATGTATGTGGCACAAGGCTGAGTTTACCGTGGGTTCTCCGAGCCAGTAGGCTTAGCCAAAAATATTCCCTTAGAACCCGCATAAACAGATTCAGGGCCTATCTACCTCTTCGGACGAAACTTTGCTCTTCGGCAAAGCCTCTTCTGGGTTCCTCTCTGCTCGAGGCAGATAGTTCGACAGTTGCGAACAATCTGTTCGACTGTTCCCTCAAGGCCTTCTCTCCTACTAATCTTATAGTAGGCGGAGGAGTCCAACATAGACTCTTTAGAATTAGGACACCACAACATGAAGGGAGTTCGATTTTTCTTCAGTGTTTCATTAAAATTTTCTTTTTCTCATATTCTGTACACACTCAATAAGCACTTGCGTCTTGGTGGCAGTATTGCTTTGCTTCGAGTGAAAGTATTAAAAATCATTAAAAATAGTAAGTGTCTACGACATTTTGACAGCCAAATGTATGCACAAGAAATATTTGGCGTCCAGAATTTGGCGCCTTTCGTTTTGGCTGCCAATTTTGTTTGGCGCCCTCTGTCCGTTGAGAAACATTTTGGGACCAAATATTTCTTTAGGGACATTTGGGCGCCATCTGCTTGATGTGGCCATTTTGGAACACACTTTGATGCCAGTTGCTTCTTGTGGTGTATTTTGGCGCCTATCCTTTTTCGACAATAATATTTAAATAACAGTGCTAGCTGTAAGCCTTTTCAACCCAAGAGACCAATAAATATTCACCCATTATGGATATCTTTAAATTTTCACCACGCTCACCAGCAATAAAAGAATTAATATAAGTTAAATTCTGAATTACTGCAATGGTGGTTATCATTATTTACATTCGGCACAATGTCCTCATCTTATGTTTTTATTACAAATTTTTAGCAGTAGTAGCCTCGGACAATAAAGGATTAAAGCGTGTGTTTATAAAATGTCACTATACATAGTTGAACGAAAACAATCTATCCCTTACATTGAATAAAGTGTTAAGGTTAGAATTTCAGGGATGATGAGTACCCTCGTAGATTGAATAAAGTGTTAAGGTTAGAATTTCAAAGATGATGAATAACCATTAGATCGAATAAAGTGTTAGGGTTAGAACTTCAAGGAGCTCCGTAGATTGAATAAAGTTCTAGGGCTAAAATTTTAAGGATGGCGAGTACCCCCGTAGATGAATGAAGTTCTAGGGCTAAAATTTCAAGAATGATGACTACCCACATAGATTGAATAAAGTTTTAAGGTTAGAAATTCAAGGATGATGAGTACCCTCGTAGATTGAATAAAGTATTAAGCTTAAAATTTCAGGGATGATAGGTACCTTTGTAGATTGAATAAGGTGTTAAGATTAGAATTTCAAGGACGAATAGCCATTAGATTAAATAAAGTGTTAAGGGTTAGAACCAAGGATGATGAGAGCCCTGTAGATTGAATGACGTTCTAGGGCTAAAATTTCAAGGATAATGAGTAGCCCCGTAAATTGAATAAAGTTTTAAGGTTAGTATTTCAAGGATGATGAGTACCCCCTAAATTGAATAAAGTGTTAGAGTTAGAATTTCAAGATTATAATTATGTACAATTGGACTTATGTCCTCAACTACTTTCGTTATTATCACAACATTTCGGCCATTGTGCCCTCTGGCCTTCTACAGTTGTCTGTCGAGTTGGGTAACCTTCAGAGAATTTCAAACTGAACCATTTATTTAATTTACTAGGTTGTTTCTGTTCCATTGGACATATTTTGGAATATTTGGTTTTCCTGTTCTTTTAAAATTTAATTACTGCTCACATATTGGCCGCCATAATCATTCGTCCGGCAATGAATATTACTGAGCAACATCTGATCTGGTACTCCTGCTATATATTTAGAGATTCTTGATAAAATACAAAGACGAATCTGCAATGTTATTGGTCCTAACCTGGCATCTCGGCTTCAGTCGTTTTTCCCACCGCCGTAATGTAGCTTACCGATGCTTTTTTCTACGAAAAAACTTTCATGGTAATCATTCTGCTTAGCTTTCCTCTATGGTACCCAGACTTTGTTAATTTAAACATGCTACTAGATTGGCGGCTAGGTCTCATCATTTTACAGTTGAAATGGCTAGATGTAGTCGCAAGTTCTATGCTAGCAGTTTCTTCTATCGTGCTCCTCGCTTATGGAACTCTCTTGCGGTGTCTTGCTTCCCAGTTAAGTTTGATCTTCAAAAATTTAAATACAGTGTTAATCATTATCGTATGTTTTCTTAATTTTTGTTCTTTTATTGCTTTCTCTCCTTAATAGTAGTTTTTTCTCATGTTCTCTAACACCTAGTAACCTCTCAGTAACTAAGACAGTGGCTTCATTGTTTCGTTTGGGCTGAAATTATTAAAAAAACAAAAAAGAAAATCTCAGTAACCTCCAGGAAATTTCAAACTGAACCCTTTATTTGATTAACGAAGTAGATAGCCCAGAAACATCTTTTAAATCCAGACAGCATATGCACGTCTGTTTTATAGATTATACTGGTCAACAACAAAAATGTCTGAAATTGTATTGCGACGCCAAATTCTTTTTTTAGTTAATTTGTGCGCGCTGAATCTGAGAATGACCTTACTTTTTCTTGATTAGTTACCGTTTTGAAAAAAAAATCATTTTTTTTTTATTTGTCTTCTGTTAGGTTGATGCAAAAATAATGTCGCTTTCTCACATAGTAACATATGTGAGAAAACGACATTATTTTTGCACCAACCTAATATATATATATATATATATCATATTGACCGATGGCAATATCTCTCAAAATAAAATCGTAGAAACCTCTCAATTCGTATTTAAACCAACAAATATTAGTTAGCTTATTGAGAAATACTATTTTTGCAATAACAATCAGACACTAAGTCTTTAAAAATAACACGATTGAATATAACAAGATCAACAAGTATTTTCATTAAATCATTTATTAGATTGGTGCAAAAATAATGACGTAATAATGTCGTTTTTGGACGTTAAAAATTACGTCAAAAACGATATTATTACGTCATTATTTTTGCGCCAACCTAATAATAAACTAACAGCAGAAATAAAACCTTTGTGAACATAAGAACTATGGTAAAATTTTTTCTCTTTCTTGATTCTCCGTCATGTTCAATGTTATTTAAGTCCCTTTTGATACTCCAGCAGGATCATGTACAATGGAATAGGTGCATTCAATTGGGAAGTCGTTAGTTGGAGTTTTTTTTTCCAACTATGAAAAAAAAATCCTCTCAATATGCTTGGTTTCTTTCCGTAGTGAATGAATAAAAGTGATGTGATAAATTTATGAGTATAAAACAGAAGTTTTTTTTTTTTTTTTTTAAATGTCACCTTAATAATCAGGTTTAGTAAAGCGTATTACTGATAAAGCTTATCAGTTAATTTGAATTTTGGTGATAAATTGGAAAAATTCGGTACATCTATTTTAAAATTTTTGACTTAAAAAACACTTTTTTTCTTCTAAAAATATTTTATTTCGGGTGGCTGCTATAAATTGCTCAGGCCAACCTAAAAATTGGCGGGTTTCTACGAGTTTTATTAACTAAATTTTGCGAGCAGCCAAGATCGTAAATTGAACTTTTTTCCAAAAATGTGCAATTTCAGTACAGCAAAAATGGCAGCTAACCATGAAAAACTAAGGCCATTTGCTGAATCAGCACCAACAAATTAGCTGAAAGATGTCTTTTGTTTCTTGGCACCAAAAATCATGTTGACCAATGTTATTCATGTTCTCCTACGTCTTGGAGAAAAAAAAAAAAATATAAAGACGAGATTTCCCGCAACATGGACACTGGAACGAGAATAATCTACCGCTGTAAATTAAATTTAAAAATTCAGTTCGAAATTCAGTGAAAGTTACCCGGATAGTGATGTACCTGAAGGAGGCCGAAACGTTATGACAACAACAACAAAGACGAGAGCACTAAATAAGGGCTTCTTGTTTTTGGTTGCACCGAAAGATTTTCAGCACCACGCTCTCTTAGTAAAAAAAAAAAAAAAAATAAATAAATAAACAACACGAAAAACATTTGATTAATAACCCGAGGAAATGTCTACGTGACTTTTTGGTGAAGAATTGGAAAGGTGAACTTAACAGTTTCATTCTTAAGGTATAAAGCCTTTAGATAAACTCTAATGCATTTTCCGACTTCGATTTTTCCAACACGACAAAGCATTTTCTCCTGGTGTTGTAAATTGCAGCCGACATTTGAGCATCTCGTCCCGCCACGCCATTCGAATCATTGTTACAGAGAAGATAGCAAACGTAATCTGAGATGAGAGCTTTCTTTCAATGTTTGTGTGGGAGGGGGGATTACAAAAAAAAAAGAAGCAAAAATAAAGAGCAAAACACCAAACGCATTCAGTACAGCTCAGATGACAAGACGCCATATTGTTGTGGACAACAGATGTGAAATGCTATAGCTTTTCAATAGGATTTATCATTAAGTCTGACCGCCAAGATAAAGGACATTAGATTTTTTTTTCTTTTTCATTTCATTTTTTTACTCTTTCTCTTTATTTATCACTCTTTTTGATTTTTCTTTCTATTTTAGGTTTTTAGATTTGTTAAAGGTAACGAGAAAAACGTGTTTAAAAGGAAAATATGCACTCGCCAATACATGTTTCTTCCTAGACACATAAACAAGTCTTTAGCTTCATAATGGATTATGTTTTATATCACACAATAACGACCAATTTTTTATACTAAAAGGCTCGAGAATCACTCAAGATAGAAAGTTATGGTTATGATAAAAATGGTGTGGCTTGCTTTGGTTTGGCTTGATTTGTTTTGTTTTACGGACTATCAACCTCAATGGGTTATTTAATACTGACAAGATTTTTATTGCTAGTAATATTTTTTAAAATGTACTGCTACTAATATTTTTTCCTTCAAAAATATATTTGCTGGTATTTAAACCTATTTTTACACTTTCATAGTGTTTTGAGCCTAGTTTAGGGGTTAACTATTTACCCATAGCTGGGACCCTAACACCAGGACCTGGGACATCAGCAATTAAGAGTTGGTTCCACGCTCCTCAAAACCTCTTGAACAGAAGCCTTGCTGTTTGACCCAGGATGTAGTTTATCGCCATACCCAGGACGGTAAAAAGGTGTGATATGAGTGAAACAGGAGGTTTATGAGGATAAAGAAGATAGATAACGATTGATTTATTTTTCAACATAATCTTCTTCCGTGTCAATGCACTTAACCTAACGCTTTTCCACTCTCTATTAATCACACAGATCGAACATAATACAATAAACATTCCTAATTTAAAGTTAAACTCTACAACGGGTAAGGTTGCGAACTTACTGATCCATACACGTATGTGAGGATAACAGGGAACTGGTAAGTGACTCCAGAGATCCTGGCTCAAGTTCTGGTCGAAGTGGATAATATATTGTAGGGAGACCATAGTTGTTTTCCCTTGGGTTGAGCTCATGAGAGTTCGGTCCCTTTAGAGAGGAGAAATCTTCTGCCCCTTTTAGTTTTGGCTTCCGCCTTTTTGAGGAACGGCCTCTTTACCTTCCTGACCACCATGGCGTCCACACACGTGGAAGCTGGTCAACATGTTCACGGCCTAGCGAAAGAAAAAAGTAATTTCTGTTCACTTATCTGCGGACGATCAAAGGCCATAAAGTTGGTATGTTATTTCTTTGTTCTCGTTCTGTAAACCTCCTCGTTCCTTGGACAGTATGAACAATCATTTGTTTTGGGACATATGTAAATCTTTTGAATATATGTATGTAAGTTACCTTATTCAATGTTTTGTTTGTTATGCTCGCGTATCTCGTCTTTCTATAATCGCATTCAGTGTTAGTGTATCAATAGCTACGCTAATGCTAACATTAGTATCGGTGTGCTACTGGAAGGCTAAAACACGTTATTCTTCCTAACACTAAATAGTCGGTAAGCTATGAATGGCTGGTAAATCATACTAATAACACTAATTCGACTGGATAGTTCTACTCAATAGTCAGTAGCCTGAGACCGCTATTTATACACCTGTCCAGAGTGTCACGTTCGAACCTCGGTGTCGGTAGTTACTCATTTTCTTTGTAAGTGTTATGGTCCAGGTTAGGACCAAGGAAGAATATAACACGAACACAAGAGTAGAAATAACGAAGGTATATTACACGAAATAATAATACAAGATGTGGAAGGTGTTAGTATGACTGTCAGTCTGGTGTGGAGTGAACTACTATCGGCTCGACTCGATTCGATATCTAGCCACCCCTCACGAGGGTTACATATGGCACAAGGCCGAGTTTAACGTGGGTTTCCCGAGCACGTAGGCTCGGCCAAAAAATATCCGTAGAACCCGTATAAACGGGATCGGGTTGATCAACCTCCGCGAACGAGACTCTGCCCTTCGGCGGAGCCTCGTCCGGGTTCCTCTCTGCTCAGAGGCAGAGAGTTCGACTGTCAAGCCGAGAAGCTCGGCTTGATTCGACCCTCTCTCTTGAGAGGCGTAGTATACATAGTGTTAGGAAGAGTTCATTCTGTAGTTATAGGTAAGGACCCATGACAGTAAGACACAAATTAATGAAGCCAAAACACATAGAAATTGTACTGAAATGTTGAGAAATGAGATAAATCATGATCTCATCCTACAATCGAAACCAAAACAGTTTGATAAATCCTAAATCAAAACCCAAATCATCGACGCACAATAATTCACACTGTATGGAGACAACAGTTGTTTTCCCTTGGGTTGAGCTCATGGGAGTTCGGCCCCTTTAAAGAGGAGAACTCTTCTGTCTTTTTTGTTTTTGCTTCGGTAAACTCTGTGTGGCCGATAACCAATACTACTAATATTTTTTGGAGTACAGGATAAGAGATAATGTAATTACTCTTATGTCATAATATTCGATTACAAAAAAAAAAAAAACAACCCCCCCGCCAAAAAAAAAACCCCGACTTATTCGTTCGAGTATCTTTCTTTTTGTTATTTTTAGTAAAATGTTTTGGCTGAAGTGTCCGATGACCTTCGCCAGGTATGTACAGATAGTTCCCGACTCTCGATACTTGAAACTAAGCCTGATGAATCTTAGCCTGAGATGAGAACTTATATTTAACATCTTCCTGGAGACAACATTCAACTAAATCCCAGCTCCATGGACCCATTCCTGATAATTCTACAATCTTACGTGAACGCGGAATGCCCTTTGCCGGACACTGCTGTTCGAACAAAACAAGAACTCACGAGTGATCTACTGCTCTGGACACCTAGCCATGGCGCAAGGCTGGTTGGTCGCCCAGCAACCAACCACATTGATTAACCATAGAATGACACAATATACCACAGGGCCTTCCGACCTTGATTCAGGACCGCCATGGTTGGAGTGATAGACTCAAGAATGTCCCAGCTATCTCAACCGAATAATAATAAAACAAAACAATACTTCCATATATATATATATGGTTATAAAGAAAGAGAACTTTGTGGATACTTTGCGATGAAACATCCGCTGTTTTTTCCGACCCGATATTTTGTTTTTAATTTACTAAAAATGCCTAAATGATTGTATTGATTTAACCCTTTTAAAATGATTTTACATTCGCTAAACTTTTAAACCCCTGTATGCTATATGAATTTAAAAAGAGCTCCTCATAAACGGACGTGGCTAGAGATATATGTTCTCTCTGTGGAAATAAAACCTTCAGTGTTCGCATATGCCAACAGTGGCGGTTTAACAAGTTTCAATTAAGAATTACTTTTCTCTGGAAGATTCGTTTCAATTTGGACGACCGAGTTCTGTCAGCATTGGACTTATGTAAACAATAGATGAGCAAAACCCAAAGGAAATTACAACTGAATAAAAAAAAGGGTTCAATACAAGTCACCCTACCACCTTTTCCCAGGCACGAAACACCTCTCGCTACATTATCGCTAGTTTTTAATCATACCCCCCACCCCAGATGTAAGCCTCTAAAACACGTGGAGCCTACTGAGTGTGGTAGAAGAAGAAGAAAAAAAGAGAAATATGGTTAAGTAGCAAAGAAGTATAGAACAGTAATCAAGACAGTATATAACGATTGACATTGCATTTGAAATTTTGAAGATCAAAGTTGGCTGAAAAACATGACGTCGGAAGAGAGTTGCACAAGTAAGAAGTGCGAGAGAAGAAACTGTTAGCATAGAACTTACGGTTACATCTAGCCAATTCAACTATAAACTGACGAGACCTCTCCGCCAATCTAGTACTGCACTTAAATTCATAAATTCTAGGTACCATAGCGAAGAGTTCATTCGAACAATTACCATAAAAGTATTTATAGAAAAGGCACAGAGAAGCTACATTACGGTGGTGGGAAAGTGATTGTAGTGGAGATGCCAGGTCAGCACTGATAATATTGCTGATTCTTGTTTCAATTTTATCAAGAATATCTAAATCACGAGCATTAACACCGGGCAATATGTAGCCAGAATAAATCAAAGCATGGTCAATTAGTAAACTTATAGAATATGTAAGATAGATTCTGGAGAGAAATAAACGGCCTTGAACGATACCGCCGTAACAATGGATTCGATATAGTCTTTGTAGTTCATATTCACTGTATTCTTTGATGGTAAATCTTTCTTAGTTTCATCTCTTCTGTCCTTCCCAACTCAGCTCAAGTTTATCTTAAAAAAATTATTTAAATATTATTCAGGAAATTAGATTTCTCAAGTTGTTTTTGCTCCTTTTCATTATTGACGGGAATTTCTTTTCAGGCCTTTTGTTTAAGGTTGAGTATGCTTGGGAAAAAAGTAAATTAAAACGTCTATTCTATCTTTTTATTATTTTAATAAAAAAAGAAGTCTGGCACAAGGACAAAAATGATGGGAAGCGAAGATACTGGTCTTCACAATCTTAACTTTTTTACAAAAATTATTTCACCCCAAGCAAGACAATGAACAGTCCTAATGGTGTGTCACCTTGACGTAGCAGGATGGTTTGCGGGCTACAACGACCCCCAGAGCTATGTTAAGGCACGTCAGACTATATGACAGTTCCGTTTCAGGATACAGGTTCGATTCCTGTCGGAGGACGAATATTTTCTATGAAAATTTCTCGGACATTCAGGCCGGTAAATGTCGTTTAATACTGTTTATTATAAATAGAGCATTTACTTAAATACTTGTATCTATAAAAAGAATGTATAAACATAAAAGTATCTTAAAATAATTGTCGGACTTTGTCCATTTCATAATGTGTGACGTCATACAATATGGACTTTCCTATGTTGAACTCAGCCATTAGTTACAATGAACTTTCAGCAGCGTCTAATCTGATAAAAATTTCCACTTTTTGCAATAACTCCAAAGTTGTCCTTTTCCTCTTATTGCCATCATCTTTTGCACCAATACAAGCCATTAGGGTGAAATATGCAGAAGCGATTATCCAAATTAAATTTCCTGAAAAAGAGAAATTTCAGATCAGTTAGATATCACCCAAATAGTTCAAATATACACATCAAAATCATGTCCCGATATGCGGGATTCCGAATATGAGACACTCCGGATATGAGGGATTCCGGATATGAGGGATTCCGAATTTCTATAACCTATTTAGTAAAATAAAATAATAATAAAAAAAAACAAGTCTAGGTCTATGTCACTATATATCTGTCTATATCTCTGAGATGAAGTATTATGATTACTTGTATTATTTATATTATTGGGACTGTTATCCTCATCTTCATTGCCATATTCACAACGTTTCGGCCGTTGACTGGAATTTTGAAACGAATAATATATATATATGTGACTGTGTTCGTAGCTAATGTTATTGACTGTGGGATGTTTCCTATTTTACATTATTTGAAATCATTTTTTTACATGTGAATGAGGCAATTATCCATGTATTTTCTACCAGTATGAGGTTGATGGAGTTTAGTAAAGTTTTCGTGGGTGTTTAAATGACCCATAATTAATCTCTGGTTGGGCAGGTGTAACGTACTCTCTCTCTCTCTCTCTGTTGCTCTTTCTGTATATATATATATATATATATATATATATATATATATATATATATATATATATATATATTCGATTTAATGTTATATATATGTATACACGTTTTGTATGTATATATATATATATATATAGAGAGAGAGAGAGAGAAAGAGACAGAGAAAGAGCGGTGTGTGTGTGTGTGTGTGTGTACTATATCACCGCCCTTTAGTAATGAGTTGGTGTTTGTATACAATCGTATATAATACGTTAGAATGTCCCTTTCTCTGCCATGCGCCGATAGCTTAGGTCTTGTATGTGGTTGACTATATATATATATATATATATATATATATATATATATATATATATATATATACTCGACTCTCCCGTCGAATTCGACGTATGAGTGTCAAGCAGATCGTTTCCTAGGAAACCGACAGCCCGACAACAGCACATGAGATTTGATTATAGTGGTGAAGGTTTCGTGCAGGACCATCCACACTTTTTGAAGGGCCGAATACAGAGACCTGGTGCACCACGTGCCACAAGGTCCCCAAACAACCCTCCGCAGGTTTTGAATTCAGAGTTGTCCTTCTCCTAGACCAGTTGCCATGCAAGGCTGTAGAACCCAGTCTGTCCTGCTATTTCCCCATAGCTGGAGGGAGAAGAAGACGATCCCCACCTTTCCCAAGGGTATTAACACGTAAGAGAATTCGAACTCGGCTCTCTGATTCCTCAATCCAAGCATCTCTCCATTACTCCACCGTGCTTCCTTATTCATATATATATATATATATATATAAAGAAATATAGTCTTAAGGTGTGCTATATTTATGGAATAAAGTGCTCAATATCAGAGATAGAGCGTGTGTAAATATAAAAGTGAACATAGAAGTCAACACTTAGAGGCGACAGTCTGTTTCATGCTATATGCAATCGTCAAGCCACCCTTGGCTTGACGATTGCATATAGCATGAAACAGACTGTCGCCTCTAAGTGTTGACTTCTATGTTCACTTTTATATTTATATATATATATATATATATATATATATATATATATATATATATATATATATATATATATATATACAGAGAGAGAGAGAGAGAGGTTGTGAGTGAGAGAGTCTATTGATATGTAATTATATGTTGCTTGTAAATATTAAATGTTATTAATAAAGTCTGTGTTTCGCATTAAGGTTTCTTTGTTTCTCGTGTGAAACGCTTCAATTTTCCTTGGTAGTGTCGTATTTCCTGCGAATGAAAAGGTTCACGTCTCAGCGAAACAGCCGGTTTCATTAAGATGCACGATACATTTTAATTATGGGCGGTGAAGTTGAACCAACCTCCTCGGAGAGAGCAGACTTTTCCCCTTGTCTCGCGGAATCAATATGAAATATTATTTTATGTGGAATGCAGCCGATTCTATTTATTTGATTATGAATGCGTGCGTGTGGGCGCCTCTGTGCAGGCGAGGTAGGTGGGTGGTGAGTTTGTTGGGGTTGGGGTCGGGCTGCGGTAACCTAATGTCTCCGCTGTGTTTGTGTGCCTCTTCTCTGTGAAGGTGTGTGCGCGCGTAGAGCGACTCGACAGGATTATATGGAAATTCTTTTAGTGCATATGGAGAATCATTGAAAAATTCCTTCAGAGTAAACAAAAGACGAGAAGAAGACAAAAAAGTAATTTATATATATTTATATTTGTGTGTATATGTGTGTGAATTCTCAAATTTCATTGACTATCTATCTATCTATCTATCTATCTATCTATCTATCTATCTATCTATCTATCTATCTCAGCCCGTTTATTATCTATCTATCTAATTATCTATCTCATTCTGATAATATCTATCTATCTATCTATCTATCTATCTATCTATCTATCTATCTATCTATCTATCTATGTCATTCTGATCATATCTATCTATCTATCTATCTATCTATCTATCTATCTATCTATCTATGTCATTCTGATCATATCTATCTATCTATCTATCTATCTATCTATCTATCTATCTATCTATGCGTGCTCATTATCTATCTATCTATCTATCTATCTATCTATCTATCTATGTATGTATGTATCTCATTCTGATCATATCTATCTATCTATCTATCTATCTATTAGGTTGGTGCAAAAATAACATCGTATTTTGACGTTAAAATATACGTCAAAAAACGATATTATTTTTGCACCAACTTAATATCTATCTATCTATCTATCTATCTATCTATCTATGCGTGTTCATTATCTATCTATCTATCTATCTCATTCTGATCATATCTATCTATCTATCTATCTATCTATCTATGCGTGTTCATTATCTATCTATCTATCTATCTATCTTTTTTTCATTCTTTGTATGGTTTTACATTAAGTTTCACGCTGTACAAGGCCAGGTGGTCATTCGATGTTGAAGGGTTACGTTATGTTGTAGTTTAGAGAGGGTGGCAACGGTTAACTCTCGACTTGAACAGGTTAAGGTTGCCGTGATCGAGGAGACATCCTCATGAGAGACTGTGCTACAGTGAAGTGGTTCGCTGGAAGAGGCTGTTCGAGTGGAACTTCTCACCGATGGAATACGGAGGGAACGTGGGTGGGTTTGCTACTATGTAAGCGGCATGGCCGGTCCTAGAGAGAGAAGTTGGAGGGTTGAAAATAAGAACCCAGAGACGCTTTTGAACAAGATGAAGACTGTAATATGAGGACTGGTTATCTATCTATCTATCAATCTCATTCTGATCATATCTATCTATCTATCTATCTATCTATCTATCTATCTATCTCATTCTGATCATATCTATCTATCTATCTATATATCTATCTCATTCTGATCATATCTATCTATCTATCTCATTCTGATCATATCTATCTATCTCATTCTGATCATATCTATCTATCTATCTATCTATCTATCTATCTATCTCATTCTGATCATATCTATCCATGTATGTATGTATGTATGTATGTATGTATGTATCTATCTATCTATCTATCTATCTATCTATCTATCTATCTATCTATCTATCTCATTCTGATCATATCCATCTATCTATCTCATTCTGATCATATCTATCTATCTATCTATCTATCTCATTCTGATCATATATATCGTATATACATAAATACCTATCTATCTATCTATCTATCTATCTATCTATCTATCTCATTCTGATCATATCTATCTATCTATCTATCTATCTATCTCATTCTGATCATATCTATCTATCTATCTATCTATCTATCTATCTATCTATCTATCTATCTATCTATGTAAACACCGTATATACATAAATACCTACTGACACCCTTTCTGTAGATAAAAAGACATTTTCATTATGCATATAGATATAAAAAATATCAGCTTGAATGAAAATATTCATTGTTGACGAAAGACTTGGCAGGAAGTTGTGAATTCTTTATTCCAGGGGGAAGCGTTGCCATGGTAACTTCGAATCCGTCTTTACTGGATGACATTGCAAAAACCTGAAATGACAACGAGGAAAAAAAAGAAAAAAAAAAGAAGATAAACCGAGAACATTTTTAATAATAATAATAATAATAATAATAGAGACCGTAAAGACAAAAAAGGTGCCTCCTAATTGATATAGCAGCTCCTGCAGACTGCAATATATCTTTGAAGCTCTTCAAAAAAGCTGTCAAAATACAAGGACCTTGAAATTGGAATCTCAGAAATGTGGCACATGAGAACATCAATAATTTCAGTTGTAGTTGGAGCCCTCGGATTGATTGGAAAAGATTCCAACAGACTCATTGAAGGAATCCCTGGTAATCCATGCCTTAAAGAAATACAAAAAACTGTACTCCCAAGTACAGCCCACACTTTACGAAGGGCTTTATCTATGTAAAATATGGGCGATTTGTTTTTTCAAAACTGCTCAGTAGAAAATGTCAGGAGGCCATTTCTGGCCCAGAAAGAGATGAGTATATACCAGAAACCAAAGCCCCAAAAAATAAAACAACATCAACAACAACAAACATAACAACAAAACAACAACAACAATAACAACGATAATAATAATAATAATAATAATAATAATAATAATAATAATAATAATAATAATAATATCAATAGAAGGTTTTGAGACAGGAAAAGAAAAAGCAGACAGAAAAATTGTGGATTGTATTTTTTTATTTTGATACAGTCTTTTCTTGGGTCGTTTGCGTTTGGGTTCATGTCTTTCCTTTCATTCACCCACTCGCTATCTCTTCTCTTCCTTTCTCTCATTCCCTCTTCCTTCCTCTTATATTATTTTCCACCGTCTCTTCCTCCTCCTTGCTCTCTCTTTCTCTATCGTGATCGTTTTTTCTTCAGGCGCGTACCAGAGAGGGATAGAAAGTTTTTGTTAGACTATAATTGATAATGTGGTCAGTTCGATTCGCTTAGTTTAACGCATCGTTGAGGTTTCATATCTATCTATCTATCTATCTATCTATCTATCTATCTATCTATGTGCATAATAATAAATACAATTAAATCTTCATTTATCTCACCTATGCTATAAATTTCGAAGAAATCTATTCTTCATGGCACTTGTTTTTAGGATTGAATTCATTTTCAGAAATCATATTTCCCTTACAATGTTTCTAAAATATTTTTTAAGAATTATATGATTTTTGAAAATGAATCCGATTTTACAATCTAGGTAAACGAAGAATGAATGTTATTTCCGAGAAGCTCAAAGTAGATCCAAGATAAGTGAACATTTGATTTTATTAATAACTCTTTCTGTTGATACAAGAGTAATCTAATTACAAACAATGTCTATATATATATATATATATATATATTAAAGAAAAACAAACAACTTTAAGGTACCATGATCATAATTTATTTCACCAGAGCCCTTTTAAAGGACGCCGGATCATCAGATAGCACTTCCAAAAATGAAAT
>OZ010607.1:23543309-23570809 GCA_963932145.1 Acanthosepion lycidas
AATGTATTAATTTAAATGTTGATTGTAAAACTGGACATTATTTTCCGGACAAACTAATGCACCTTATGCTACTTCTACAAAAAGAAAAAAGAAAAGAAAAGAAAAGAAATAAATGAATAAATAAGAATAAATAAATAAATAAATAAAACAAAAAAAAAATAAATAAAAAATAAATAAAAGAAACAAAAAAGTAAATAAATAAAAAAATAAATAAGAAAACAAAAAATAAAGAATAAATAAAAAACAAAACAATAAATAAAAGAATAATAAATAAATAAAAAACAAGAAAATAAATAAATAAATAAATAAATAAAAAATAATAATAATAATAAATAAAAAATAAATAAAAAAACAAAAATAAAAAATAAATTAAAAAATAAAAACAAAACAATAAATACAAAACAATAAATAAATAAAAAAACAAGAAAATAAATAAATAAATAAAAATAATAAAAAACAAAAAAATAAATAAATAAAAAATAATAATAAATAAAAAATAAATAAATAAAAAATAAATAAAAAACAAAAATAAAAAATAAATTAAAAAAATAAATAAAAAACAACACAAAAAAAACAAAAAAACAGACGAAATCTGAAAAGAAAACTGATAGTCCTCGAATTATGAGTTACGACGATGAGGTAAAAATAAAATCACTTCCCCGTCTTATCTCAGGTAACAGAAACCTAATAACTACATCATGTAAATAAGCCTGTTTTTTTTTTAGTTTTTTTTTTATTTGCACATTTGCCAGCTTCTAAGGAGATAAAGAACAATGGTAGGCACATCGACGCAGTTGTTAATGCGACAAATGTTGATAACAACTTTTTAACTGTTTTTTTCTTTAACACCCACACTAAAAAAGGAAAATCCGAAAAAAAACAAACAAATTCAAAACACTAAAAATAAAAAAATACTCATCAAAAATACGTACAGAATCAGTTAAGCACTTGCTCATAGCTAAATCCCGAGAGATTACCTTCTTCGCTTATGTATCGGCCCCTTCAAGACGTAGGCGATCATTGCTCTCCACATCATCCTGTCCCTTGTAGCTAAATTTTGTCTTTTTGCTATCTCTTCCAAACCCCGTTCTGCTATTCATGTACTCAAGCCCATCATGTATGTCACGCCCTGTTTCTCTCTGCCCCTCTTCCCTTCAATCTGTCCTCTGAGTATCAGATTTTCCAAACCTTCTTTCCTCATTATGTCCCCTAGAAATTTCAACTACCTCTTCTTGGTGTTACGTATAAGCTTCCCTTTTATTTCCATTCTCTCGAAAACCCCGTCGTTGCTCACATGTTTGGTTCATGGTATCCTCGGCATCCTTCTGTATAAATTTCAACAGCCTCTTCTTGATGTTAAGTATAAGTTTCTTTTTTGTTTCCATTTTCTCTAAAACTTCGTCGTTGCTCACATGTTCGGTCCATGGTATCCTCAGCATCCTTCTGGAGAACTAGATTTCTGTTGCTTCAAGTCTCATCCTCATCTTTAAAGAAATTGTCTAGTTTTCGCTACCAGACAGAAGGACAGATTTCAAAAACAGTTCAGTACTCTTTTCTTTGTTTCCAACGAATTCTTTTTCTCTCTTAATACTGGGATGCATCTTAGACCATCTCAATACCTCTTCAGACCTCAGTGTCGCACTTTCCGTTCTGTTTTAGAACCCTTTCTAGATATTTAACTTTTTGTAACTGTTTTATTTTAGTATCCCCGATCTGTAATTTGCATTCTGTGTTCACCCTTTTGCTAATAACTATGCGTTCCGTCTTCTTGTAGTTTATGCTTAGTCCTTTCTTCTCGCTTTCCTTCGTTACTTTCTGTAGGATATTTTGTAGTTTCCTTTCTGTGTCTACAATCGGAACTGTTGTAACGGCTTCTAAGTCAGACTTATGGTGCACGGGAACCAATTATAACTCTATACCCTCCCTGGTCATCCAAGACATCTAGTATCGCAGCTGGTCGATGGAGTGATCTCTTCGATTTTGACCTGCCTTATCCCCCGTTTTGATTGGTTGATCAAAAGGAGGCCAAGATCGATTTGTCGCAGGTATCCTCATCTTGCGGTAATTTCCTTTCCGTGTCTACAATCGACACTGTGTCATATGTATATCTTTTAATATTAAGTTTGTGCTCGCCAATAATAAACACTAGTAAGACATTTAGACGTCTCAAAGGCTTTTGGCATGGTGAATTTCTGCACAAACACGCTAATCATGCCAGGAAGAGTCTTCGTACTTATCAAGTCCTTTCTCTCGTGTAGGTCTATGAAAATCGTTGTAAATGGTTGGTATTCTGAAGCCCATGAAATCAATGCTGCAGTGTCCCATAACCATCTAATCGGTCCTACTATCTTGCTGTTTTTTTTATTTTTTTTATTAATGGTCAGCCTAGGAACATTCTCAGGTCATTAGTGTTATGGTCCGGTTCCTTGTACCACGGTGATAGTCCAAGGTAGAACGAATAAAGAAGAACTCGAACACGGATATGGAATAACACAGATATATTACAAACAGGAATATACACAGAGAAGTGTTAGTACGAACAATCAGGTTTAGTAGTATTTGTCTGAACGCGACTCTGTTTCGGACTGCCTCTGACTCGACTGACTGACTCGCTCGCTCTGACTGACTGACAGACTCCTGACGAACTTCACTCCAGACTTCAGACTGAACGGTATTTAGTCACCTCCCCCACGAGGGCATCATGTGGCACAAGGCCGGTTTAACGTGGTATCTCCGAGCCCGTGGGATCGGCCAAAAATATGCCCTTTGAACCGGTATAAACGGGTTCAGGGTCGGTTTACCTCCCCGAAAGAGACTCTGCTCTTCGGCGTAGCCTCGTTCGGGTTCCTCCCCGCCCGAAGGCAGAGAGTTCAACCGATCAGCCGGTCGCCCGACATCGGATTGAACGGCATTTAGTCCCCCCCCCCCCACGAGGGCATGATATAGCACAAGGCCGGTTTAACGTCGGAACTCCGAGCCCGTGGTCTCGGCCAAAAATATGCTCTTTTGAAACCCGTACAAACGGGTTATGGGTCGGTTTACCTCTCCGAAAGAGACTCCGCCCTTCGGCGTAGCATCGTTCGGGTTCCTCCCCAACCGATCAGCTGATCAGCCGGTCGCCCTACTTCGGACTGAACTCCCTGCTTCCTCTTGAGGCGCAGTATTTATTGCGTATGGAATAGTCCATTGTTATTATCGGCAAGGTCCCATAGCAATTAGTAAACATATATATTTAAGTTACAATATAATGTATATACGTACGTCTGTGATGTAATTTAGCAAATTACAGGAACTTTTTACAATGGTGTTCACCTTGCAAAAGGCCCAAGATCTACGCGAGGTAGAGGGTTACAGAGTAAGAGGCACACTTTATACATATATGGGGGAAGATAACGGTTAATCGTAGGTTTCAACAAGATACTCTGCCTAGCTTTTGAAGTGCATCCTTGGCCATATTTATACGTCTTCGGATTTGATTTTAGTATTCCTGACTTGAAAGTTGCATTTTGGGATCATCCTCAGCGTGAACTGCTTTGGATTGCAGTATGTAGGCCAGGTCAGATTCAAAGGCAGTGATTTTAGAAAATGGCTGGAAAAGGCCAAGGTCAGTGTCATACCACCAGAGGGCGGCCACACAGTGCTGCTCTCATATTTTAGTAAAAACATTAAATTGCATTTCTTAGGCGTGTACTTTACATAATACTGGGGGCCCGTAAATAATACATTCTATGACAGAGGATGGGGGCCATATGAAATTTGACCGCGGATCGTAATTGGATATGCCTGATCTACTGAAAGAAAAGAGAATTACTATTGTGTCTCATTTTCCTTTTAGCATGTTCGTATTTTGTTTAACACATCCCCATCCACTGGCTTAAGTTTTAATGTCACGACTTATTTTTCCCCTGTATCTAAAATATAAACTGTAATTTTGAAAAGTGAAAATTTCATTGTAATATGTTGAACAATTCCCGGGTTTTCATCTAAAATAAAGAAAATACGAACTTTAAACAAAATGGTCACTTTATACGAAAAAAAAAACAAACATTGACAATATTAACGGGCCGTAAATGATACATTCTGTGACAGAGGATGGGACCATATGAAATTAGACCGCAGGCCGTAATTGGCCCCTGGGTCGTAATACGTCCCCCGGACCGGGATTTGGACATGGCTGACTTAGGTCAAATGTAGAAACGCTCCTCAGAAACTGATCAAGCAGTTGGACATGAATAAGTTCGCGGGTAAAAAAAAAATAATATATATATATATATATATATATATATATATATATATATATATATATATATATATATATATATTTAATAGTACGAGACTCAGATATTCAGATCAGCGCTGATTCTTAGTGTTGGAAACAAAAGTTCCCAAAAATGAAGAATTCTGTTGGATGATCGACCAAAGACAAGTTACACAATCTGTAAAAAGGCAAATGCGGTTTACGGACCAGTGTTGAAGAAAACAGGAAGCATGCCTGCTTATCCAATGGGATTCAAATTATGGGGGAAATATCCAAAAGTCCAGCGTCCAGGGTAAGACGATAAACTACATCCAACAGCAAGGCCTCTGATCAGCAGGCTTTTAGGAGCATGGAACTTCCTCTTAACTGCTGACATTCCCAGGTCCACCCTGACCCGGGGTGGTAGCACCTGTTAGGGTCCTAGCTATGGAAACTCAGAAACTGAGGTAAAAGGCATTATAAAAGTGTAAAAATAGGTTTTAATACCAGAAATACTTTGTAAAAAATTATTAACAGGAATAAAGTTTTCAAAGAAATAAAAAATTACCAGCAATGTTTTTGAAAAAACTATTACCAGCTATACGTTTTTGAAAAAAATAATATTACCACCTATACGTTTTTGGAAAAATAATATTACCAGCTATACATTTTTAGAGGGAAAAAAATATTAACAGAAATATATTTTCAACAAAACAAAAATATTACCAGAAAAAAAAAAAGCTGTCAGCATTTAATGACCCATTGATGTTGATAAAACAAACCAAACCCAGAACAAAGAAATATCGAAAAGTCCGGTAAGAATTTCCATAGATGACATTGGAATCAGAAAGGAAGATAATTCTTTCTGATAAATTACATCCGGCAGCAAAACCTCTCATCGGGAGATAGCAGGTTTTAAAGAGCATGGAATCACCTCTTAATTGCTGTTGTTTCCAGGTTCACCCTAATCCAAAGTGGTAGCACCTGTTAGGGTCCCAGCTATGGGCAAATAGTGAACCCCCCCAAACAAAAACTAAACACCCTCGTTTGTCACTAGTTTCTTGTTTAGGATTGGGTTTCCGGTACCTTCTAAAGTCTGTACATATAACCCTTGTCCTTCCTTATGCTAATACAACTCTACAAAATAATTCTCTACATTGAGTGCATTGAGTGACTCTTAAGCCTTGGGTTAACATTAGTAAAAAAAATCATGGCAAACTGCGGCCTAAGGGCCAGATGCGACCCCGATTGATATTCTGAATGGCGCACTTAATTTTATAAAAAAAATAACGTTTATTAAAATTTTGTTACTTTCATTTTGTTCCCACTTGTTCAGTCACATAGTCTGTTCCATAAACACAAACATAAGCAATGTTTCTTCAATTTGGTAACTTTTTATTGATGATAAATTTTTCATCATTTTAAACCATTGGCAATTTTAACTAAGGAAGATCATATGTGTAAACTTCATTTGCTGTAGAGACAGAAAACGTTCATAATATTTTTCTCTGGAGAAAAAAATATATTTAAAAAAAATGTAACCTTGTACATAAACAATGATTAAGTACAATGTTTCTTGACTTTTGTAACTGTTCCATTGTGTTTTTCTAGAACACGTGATCAGTAGTCAACTTCTTACCTATCGCTTAGTTTACTCTACAGGGTGCGATGGATGAATTGTCGTCTGAAGGACGCAGAATTGAAAATAACACTGACATCTCATTTTAACCAAAATTTTACTAAAATAACACAAAAAATATCTCGAAATGCTAAAGAGTACATTTATTCAATAAAATCGCCTTTAGCTTCAACCACGGACTCCAGACGACTTCGGAATCTCCTGCGACTCTTCTAGGCGGTCTCCTTGTTTAAGTTGGTGAATGCTGCCACAATCCATGCCTTCAGTTTATCTTTGTCTTTATAAGGCGTTTTGTTGGTCCCTCGATCAACTACGCCCCACACATAATAATCAAGGAGGTTGCAGTCTGTGGAGTTAGCTGGCCAGATGTAAGAGGTGATGTGGTTGCCGAAATTGTTTGACAGCCATGATTGGCTTCTTATATGTCATGTTACAGAGTCCTGTTGCCAGACATAGGGTCTTCTAGCAGCTACACTCTTCACCGAGAGCAGCAGTAATTCCTCAAGGCACTTGATATAGGCCTCTGTGTTAAGTCTGAGGCCCTCGCCAGAAAATTTGGGAATTCCTTTCTTATCAGAATGATCAGAGTGAGTTTTCTGAAGTGCCATACTTTTGTAATCACCATTAGTCTCATCCAAATATTTCTGAATCCTCTGCAACCTCCTCAGATTAACAACGAAACACTCCGAAATGTTCGTCTAACTGACCTTACTCTACTGTGCAGACCACAAAATCAAAAACAAACAACGCGCATGCTCAAAATTAAAAATATAAAATGGTGACAATTTACCCATCACACTCTGTAAACGTGATATCTCTTACACATAACATATGCAAATAGGTACATTCTTATTTACTAATTTACTACACCTCTCTGAACCGAAGAGGTTTAATACCTTTAGTTGTACTGGGACTACTTCTACAACCTCTTCCCGCCTCTCTCTCTGTGCTGTTCTTTTTAATGGAGATCTTGGTCTCATCTCATCTTATGTGTTTGAATCACTCCCGCTGTCATCTATAGGCTCGTTTTCTATTGCACTGTCCTGATCTGAAGAACTCATTCTTTCTTCTCTGTCAATATCTTCTTCTATCATGACATTTTCCTCTTCAATTCTGGGTTTTAATTGGTCAGAATGTGAAATTAGGCTTTTTCCTATCTTTGGTATAATGGCCATGTTATGTCCTTTTTGCATGATGAAATTAGCTTCTTCAGGACTTGCTACTTTGTCTTTCTTATACTACAGTAACCTTTAGTCTTGGGCATGATAAACTACAACCGGCAGCAAGGCCTCTGGTTGGGAGATAGGAAATTTTGAGGAGCGTGGAACCACCTCGTAATTGCTGTTGTTTGCAGTTTCACCCAGACACGGGATGGTAGCACCTGTTAGGGTCCAAGTTATGGACAAATAATGACCACCCCCCCAAACAAAAACAAAACACTATTAAAGTATAAAAATACATTTTTATAGTAAAATGACCAACAATACATTTTATCTGTAGTTGGAGGCATACAATAGCAGTCAATATATTTAGATTTCGGCATTAAATAACTTATAGAGGTTGATATGCAGATAAACAAAATCAAGCAACAGTAACATTATGTTGATAATAATTTTTTCATCATTAAAAACCATTAGCGATTTTCACTAAGGAAGATCATAGGTGTAAACTTTATTTGCTGTAGAAAGAAGAAATATACTTAAAAACAAGAATATGTTTGTATACTCAAATGAATAAATTGAAAATTAATTCAAACGCAACAGCGTGTGTTAATCAAACTTGTCATTAGGGATAATATTATACCAAGACATCAGTTGTTTTTTTTAATTATAATAATTTCCAGAAAAAAAAAAAAAGTCGAATTTTCCCATTTTTAAAGCAGATGATTAAGCGTATGATCTTCTGTTGTGGAAATAGCTGTGGTACCATAAAAAATCAGTTTGAATTTTTCGTAGTGCGGCCCACGCTATGTTTAACTATATCTCATGCGGCCCACTGTTCGAAAAAATATACCTATAGCTGATTTAATCAATGACTTATAGAATTAAAAAAAAAAATTAATAATAGAAAAATTTGAATTTTCCCTTAATAGTCATATGATATATTTCACATTGTGTTAGTCTTAAATCGATGTATTAAAGCAGAGAAGATTCTACCTTGAACGAATCGGCGCTATCTTTGAGAAGAATTGCAAATGGCTGCCATGTGAACAACATGGCTCCCGTAGCAATATGGCGGCTGTCTCTCGCAATAAAAATTGTTTCCCCCTCCCACTTCTGTCTCTTTCTTTCTTTCTTCCAAACGCCTCGGTAGCTTCTGTAAAAATGGCAGCTTTCATTTTCTGTTGTATCAAAACAAAACTTCAAATCAGCGAAGGCAGAAAACACACTCACTTATCTCGGCTGTATGCAGTTTTTCTATTGATATATTGACGACAACAGACATATGTTTAATTTGTTCAGTATGCTTTCTACATTGCCAGATATTTCGTTTCCAGAAAGTACATTTTTTTTTTACTTATGTTAATCAAGAATAATTTAAATGTTGACACATTAATAATGCTGATAGTTTAATTATTCATAATTAAATTTTAAGCATCTGAATATATTATTTTCATACTTCGATTTATTGCAGTTAATACAATTACGTCATTAAAACCCGTTATTAATTATTTTACTAATATTTAATCTTAATTTCACAAACATCTTATGGCTACTATTCAGGTCACCATTCTACATTCACTAAATAGTAATATCATCTATGGTTTTTAGAATCACTATAAGAAATTGTTATATGGTAATGCAAATAGTAATATTAGCCGCTTCCTACTAAGGAAACATTCGGTATTCATTAAGGGAGCAACCAGGATTGGTGTCGGTTGAAATTTATAAAAATTTTCTCTTAAAACAATTTTTCGAAAAAATAGGTTTCTCAAGTTAAGTCATGTTATCGCTCTTATATTGATGGAGGTTTCCTTTCTAACCTTTTATTTGAAGTGGTGTGGGAAGCTAACGACTTTATTCTATCATTATTTTCTCTTCAAGTTACAGAGATAGATATGAAAAAAATAAGATGGACAGACCGATAATGAATACATTGTAATCGAAATAGTAATTCATTCACCGAGCAGACATTGCTACCCTCAATAGTAAGAACACAAACAATCAAAAAAGAAACTTTATTTAAAGAAAACATTGGCCTTAATATTAATCATGATGGTAATATTAGCCTTTTCCTTATAAGGAAACATTCAGCATTTATTGACCGATTAAAATTTGTGATTTTTTTTCTTTTAAAACAATTTTTCAGGAAAATAGGTTTGTCAAGACCAGTAGGTGTTATCGCTTTTTCCACTACTGATGGAGGTTTCATTCCTAACCTTTTATTTGAAGTGATGTGGAAAGCTAACGACTTCATTCTGTCATTATTTTTTCTTCAAGTTTCATCTGCTATCCATTTTAGTTGTTGCTGCTGTTGGTAGTCCTCAATTGATGTGGTTTCTGTTATTTGGTACAGTTCTTTGTGATTCTGTAGAGCCAATCCACAATGTTAAAAGAAGGATGGTTTTTGCCAAGACCCTGGGGCTTCATTCATTCAAAGCCATTTTTAACTATTGATCTTAGAATGAACTTATACACAGCAGACAGTTAAGATTTTTCACTAGCCAGGAATGAATAATAGTTACAAACATTTCATCTTTTGATAATAATGAAGTCAACAATATTCATTAAGATTGCATTATATTGTACCATTATTGATTATTCCAGTATATACTATTCAAATATAAAATTACGTAATAATATTTTTTTTTTATTATTATATAAAAATATAATTCGAATATAAAATGTTTACTTTAGTAATTTAATTTACTGAATATGAATTTTTGAATATTGAATATTTCAGGGTTTGCTAGGAAAAAACAGATCAATATTTAATTTCAAAATTAAACTTCATCAAATGTGATTCACAACTAGGGGTATCTATCTATCTATCTATCTATCTATCTATCTATCTATCTATCTATGCCTATTTTTATATGACTGTTGCAGTCTGCACATTATCTATCTATCTATCTATCTATCTATCTATCTATCTATCTATTTATCTATCTATGCCTATTTTTATATGACTGTTGCAGTCTGCACATTATCTATCTATCTATCTATCTATCTATCTATCTATCTATCTATTCCAGTCTGTTCAAATCTATCTATCTATCTATCTATCTATCTATCTATCTATCTATCTATCTATCTATCTATTCCAGTCTGTTCAAATCTATCTATCTATCTATCTATCTATCTATCTATCTATCTATCTATCTATCTATCTATCTATCTATCTATATACACTTCATGTCAACTTTAAGACTTTTCAAATCACACTATCTACCTAGTCAGCTGTCATCTTCCTCTACCTTTCTCTTGCTCTATCTTACCGTTTCCCACATATTTTCCCCTCTCTCTATTTAGTCAGAATTTAGAAATTTTACGATTAAAATTAAAATATAAGATACAAATAGTATAATATTTTTAATTAAAATAACATTCATCTTACATTCCAGTTGCTTTTCATCTCAACAATCCAGAATATTTTGTAAACAATGCGGAAAACAATTACAATAGAATTCAACTAGTCGCGAAACCGTTTACCCGATGTCGACAAGTGTATCTACCGATTAATCTACGAGAGACAAAGGCTACTGTAGATGAAATATAACCTCGGAGACTTATTAGTCATGGTGCCGCCATATTGGTGTTTTGTTTACAAACACGAGTAGTATGAGTCGCACAGAAAAGCAGTTGATAAGTTAAAATATCTCTCCTCCTATTTATCGAAACCTGTTCTTATCTCTCTATTCTATTCTGTTCTGTTCTGTTCTATTCTATTCTATTCCTTCCTTCCTTCCTTCCTTCCTAACTTCCTATCTATCTATCTATCTATATAGAAATACATCTATCTATCTATCTATCTATCTATCTATATAAATACATCTATCTATCTATCTATCTATCTATCTATCTATCTATCTATCTATCTATCTATAAAACACTTTTAAAACATTCATATTGAGGTATCTTCATTTTGGAATACATAAAAACATGTTAAATGCTGATTTGATAACTGAAGTAGTTGCATTTTCATGCACACACACATATACATACATATATAAATATACGTAAATAGACAACACTTGTCTATATTATTTAATGAAACATGTATGAATGAAAAGGTGCTCCCTAAATACACACAATATAAATATACATATCCATGCATATGTAGATACATACATATGTATGCATAAAGAGATATATGTATATACATATACACGCACACATATAAATGCATACATAAATATGCATACACACACATATATAAATACATACATACATATATATATATATATATATATATAAATGCATATATATATATATATATATATATATATATATATATATATATATATATATATATATATATATATGTATATATATATATATATATAAATAAATGCTGGTACTCGCTTGGAAAAACTTTGGGTGTTTCGGCATGTAGTTGAACAAACCAGTACCCAATGAAAAATAAGGAATAAAAAAAAAAGAACCAAGAACATGAAACTGAGGCGATAACAATCATCCAGAGTTCAAGCACAGAGTCCAAAGAAAAAAAAACAAACTCTAAAACGTGTAAAAGGCACCTACGTAAAGTGCTCAATACACGAAGTAGAGCAAAACCTAAGATAATCCTAAGGAGCCAGGCAAACTTACCTTGGTTTCACCCAAACGGATCGTCAGCATTACCCTGACGATCCTAGGTAGGTTTGACTGGCTCTTTAGGTTTTTCTCATATATATATATATATATATATATATATATATATATATATATATATATATATATATATATATATATAACTACGGTACCTTCCTTGCTGAATTTCATCTCAACATCAATAAACTGATTAAACATTTGAAAGGATCAGCATAAAAATAAGTAGACGCAATATCTCTGTTTGACGGAAGATATACTGCCTAAATATACACACATATATATATATATATATATGTATATATATATATATATATATATATATACATATCAATACGCACACATACACACAAACACACGCACATATATATATTTATATATATATATACGTATCTGTGTGTGTATATACATCCATACATATACGTACATATATATATATTCATAGAAATATATACATATATTCATATATATATATATATATTAATAGAAATATATATATATGAATATATATATATATATATATATACATGCATACACACACACACACACACACATATATATATATATATATATATATATATATATATATATATATATATATATATATACATTTAAACATATTTTGTTGAATAATATAGATATATTATGCCTACTTATTTTTATATTGATCCTTTCAAGTTGTCTAATTAGTTTCTTGATATTGAGATGAAATCCATCAAAGAAGGCGCTGTAAGTTTTTTTTTTAATTTACGATTTCTAAGATGTCATTACTGCGATTGTTTTCGGCGATTTTTATATTTTACGGCGAATTTTTTGTACGATGACAATTTTTATAACTTGGGAATAAATTTGAGAATAATCAAAATTAATTTACAAATCCAGCGAAAGTCGATCATGAAATAAAAATAATTATTTGAACGGAAAGTGAGAACCTACGTACATCAAATTCTCTTCAAATTAAGTGGAGGCAGTAGAATTATCGTTGAACTTATAAAAGATAAGCTTAAATATGAATGCAATAAATGTAGCTATCAGTTTTAAATTCTTGTGTAGTTTATTGTTTCCTATAGCATCTAACCCTCCCACCTTTTTGATGAAGGTCTTTTAATGCCGCCCAACAGGGCGGTCTTTAAGCTAGTAATAATGCTAAAATCAATGTAACGCTTCGTATCTTATCGCTTCAAAAATTCGCATTGCTTTGCCCTACAAATATTCTGCGAAATGTGCTCTCTGTTTGTAGAATTTGATGGAGAACACCCATAATACAAGATATCCAGTTGAAGACGAAAAAAAAAAAAACGTGTGGAAGAAAAGAAACTAATAATAATATTAATAATAATAATAATAATAATAATAATAATAATATATATATATATATATATATATATATATATATATATATATATATATATATATATATATATGTTGCCTCAATAAAGCCTCCCACGTTTTATAGGGTGAAAAAAGTAAAGGCCAAGACAAACAATCTATTTAGAGAACTGTTTTAAAATCAATAAAGTATCCAGTATTTTTTTCATTTTTGAAAATGGTATTCTCTGTTTTCAATACAACAACTTCCTTCAGTAACCTTCTACCATGAGTGGCTCTTGGGCCTTGTATTCGGTGTACAAAATTATTAAAGGAAGATTATAATAATAATAATAATAATTATTATTATTATATTACTGTAACTGTTATGCCTATAGCAGCCTTCAATTGTAGATCGATGTTTGTAGATTTCAGCCTTCAATTTTAGTTCGATGTTTGTAGATTTCAGCCTTCAGTTGTAGTTCGATGTTTGTAGATTTCAGGCTTCATTTGTAGTTCGATGTTTGTAGATTTCAGCCTTCAATTACAGTTCGATGTTTGTCGATTTCAGCCTTCAGTTGTAGTTCGATGTTTATAGATTTCAGCCTTCAGTTGTAGTTCGATGTTTGTAGATTTCAGCCTTCAATTACAGTTCGATGTTTGTAGATTTTAGCCTTCAACTTTAGTTCGATGTTTATAGATTTCAGTCTTCAGTTGTAGTTCGATGTTTATAGATTTCAGCCTTCAGTTGCAATTCAATGTTTGTAGATTTCAGCCTTCAGTTGCAGTTCGATGTTTATAGATTTCATCCTTCATTTAAAGTTTGAATTTTGTAGATTTCAGCCTTCAATGTTAGTTCGATGTTTGTATATTTCACCCTTCAATTTTAGTTCGAAGTTTGTAGATTTTAGCCTTCAATTGTTGTTCGATGTTTGTAAATTTCAGCCTTCAATTGTAGTTCGATGTTTGTAGATTTCAGCCTTCAATTGCAGTTCGAAGTTTGCAGATTTCATCTTTCTGGTAACCCCAGAGAAAAACGATCACATCGGAAGAGGTGAGGTGAGCGTGGATACTATCTAATGTCTCCGTGTAAGTAGATCAAGTCCCCTGGAAACTGCTCCCTGTGTGCACCAGTGCAAACCATAATGGTTTCTGAAAAAAAATGATAAAAATATAATATATATGTTCAGAATCTTTTATCCAAAATTCTTGATTTCGGAACTGTTTCAGTTTTCAGATTTTTTTCGGATTTTGGAATACAGGCTATTTAATTTGTATATAACAATAAAATGGGGCAACTTAGAATTGGAACCCAAGCATAAACACAATATCCTTTTACATCTCAAAACACAGCTTATATATTTACCCTGAAGATAGTTTTATATAAATAATACAGTAGAATCCCTCATATCTGGAATCCTTCATATCCGGAATCCCTCATATCCGGAATCCCTAATATCCGGAAACCCTTATATCCGGAATCCCTCATATCCGGAGTGTCTCATATTCGGAATCCCGCATATCGGGACATGATTTTGATGTGTATATTTGAACTATTTGGGTGATATCTAACTGATCTGAAATTTCTCTTTTTCAGGAAATTTAATTTGGATAATCGCTTCTGCATATTTCACCCTAATGGCTTGTATTGGCGCAAAAGATGATGGGAATAAGAGGAAAAGAACAACTTTGGAGTTATTGCAAAAAGTGGAAATTTTTAACAGATTAGACGCTGCTGAAAGTTCATTGTAACTAATGGCGGAGTTCAACATAGGAAAGTCCATATTCTTTGATATAAAATCTTCCAAAGAAATTATTCTCCAGCGTTCACAATGAACAAGGAAATAAAAAAAAAACATGATTGTGATGAAACCTGGATTGAAATTGAAAAAGCTATTGTAGAGGTTGTCATTTTTATGGAAAGAAAGCCAGCATCCAGCTATGAGTTAAAAAGCGTTTTTGTTTAAAAAAATTCAAGAACAAAAGCAAAACGAAATGCGGAAAAAGTTGCGAATGACATTAAAAGAGAAAGAATCATCATGCAACAGTGATTAAAAATTCTTCGTTACATTATTTATCTTGCATAATGAATTTTAATGGCTTTTCATTTGTGATATCAGAACCCGATCCAGAGTCTTATCCCGGTCACGGCGCCAACTGCGACGTCGGCCACTCCCGTTCGTTCGGGTGGGTGTCGCTCCAAACGTGATGTCCGCCTGTCTGCGTCAGTCGTGCTATCCCGTCCTGTGACGACCAACTGGCTTGGTATTGGTTGCGGCACCCAAGTGTGACGTCCCAACCTTTTGGCGATTCGGATGGGAATCGGGTTAGATCCGATAACAGCCTCGTCGTTCCCAACTCGCCTCCAACGCCTGGTTACCGAAGTAACTACTTTGATTCCAAGTCTGCCTACCCACGTTGTGAATTGATCTAGGCAGAGGAAATCAATCAGTTGTCGGGGCCGTAATGCAAGCTGAGTTCGAATGAGGGTGGTATCACACAAATAGATGTAAGAGAAAATAAAATAACAACTCGAAAAGTTCAAGTTATTAAAAAAAAGGATAAAAATACTTTATATCTGTTGCTGGATACAGGGTCACGTCTATCTCCCAACCCGCTATGTGGATTCGTGACACGTTGTTTTTTTTGTTAGGCGAGTCTTAACATCTAAGCTGTCTGTCCTTTAAGAAACTGGTTCTTGGTGTGTCTTCAGGCGAAATTCATAAAACTTATTTTGATGGTGTGAGTCTAAGTCGTTCTTCAAAAAATAAATTGTTCTTGGTTAGAAGATGAGTTCGCAATTTGCGCGAATCTTGGTCAGCTCTTCGTGGCGGGTCCCCAGAGCTCTCAACTGGAACTCGGTCTCGAACTAACTGCAACTAAAAATTCTCTCTCGAACTCTCGAACTGCTTTTCGCTCGCTGTGACTTTGCTTATATGGACGCCGACCCAAACCGGGGTGGTCTCGTCGGGGTTTGAGGTTCCTTGATAATTCTAAATCCATAGCCCACTTCTTTATTTTCGGTCAGGAATTTTCCACTCCTTTCCATTTTTGGAAGTCTTCTCTTACACCCACCTTCCTATGGATATCTCACCATACTTCAGAGGGGCGTTAACGGTTTTCCCACTTCCCCGCAGCAACTTCTCATACCTACCTCTCAATGGGCGGCGGCGGGCTCCCCCCTTGCGTCACATGATCACCTCCGCCTGGATCTCGTTAACATTCAGCCAATGGCGTTCAACAGTGTGGGCGTGACCAGACTAGCCTTGTTCTTAAAATATATATATATTTTGCTCAAAAAAAAAAAATTATCTTTTTCTTTTCCTTTTCTTTCTTTTGTTTCTCTCTTCTTCTCTGGCCGCCAAGAGGACAATACGACCCGTAGAGTGATAATCTCAATTCTTATCCTAACGTCACGGCATATGGAATTCTTCAATCAGATTTTCGCCAGCACCAAGAGGCTAGTCAACCAGACACACTCATTCTTCGGCGCCAACGAAATATTGTTTCGCTGTCATATTCAAATTCCAACACAGCCCAGATGTGTTTTCTCTCAATGACACCTCCCATCGACAAAGACCCAACCTAGAGTTGGCTCTCTTTGTGTGTGGTCAACAGATGACCTATTAAATTGTTTGCCACCATGACACAGTTAATTTTTTTATCTATTTAAAACTCTGTTTCCACCTGGTGTTTGTCAATTAGCTTTATGACAATGGCCATAAGAATTTTCACCATTCTTCATTTATCAAAATAACATCGCCAAATGTCTCTGTCGTGGGTGGCTTTCCTAAGTCTCGCCTCTCTTTTCCTTTCTTTTTTCCTCACAGGGAATTTTCACCAACCTCCGATAATTTGCTTGCCACCATAACACAGTTAATTCTTTATCTATTTAAAAAAAACTATGTATCAACCTGTACTTTGTCAGCTAGCCCTACGACAATGGCCGTCAGAATTTTCACCATTTTTTCCATTATCAAAATAACATTGCCAAATGTCTCTGCTGTGGGTGGCCTCACTTTATCATATAAGTTAAGTCTCGCCTCTCTTTTTCTTTCTTTTCTTTCTCTTTTTCCTTTCCTTCTTGTTCCCTCTTTTTGCGCCCCTAAATGGCGTCACACATTAACATGTCATAATTTGTTTCTTTTTCCTTAAAATCAATTCCATTATATTTCACTCACCATTAGCTTATTTTGTTTACTATAAAACATTGAAAATGAATGTTAAACCTGATTTCAGTTCTTTTATTTTAATCTAAATATAACCTTTCATATCTGGACTTTGTAACCAATTCCTCATAACCGGAATCCCTATAATCCGGACTTTGTAACCAATTCCTCATATCCGGAAGGCCTTCTTAGTCCGGTTGTCAGGGATTCTATTGTATATACCCTGAAAATAGATTTTTATAAAATTTAATATATTTTGTGTATATACAGATACAGGTAATGACGCTAGGCATGTAATTTTCACACGGATTTTTAAGTGGTGAAATTAAGATTTCACGTAAAAATAATGTTTTTACTTTCTATGCTGATATGTCCCGGAAAGGGATATATTTGTTCGAAGTAGCAAAGTGGTTTTGGACTACTGTAACCGAGTAGGACAAACTAGCAGGTAACCGTAATCGACTGGTCCTCGTCGTAGTGGTAGGCAATATGCGTAGGCAATAGAAGAAGACAATAGGCGTCGTCCATGTACCTCCACATCAGTCTGTATTTATGGCTGACACCAGCCAATCATATTACTGCGAGGGCGAACCCAGGTGTATGCATATTCATTAGATCATATATATATATACCAAAAAAAATATGCTTACTACTTACAAAACATATATAAATGCAGAACTTTTTGAAATTTTGAATAATATCTTTACATAGCATGAAACACATGGTAAGTAATCCACGAACGAAGGTGTTGCTGTGACGATCCTTTACAAAAAAACAAAAACAAAATGGCGCCAACGTAGGCTACATAGCGGGGCTAGAGATGTGGCCATTTACAACAGTTGCACATCACCTAGAAACCTTCCCGGTACTTTCTGAAATTTTCTATTTGTAGAAACTCATAATAACCTGAGAAAATGAAGGCTGTTGACGGTTTTCGGATCTGGGAAAGGATACTTAACCTGTAATATAATAGACACTAAAAAAGAATAGGTCCGTATTAGTCACACAAAGGCATCATTACTCTAAGTGATATGGTCGCCAACGCCTTGAAAGGACATGAGAGATAAAAGAAGACTCAACGAACAATGGTGGCAAGCAGAGGCAGCAGATAAGTCGTCATGGAAACACGGGTAATATCTCTCACGGAATTAAACCTCAGAAAAAGTAAAAACGGAAGTTCTGAAAATCCAGGCAAAACAATTAGTTTTATTTCATGGGTGACTTTCGCTGGATTTCGCAATTAATTACGATTATTCCCAAATTCATTTCCAAGTTATAAAAATTGTTATCGTAAAAAAAAAAAAAAAAAAAAAAATGTTGAAAATATCACGTAGAAGAATCTCCAAAAATAATATCAGTAATGAAAACTTGGGGATCTAAAATTGTAGGAATGCCGGTCAGAATCCAAACCGGAATGTTTCTTAATTTGCTCACGGAGTCAACCTGATTCCAAAATGGTAGGATATGTTGGGCTTCGGCCTCTAGGAGTAAAGTTGAAAATGTGTGACACACTGACACACTGACATTCTCATTTATCATGTAGATAATTACGTTATCTACATGTAACATCCCAGATTAATGTGCAACCTATCTGAGGGTCAAGAGCAAATGCCAATTTTGACAACCCCAAACTAAGGCTGCAACCTATACGCAATTATAGACGATATTTAAAAAAGTTAATTTAAAAGTTTAAAACACACACACACATATATATATATATATATTGCAAAGGTAAAATTTGTAGGCACTACAGACACAGTGTTCAATGTATGGTATATAAAATATATTCAAAAACATAGTAAGCATAAAATATATGGAAAACGGTACTTAAATTTTACTCCTGGCCGTGACTTAAAGTTTCATGTGGGCATAAAGTTGATTAGTGCTACTGTCACACGATCCTCAGGCGATAAAAAGGTAATATAATATGTATTAAAAACGTTTTTAAAGAGTACTATATTGGTTTTCATAATCCTTTCATAGTCTAGTTTTAAATACTTAGGAGCAATCTTGTCTAAAGATGTACGGATTGCCGCAGCCATGGCAGCGATGGGCAAATTGACAAGAATATGGAGGAACAAAATCATCTTTCAAACAAAGTAGAGACTCTACAAATCGCTGGTTGTCTCCATTCTCCTATATGGATGTGAAACGTGGACACTATTGGCAGATACAGAGAGAAGAATCCAAGTGTTTGAGAACAAGTGCATGAGAAAACTCCTTGGCATTTTCTGCTGGGGGTGGGCAATGAGTTTGTGCGGAAAACGGTTGAAAGTTTCTTGGGGTACCAGGAACCCCTTCTCGCCATTGTTAAAGAGAGAAAAATGACACAAGGCGCCGTTGAAGGTGGACGTAGGAGAGGACGCCAAAGTAAAAACTGGTTGGACAATGTTAAACAATAGACATGTCTGACTGTACCAGAATTGCTGATGGCTGCCATTGATAGACCGTTGGGGAAATGAGTTAGTTTGGCTTTTGCATTCGGATCCGCCCTACGATTACAAAAGTCATGGGGATGATGATGAGTATGATAATGACAACGAGGCTCCAGAAATGTATGGAAGCACAACGGGAAAGCGCGTTTGACACAAAGTGGATAATTTCGAAAGGGAAAACAATTCTAGTTTGGATTTGCCATAAATTATTTGTCACTTCAGTTCTCACACGCCGTTTTGTAAATCGGTATCACCCTATTCAAGGCAATAAAGACACTAAGACACAAGGGGTTACTGAGTGTGAGAGAATCATAAACGTTAATAATGAGCGTAAAGAGTAATTAGGAGGAGAGTAGATGCGATTGACATTGCATTTACATTTTGTGCAGATTAAAGCATGAAGCCGGAAGAGATATTCACAAGCCAGAAGTGCGAGAAAAGAAACTATTAGCATAGAATTTAGGGTTACATCTAGACAGCTCGACTGTAAATTGATGAGATCCCGACGCCAGTCTAGTGCTGCGCTTAAATTCAAAAACTCTAGGTACCATAGCGAAGAGCGAATAATTACCATGAAAATATTAATAGAGAAAACACAGAGGCAACATTAGGGCGGTAGGAATGTGACTAAAGCCGAGTCAGATCAGAACCGATAATATTGCTGAGTCTCCTTCGGATTTTATCAAGGAGTTCAAGATGAATAGCAGGGGCACAAGATCATATGTATAAAGCTGATAGCAGATTTATTATATGTGAGCGGTACAAGCTGGGGTGTTTTGTTCTTCTGATGTAAGGTAGGGACATACAAAATTTAACCATACACAAATACATAAAAGAAGCATCTTTAATTATTATTAATTTTGGCCTCCTGTTTCCTTGTTTTTTTTTTTTTAATCTAGCTTTTCCATCTTTAAATAATCTTAATAGGAATGAATTGTCAGTTATTTTTTACTTTGACTCATACAGTTTTTCCACACGCATACATACATAGATCCATATATTTAGTATATTGAGGCAGCAGATCATTAATTAAACATATATTATTTAATATAACAGAAGACGAATGTCTATTATGTTTGATAATGAGCCGTTCTAAGCTTCGTATGGTTGCTTTAATTTCGGGTGAAAATAAAGACAAAAATTGTCCAACATTTGGATATTTTTTTATTATGCTGTTCCTTGATCTAAGTTTTCGTTATAGTCACATAGCAATCTTCTATGTCAATATAACAGAATATCATCTTTGATAGAGAATATCTTTGTTTAAATGTCTGCATAACCACTCTGAAGATGGCTCATGTGAGACGAAAAATCAGTTTTTATCTTTATTTTCACCCGAAATTAAAGCAACCATAAAAAGTTTAGAACGGCTCATGATTAAACATAATAGACATTCATCATATATATATATATATATATATATATATATATATATATATATATATATATATATATATATATATATATGTGTGTGTGTGCTTAAGATGTTATGTCCGTTCAGATCGTGGTTTTCACATATTTCATTATTTTGATTTATTATCTAAGAATTGCCATGCCTCTTGGGGAAAATAGTGGAACGATTTCCCGTTTGCTTCCTCCATGGTTTGGTATTTAGTCTATTACTTCTCTTATACAGGTTACCATCCAAGTTTACAGAGCCCTGTCTACTCTTTTATTTAACCCATATCTCAGGGGTAAAGATCTCATTTTTATGTTTATACGTTCTTTTTACAGATACAAATATTTAACTAAATGCTCTGTTTATAATAAACAGTATTAATAACTTTTACCGGCCTCAATGTCTGAGGAATTTCATAGAAAATATGTGTCCTCCGATAGGAATAGAACCTGTATCCTCCACAGAACCGTCATATAGCCTGACATGCTATACCATTTAGCTACAGAGGGGGCGTTTTGTTATCGAGGGTAAATTACCGTTTTTATACAACAGATTTCCCACGATTTTTTCTCAAACGCTCATATCTACTCGAAGCATATCTTAACATAAACAAATGACAACATATATTATGAAATGGACTTAGTCCGACAACTATAAAATATGTTCTTATTTGTTTAGGTTAAATAGTATATTTAAATACTTTAAATGGTATATTTAAATACTTTAAATGGTATATTTAAATACTTTAAATAGTATATATAAATACTTTAAATGGTATATTTAAATACTTTAAATGGTATATTTAAATACTTTAAATAGTATATTTAATTACTTTAAATAGTATATTTAAATACTTTAAATGGTATATTTGAATACTTTAAATGGTATATTTAAATACTTTAAATGGTATATTTAAATACTTTAAATATTTTTATCTATAAAAATAACACATAAGCAGGAAATATATTGAAATAATTGTCGAACTTAGACCATTTCATAATACATACATACATACATATATATATATATATATATATATATATATATATATAAAAAGGGAAGAGGTTATAGTTGTTCCGACGAGAGAAAAGCGTATATTTTAAAAAAGAAAAGAGAAACCGTAAACATTTTTGTTTGTAATGTGGATTTAAAAAAAAATATGCTTTCCAAAAACGTTTGCGGTTTCTCTCTTCTTTTTAATATATATATATATATATATATATATATATATATATATATATATATATATATATATATATATATATATATACTACATATACTATACATATTAATACATTATATATATATATATATACACATACATACATATACACACACACACTCACACACACCACACACACATATATATATATGAAGAAATATAGTCTTAAGATATGCTATATTTATGGGATAAAATAAAGTGCTGAATATCAGAGATAGAGCTTGTGTATATAGAGGCGACAGTCTGTTTCATGCTAGATACAATCGTGGCCGGATGATTGCATCTAGCATGAAACAGACTGTCGCTTCTAAGTATTGACTTCTATGTTCAGTTATATATATATATATATATATATATATATATATATATATATATATATATATATATATATATATTGACTGACCAAAAATAACGATAAAAAAACAAATGAAAACTATAGATTGAGTTCATTTTCTCCAGAAAGTCATTCTTTCCTAAAGTTCAGTGCTACTAAAAAGCAGGATTTTTTCCCCGCTGATGATGGCCATGCTTGCCGAAACTAGTCGAAGAACCTAATTGAAATAAAACAAAACAAAAAAATATATTAATATACAACCCAGTGTGTCTGAAAATTTTAGTTTTTTTAATATTTGTTATTGTTTAAAACATATGCTGTATAAAAGAGAGACAAACGTTACTCACAGCTACAAGGGAAAGAAAGCAGTGGAGAGCCGTAATCGTCTATGTCCTTTTAGGATATGGTATATAGAAGTGGAAGAATAAGAATCTTTTTCATTGTTGCGACCAATTTCTGTTTTCCGTTAACGGATAAGTCATTTCCAGCAGTATTTACGTAATTATTCGACGTGTGTTGTTATGCATTGCTTGCAGATATCAGCTTTCCGGTAGCCGCAGAGAAAAATCATCGGATGAGGAGAGAGCAGGCGAACGTGCACGTCATATAAGTCACTGTGTAAAGTGTTCAAGTGTCTCTTTCAAAAACCTCCATTCAGCTTCGCGCTCTATGCGCAGCGGCTCCATCATGCTGAAACCATACAGCCTAATTTCCGTGTTTTGATTCGAGAAAAGTTCCTAAATTCTCCAGATATCGATCGGAATTTACTGAAACCGCTCGACCTTCCACCTCATCAAAAATGTAAAGCTTCCAAACACCAACATTTGCATCAGTGAACCACAAGACAGCACGTTCTCTGTGTAGAGGCCCCTTTCATGAAGCTGTATGGAATTGTTTGCCGCCCAATAGAGAAAATTCTGCTCATTGACTTGTCAGACATAGGAAAGTGGACGTCGTTATGTGTAAAGAGAACAGTATTTGTCGTAAAATTCCGACGATTATAGCTACATACAGGATACTAAAGAAATGGCGTAAGACTAGCTACATAATGATAACATTACCACTACTCTAGCTTAAAGAATACCACACTACTAACCCTTTAAGATGTAGTGCATTTTATTGCCGCATCATGTATTTATATGTAAGTGAAAGGCCTGCAGTTTTATATATATATATATATATATATATATATATATATATATATATATATATATATATATATATATTAAGAAATGGACAAAGTCCGACAATTTATTTATTAAAGACATTTTTATGTTTAACGTTCTTTTTATAGATACAAGTATTTAAGTAAATGCTCTGTTTATAATAAACAAAAGATCGTTCATGGAAGATTGAGTTTATAAGCAGTAAATTCGACCTTGCCAACCGAACGATCCTTTGTGGCCGAACGGTTAGGCACGTCAAGTTAAATGACGGTTCCGTTTTAGATACAGGTTCGAATCTTGTCAAAGGACTAATATTTTCTATGAAAATTTCTCGAACATTCAGGTCGGTAAATGTTATTTAATACTGTTTATTATAAACAGAGCTTTTACTTAAATACTTGTATCTATAAAAAGAACGTTAAACATAAAAATGTCTTTAATAAAAATATATATATATATATATATATATATATGTAATTATTTATTTAAAAATATGATTCCTACGCTACATAAGAGTTCTCATGTTTCAAATTCGCTTGAAGATGAAACAGAGCTTGGTATTTTAATTCAATTTAATTCTAATAATTATAATGAAGTTTCAGCACCTGTTTGTGAAACATGAAAACTCTTATGCAGCGAAGGAATCATATTTTTTTAAAATAATTATAATTATAATTTAGGCTCTACTTTTGTATTGAGCACTTTTGAAAAATAAAAACAAAAATACTAAAGAACTTCGGATTATTTACCTAACGAGTTATTTCCTATTTTCTCTATATTTGCGCGCGCGCACACACACACACACACACACACACACACACACACATATATATATATATATATATATTTCGGACCATTTTCTTGTATTATATTAAAATATATTACAAGACATCCGTAATCCTGGGTATGACGATAAACTATACCCAACAACTGATACATTTTTATAGTGAAAGTACCAGCAATATATTTTATATAGTAAAATTGTCAATAATACTTATTTATAGTAAAATGACCAACAATACATTTTAAAGCAAAATGACCGGTAATACATTTTATAGTAGGATTACTAACAACATATTTTATATCAAAATGACCAACAATAAATTTTATCTGTAGTTGAAATATAATTGCGTTGACGATATATTTAGTTGAAGCCATAAAATTGTGTTCAAAATATTTAGATTTCGGAATTAAATAACCCATATAGATATTGATATGCCGCTAAATAAAATCAACCAACAAACTAACAAGAAATCCGACAAACCCAATCAATCGTAAGGTTTCTGAGTTTTGGTATCAGAAGATTTCGTGCCCTGTTCAATTTTTCTTTTTATGTGCCATGTCCTTTCAGGACGTGGGCGATCATGGTTCTCCACCTCCTCCTATCCATTGCAGCTCTCAACAAGTTCCTTCCCTCTGCTACCCCCACCCCAGAACACGTTCTGTCATCCACTTGCTTAAGGCCGATAGGTATGTCATGCGTTGTTTTTCCTTGTCTCTCTTTCCCTCTATTCGCCCTGTGAGTATCAGATTCTCAAGGCCCTCCTTCCTCATTATGTGTCCCAGGAACTTCAGCTGCCTCTTCCTGATGTTAAGTATAAGCCTCCTCCTTGTTTGCATCTTCTCGCAGACCTCATCATTGCTCACATGCTCGGTCCATGATATCCTTAGCATCCTTCTGTAGAATCACATCCTTGTCACCTTGGGTCTCTTCTTCATCTTCGAGAAAATCGTCCAACATGCGCTGCAAGAAGGACAGATGGAGAGAATCGGAATTAAAAAGTTAGGATTCAAAACACCAACATGTCCTGTGAGTGACAAATCAAACAAAATATTTAGATTTCGGCATTAAATAACCCATAGAGGTGTTGATATGCCGCTAAATAAAATCAACTAAACCAAACCAATCAAAATATTTAGATTTCGGCATTAAATAACCCATAAAGGTGTTGATATGCCGCTAAACAAAATCAACCAAGCCAAACGAATCAAAATATTTAGATTTCGGCATTAAATAACCCATAGAGGTGTTGATATGCCGTTAAATAAAAACAACCAAACCAATCAAAATATTGAGGTTTCGGTATTAAATAACCCATACAGGTGTTGATATGCAGCTAAATAAAATCAACCAACCAACAAGAAATCCGACAAACCAAACCAATTGTAAGGTTTGTGAGTTTTGGTATCAGAAGATTTCGTACCATCTTCAAATACCAATCGGAATTAACTGAAACCCATTATCGAAAAAGCGAGTGTTCAAAACACCGACATGCCCTATGAGTGACAAATCTTCTCGTTTTTTTGCTCACTAGAATTTTTTTTGCAACACACTAACGCGTGTTGGAATCCTCCCGTAAAAATAATCGCTAGCATTTTTGTCAAGATTTACAAACTCTACGTTTCGTTCAATTTCGCAAACCAATCGATGAAATTTGAATAAGCTGATTTGCTTCTAAAATGATTTTGACAAAACCCCTATTTTGCGGTTTGATAATTTCTTTAATTTAATATAATTTTAAAGGAACTCATAGTGAACTATTTTTAAGAAAAATTATTTTATTCCTGCTTCCTTTTTAATAAATTCTCAGGATTTCTAACTCTTGAGCATGCAACATACGTAATGCGTATGCGTAAATACTTCTTTCATTGAGCCAAATTACAAATTTTTTAAACGTTTGGCAAACTGGGAACTGGATTCTTGTATATATATATATATATATATATATATATATATATATATATATATATATATATATATATATATTTATTTATATATATGTATATAAACTTAAAGAAAAGATATGGTAAAAGCAATATTGCATTTTTATTAAATAAGTATTTGTTATTTTAATCGTTAAATTGTTTTTAAAATAGTGGGAGTATTTCTGTATGTTAAATAATAAAATTTTTAATTTGTCCCAAAATAATAATGAAAATTTATTTTTATACACTTCTTCAAATACCGTTTTTTTTATCTTTTTTAATTGTCTCATCCCAAGCAAGGCGATAATGCCACTAGAACTCGGTGGTGGGGAAGCGTACAGGGATGGAAAGTGAAAGAGAATGAGAAGACAGATAATGAGGAAGACTGAGGAAAGGACAAAAGATGAACACGATTTAAGAAGACAGAAAATGGCAATTGACATTATATATATATATATATATATAAAGAATTATAGTCTTAAGGTGTGCTATATTTATGGAATAAAGTGCTCAATATCAGAGATAGAGCGTGTGTAAATATAAAAGTGAACATAAAAGTCAACACTTAGAGGCGACAGTCTGTTTCATGCTATATGCAATCGTCAGGCCACATATAAAATCTAAATGTAAATCATTAAACTCTATATTTGTTTTTTGTATGAACGATTCATGGAATTATATATATATATATATATATACCGGACACTATTCGTAACATACTTGTTGACAACACAACTATAATAGCATCATCTACATGCAAAAATAAAAGGCTAAAAATAATGGAAGCTTTATTAATAAAAACAAAAAAAATCAACACTTAATAATATTAACTATGAACATGGACATAATATCTTGATTGTGTTTTGAAAAAATTAAAACATATAAATACATACATGGAAAAAACTATTTCTTATTTAACAATTAAAATATTTCATCCTTGAAAATGGCTAAATGTATAGCCGAAAGCGCTCGGATAAAAAGAACATTCGGACATTTTTTTATCTAATTTCTCATCTCAAAAGAAAAAAAAATTAGATCGCATGAGAAATTGTATAAAAAAAACCTAAATCACAGCACTTGTCTGCCGTATTCAATGAAATGTGCATAATAAATATAT
>OZ010607.1:23573309-23575809 GCA_963932145.1 Acanthosepion lycidas
ACATTTAGATTAAGAATTAACAGTTTTTTAACATTTTTTTTTTCAAAAAAGTGATGAATACAACGTAGAGCATAATATTTTAATAATATTTTTTATTTAAAAATCATATATATATATATAATTATTTATTTAAAAATATGATTCCAACGCTAAATTCCGCTTGAAGATGGAACAGAACTTAACACTTTAATTCAATTTAATTCAAATAATTATATTGAAGTTTTCGGCTCTTGTTTTAAAACATGAGAACTCTTATATAGCGTTGGAATCATATTTTAAATAATTATATTTATGCTCTACTTTTGTATCGAGCACTATTTTTTTTAAAATAATAACAAAAGTACTAAATAACTTTGAATTATTTACCTAACGAGTTCTTTCCTATTTTCTATATTTTTTACACACGCACCCCCCGACACATACATACATATATATATATATATATATAAATTCCAACGTTCGTAACATTTAATTAAAAAGAGGGCTCGATACAAAGTAGAGCAATATTATTTATTTTAGGGTATTACATCGAAAACTTGTAAAAATCGCTATACAAGTGCAGTCGTATTTCAATGCATACCAATGCATCTCATCAGGCGATTGTACAGTCTGTCCCTAAAGTCTGGACACATAGTCAAAAATGCATATTTTGAAGAAATTAAATTAACAAAAAACATCTTTAATATTATTTCCATCGTCTGTGATGCAAAAGTTGATGCACGTTGCAAGATTCAATTCAATGTCGTCAATTTTATCCCGTTCACCCTTTATGTATTCAATCAAGTGTGTTGATTTTCATTGAGTACCCCTTATCCTTTAGCAGACCCCAGAAAAAAGAAGTCAATTAGACAAAAGTATGTTTAATCTGTGGAGGTAAAAATATAGTTAATGAGGTTTCCTATGTGTTTAGATTTTAGGGACACCCTGTACCCTGTATATACTCATGTGTGTATATTTGCTTTGTCTATTTATTATCTTAATATATATATATATATATATATATATATATATATATATATATATATATATATATATATATAGGCCAGTAGATGAAAATAAAGATACTGTTTAATAAATAAACCAAGCGTCTACTCAAATACAAATAACCACTAAAAACAATGCTTAAAGTGATAAAATCTATTGGACTAATAAACAAAAAATCCTTTACGCCTTGAGAGAAGCCTATGAGAACAAGCTTAAAGGCCCCCTTCAAACTTTGCCTGATCAGTTAAGTTCATTACAGGTTAGTTAGGGCATGTCGTATCTAATAATGTTTCTCTCTGCCTAGGGGACGCAGGTTCAAATCCTGATAGGGAAAGCATGTTTTTCTTAAATAAGATTTCTCGAATAATCAGGCCGGTAGATGAAAATAAATGAATATACTGTTCGATAAATAAACTGAGCGTCTACTCAAATACGAGTATCCACTAAAAATAATGTTATGTGTATTATTTATGTAACAACGATATATAAATTTTTATTAGGTTGGTGCAAAAATAATTTCGTTTTCTAACATATGTTACTATGTGAGAAAACGAAATTATTTTTGCACCAACCTAATATATATCAAAAAAAATTTTGGCTGGAAGATATATGACAAAGTGGAAAAAAGATTTTCTGTGTCATATTTCATTGTTTAGAACTTCATCAGACTAAGTTTGTTTATGTTGATGCAACTTTTTTTTTTTTTTTCAAAAGGCCATTCCGTTTCTTTTTTTCCCCCTGAATTTGTCATGCATTCTTGGGAAAAATAGTGGACTCGATTCCTTATTGGTTTGGAATTCAAAGTTATCTTTCTCTTAGAATGAATGCCACAAAAAATCTAGAGAGTTCAATTTACTCTGCTATTTAATCCATATCTGGGGGAAGAGAAGACATAGAGTCAGTCCTTTCTGAAGGGCATTTTAATATATATTCAGAACGCTAGACGAAAATAAATCTACTGTGTAATAAATAAACGGAGCGTCTACTTAGATATGAGTAACCACTAAAAATAACGTTCAAGTAAGAAAAATCTGTACAATTAATAAAAAAAGTCATAGCTTTATTCAGACACACACACACACACACAAACAAACACACAGACACACACATACATACATACATACATACATACATACACACACACACACACACATATATATACATATACATATATACACACACACACACACACACATATATATATATATATATATAATTATTTATTTAAAAATTATAACATAAATATGTTATAAAATCACTACAAAAATAGCCATTTTGTTTCAACAACTCTGGTGTTTTATCAAGTGATGATGTTGAATGTAGATTGTAGAAATATATATATATATATATATATATATATATATATATATATATATATATATATATATATATATATATATATATATATATATATTATGTGATAGATTAAGTCCAACAATTATATTAATATTTTAACATATTCTCTGTTTATATGTTATTTTATATACATATTATTTATTTAAGTAAATGCTTTGTT
>OZ010607.1:23578309-23595809 GCA_963932145.1 Acanthosepion lycidas
GTCCTCCTTTATTTTGAATAACCTTTTCAACCCTTTTTGGCATTGACTTGATTAGGTTCTGGCAAATCTCATCTCCAAGCATTGAATTTCATTCGGATATGAAATTCACAATCAAATCCTCTTTGTTATGGCTTTTGCTGCTTTCTCGAGAGCCTGTACTTTATAATGCTCCATAAGTTTTCTATGGGGTTGAGGTCAGAAGATTGGGGTGGCCATGTCATAACACTCACCTGCTTCTCACCAAAGTATTCATTCATCAATTTTGATTTGTGACAGGGAGCATTATCATGCATAAAAATGAGCTTGGTGAGGTCGATTTGCACCCTTTCAGCAGAAGGGAGCAGACAAGACTCTAAAATTCTCTTGTACTGCTCGCTCCTGAGGATCTTTTCAATAGGTTTTAAGAAACTAGTTCCATGAAAATAAAAGCATCCCCAGAACATTATACTGAACGGAAGCTTGACAGTACTTACTGCTAAATTCTAAGAGCTTTCAAAGCTTCTTCTTCGGATTTTAGATCGCTTATCCTTTGAATTTAGCCAACTTTCGTTTCATCGGAGAAGAGAACATTTAGCAAAAAGGTGAGTCACTTTTATCGAACAGCACTGTATATATATATAAGCGTTTCTGTAAAGGTATATATCTAGACTCGCCAGTTATATTTGTTTCTTTGAGTTTGTCAAGTGGATTGCCTGAATTTTTATATCTTTTATATGACTGTTTATTCTAAAGAGAGGACTTAAAAATGTTATGGCTTTTGCGCTAGTTTATAGGAAGCGCTGTCTATTCTTCAAATTATAGGGGGCATTGGAATGTCTGTTTTATAGGGTTTCATGAGACTGTAAACTTTGGTTATTCTGGGGTGGAAAATGCTTAAATCTATTGAAAAACATCTAACCAATCAAAGACTATCCTCCCTGTATCTGTATAGCTGGGCCCACATATTCGAGGATACCCGTCTACTAGGGCGGCTAGCAAATCCCTATTGCAGACGCTCGCTCAGGCACATTTTTGTTTGTTCAACACCCACAGAGCCCACCTCTGGTTTATACTGCAACTATACTGTGCAGACCTTAGTTACAGTTTCTGGGAAAGAGCGTGTTATCTAGCGTGATCAACAATTTGAACAAGGCCAGCACGCTCAAGCCCTCGGCCACGATGACTTGTAGCTTTGTGCTAGCACAGCTATCGACGGTCCTCAAGAGTTCCGTCTACCCAATTTCACTCACAAGGCTTGGGTCAACCCGTGGTTTTGTTTTCAGACACTTTCCAAAATTGCCGCACGCTACCTTTCTGAAAAATCAACCATGGTGACATTCGAACCGAGTTCTCATTGTCACAATTCGATCGTTCTAACTACACATTCCTCTCCCTAAAATAATACAAATCTGCCATCTCATCACATATCAATGATATTTCACATTTAATAATAACTTTTATAAACAAAAATTTGGATAACCAAATGGGATCGCTTCTTAGTCTTATGTATTTTCTTAGAAATTCTCGGATTTGGTCTTTTCAAAAATATTTTACCTAAACAATTAATATCCTTCCGATATATTGATGATACTCTATTAATATATCACGGTGATACTGACTGACTTGGTCTTGTAGATAAACTAAACAGGGTCAGACATAGGAAATAGAAAACAATACTTTACTTTTCCTAGATACCATGCTACACCGCATTAACAGAAGCTTAAATGTTAATGACCACCGAAAATGATCTCATAAATTTCTATTTTTGTCAATAACTCAATTAATTTAAATCGTTAATCTTTGTAATTCAATAAACATTAATGTTTCTTAATTTTAAGCACAGAAAAATTGGGACATTATTTCAATTTTTATGAAGCTTCAAATTAAAAAATGACGAGTAACAAAACGTATTATGGATGATATATATATATTCAAGACGTTATATAATCCCGGAATAAACACGATTACACAAGTAGACAAAAGTGATATTATTCATCCATAGTATAACCCAACATGACTTCAAAATTTCAATTTGTTTTATCTAAATAATTACACTTTGTTTCCTTTAATGGGCGCATTTCATATAAATAAAATAAAAGTTTTCCGATTATTATTATATAAATGTATTTACCTTTTTTTTCTAAATTTATATTAGCGGTCCACCAAATTTAAAATTCTATTAGGTTGGTGCAAAAATAATGTCGGTTTTTAACGTATTTTTAACGTCAAAAACCGACATTATTTTTGCACCAACCTAATATATTTAGTGGTCCATGAAGTTCAAAATGTTGGCGATTACTGGTCTTGCTCATTTCTTATATATATCTGAATATTTATCCATTCAGGATACCACCCAAGTGGGCAGGAAGTGCAGATGCTTGCTGCCTGAGGTAAGATGTTTAAGCATAAATCTTTATCTATCCTTGGATAGGTGGAGTTACTGAAGAAATTAGAGAAAGGAAGAGCTCTAAAGAATATGTATTTACGATGGCATCAGATCATCCAAAAAGTTGACTTACTTTTTGACTTCCAATGACTTGAATTTTCTTCTTTTCCTGACTCATATCCATGCATTTAATTTCATTTTATTTTTAATTTAAATCGTTATTCTTTGTAATTCAATAAACATTAATGTTTCTTAATTTTAAGCGCAGAAAAATTGGGACATTATTTCAATTTTTATGAAGCTTCAGATTAAAAAATGATGAGTAACAAAACGTATTATGGATGGTATATATATATTCAAGACGTTATATAATCCCGAAATAAACACGATTAGACAAATATGACATCATCCACCCATGATATAACTCAACATGACTTGTAAACTTCAAATTTTCAATTTGTTTTATTTAAATAATTACACTATAACTGCATTACCTTTAATAGGTGCATTTCATATGAATAAAATAAACGTTTTCCGATTATTATTGTATAAATGTATTTACCTTTTTTTCTAAATTTATATTAGTGGTCCGACAAATTTTAAATTCTATATTTAGTGGTCCATGAAGTTCAAAATGTTGGCGATTACTGGTTTTGCTCATTTCTTATATATATCTGAATATTTATCCATTCAGGATACCACCCAAGTGAGCAGGAAAGGCAGATGCTTGCTGCCTGAGGTAAGAAGTTTAAGCATAAATCTTTATGCTTGGATAGGTGGAGTTACTGAAGAAGTGATCCATAAAGTTCAAAAGGTTGGCGACCTCTGTTATAGACTACGCAAAGGCGTTCGACAAAGTACACTACAAAGATCTGTTAGCGCTGCTCAACAACCTTGACATATTCAGGAAAGACATTAGAATAATCAAGTGTCTATACAGGGAGCGAATCGCTTGTTTAAAGATAGAAAATGAGTGCAGCAGATGTGCAAGGGTGGAAAGGGGCGTAAGGCAAGGATGTGTCTTCTCACCGGACTTGTTCGACCTATACAGTGAAGCAATTCTGAGAGAACTGGAAATCCTACGGAGATTCATCATGGCGGCCACAATCTTGACAAAATAAGATACGCAGATGAAACAGTGATGATAGCAGACACAGAAATAAAACGACATAACCTCCTACAGAAGGTAGCGAGGGAGAGCGAGAAGAAAGGACTAAGCATAAGCTACAAGAAAACAGAATGCATGGTCATCAGCAAAAGGATGAGCCCAAAATGCTATTTACAGGTCGGGGATACGAGAATCGAGCAGGTGCAGGAATTTAAATATCTGGGAAGCGTCTTGACAGAAGATGGTAAGTGCGACGCTGAGATCCGAAGACTTATTGGGATGGCCGATGACACATTCCAAAATCTAGACAGAGTATTACGAGACAGGAGGGTTTCGTTTGTAACAAAGAAAAAAGTACTGAACTGCAACGTGATGTCTGCCGTTCTTTACGGCAGCGAATGTTGGACTTGAGGCTACAGGGGCATGGTTCTACAGTAGGATGCTAAGGATACCATGGACCGAACAACGATGAGGTTTTGGAGAGGATGCAAACAAGGAGTAAATTTATATTTAACATCAGGAAGGGACAGCTGAAATTTCTGGGACACGTAAAGAAAAAGGAGGGCTTGGAAAATCTAATACTCACAGGACGGATAGAGGAAAAGAGGTCAAGGGAAAGCAACACGTAACATACTTAACGAGCCTAAGCAAGTGGATGGTAGAACAGGGTCTGGTAGAAATAACAATAAGACAAAACTTATTGAGTGCTACAAGGGACAGAAAGAAGTGGAGAGCCGTGATCGCAAACGTCTTGAAGGGACACGGCGCATAAAAGAAAAAAAAAAAAAGAAAAAGAGTAGTTGGTTCTGAAGAAGACTTTACCACTATAATCAAATCGGATGTACGGGTAGTCTGGCTGGTCGGTTCTCTCTCTCTCTCTCTCTGTGCGTCAGTACCCGTCAAAAATGATTTACGGATCTGCGATTTTTGCCAAGGGAAAGGCTACTGAGAAATACTAACTTGTTGTCCACGTAACATGCAACAGATGATGCCGGAGTATCATCGGCAGTACGGAACGACATCCTATGATTATACAGTTACAAATATTGGCGCATGTTGTTAAATATTATCACTCATAATATGCATGTATGAAGACAGCGAAAGAAATTAAACGCTGACAGTGAGATGGATATATATATATATATATATATATATATATATATCAATTCTCATCCACAGACAGTTTCGCTGTATATATCTATATCTATATATATATATATATATATATATATATATATATATATATGTGTGTGTGTGTGTGTGTGTGTGACAGGTAGATAGATAGGTAGAACGATAGATAGATGAGATTACAATGTGATAGATAAACAGGTAGATAGATAGATAGATAGATAGATGTGATTAGAATGTGATAGATATGATTAGAATGTAATAGATAGATAGATAGATAGATATAATTAGAATGTGATAGATAAAATTAGAATGGAATATATATATATATATATAGAGTGAGAGAGAGAGAGAGAAAAAAATAGAGTTAGAGTCTGTGGGAGGAAGTGATGGAGGGAGAGAGAGAGAGAAAGAGATAGATATAATTATTTGGGATAGATAGATAGGTATGATTAGAATGGGATAGATAGATAAATCGATATAAGAATAGGATAGATACATCTTATTACAGTAGGATATATATATATATATATATATATATATATATATATATATATATATAGAGAGAGAGAGAGAGAGAGAGAGAGAGAGAGGGGAGATAGAGATAGATAGATTGATAGATATGTAATTATAAAAACCTTTTTTCGTTCACATTTATTGAAGTTATAATTTATTTTTTCTTTTAATCTTAAAATTTCGTTTAATATACAAATAGTTAGATCTCTCTGTATATCGTATTTGCTGGTTAGCTAGCTGGATAGATTGGGAACTCGATTGTAGAATATAAACAGAATGACATATTAACTAACACACTGCGAAAGAGAAGCACACACACACACGGAATAAAAGAAAATGAAAACTGATTCTTCTCTTTCCATCGATAGCAGCCGAAGCAATGGATGTCGCCAACGTTTGAGTTGAGAGCGAAATTCTATCGCCTTTGCAAACACAGGAGAAAGCGCTTTAACATAGCAGTCGCATCTTCTTCAGGTCCAGGTGCGTCAAGATGCCGACGAGATTTGTAATTAGAGGTTCGCTGATGCTGTAGATTAATTTCAAGATACTCTTGTAAAGTGACGAGGTCAATGATAATCCAATTTTATGTTTTGCTAACTGAAAAAGGCAGCGTTTTTGGAAGATTCTCGAAAATTTCGACTCGCGTCTTTTGTAAATGAGATCAGAACGTTGAATAGCAAAACATTTTATCTAATCGTGAAAATTACTTGCTTTTCAGAACCAAGAAATTAAGATATAATTTAGTTAAAAAATCTCACAATGCTAGCACCTATATAGACAATAATAATAATAATAACAATAATAATAACATCTTCAAAAAAACTTCGGCAGGAAATTTTTACGATAATTGCTTTTACAATTCAGATAATAATAATAATAATAATAATAATAATAATAATAATAATAATGGAGACAATAATATCTCAAAAATGTGGCAAATTGAAACATCAACAATCCGTATTATAGTTGGAGCCCTAGGATTGGTTGGAAAAGATTCCAGTAGACTCATTGAAGGGATTCCTGGAAGTCCATGCCTCAAAGAGATACAAAAAATTGTTCTCACAAGTACAGCCCACACTTTACGGAGGGCTTTATCTATGTAATTTTTTCCCCTGTCAGTGGAAAATGTCATGATGCCATTTCTAACCTTAGGTCTCTGGGCTGGACCCGGAAAGAAATGTGTAAACACCAGAAATCAAAGGAAACAACAACAACAACAACAACAACAACAATAATAATAATAATAATAATAACAATAATAATAAATAACTTGGCTAAATGACATTACAAATATCCTGCAGTTGGAGATTCATTGTGGAATTCACTTGACTCACTTCTAGAAGTTGACTACTTCTTCTACGCGCCGCTGGCGAAACTTATATGTGTTGTTCTTGTCCTAAGTATTATCGTTCATTACCAACCTTCGTGTGATTCTTCTATTCAATTACCGTCCCTACGTTTCAATAGATAGATAGATAGATAATTATCAGACTTAGATAGTGTTGTAGCATACCTACGGACAATAATGGGTATGTCCCCATTCACATAAATACTGTATGTTGGTTTGCAGTTGTAGATTCATTGTGGAATTAACTTGACTTGCTTCAAGCAGTTGACTATTTTTCTACGCGCCGCTGGCGAATCTTATATGTGTTGTTCTTTTTCTAAGTATTATCGTTCATTACCAACCTTGTTGATTATTCTATTCAGTAACCTTCCCTAGGTAACAACAACAACAACAACAACAACAATAATAATAATAATAATAATAATAATAATAATAATAATAATAATAATAATAAACAACTTGGCCAAATGAAGTTTTTAAAAAACTGGGAGGACATGGCGTTGCATGACAAATACCTAAAAAGAACGAAAGAAGTAGACGTAGACCATCAGAAAACACATCAGTGGCTGAGGAGCACCGGGATGAAAGTTGAGATAGAAGGCCTAATTATTGCAACCAGATCATATCACTGTCACATGATCAAGAATGGAACTAACCCGAAATGCAAGATCTACGGAAAATATGATGAAACTGTCGACCATATCTCAGGATGTCTAGAACTGGCAAAAAAAAAAAAAAAAAAAAAAAAAAAATGAATATACCCACAGACATAGCAAGGTAGCGACATATATGCCCTGGAAGATATTCAAGAAGCTCAAAATCAAAACCACTGAGAGATAGTATGACCACCAACCGACACAGTTACCCAAAATAATGATGTAACTACCCACTGGGACATGCCAATTAGAACTGACAGGCAAATAAAAGCCAACAGATCTTATATCATCATAAAAGACAAGAAATTCAGGAAGTCTATGCTTATTGACATAGCAGTACCACCTGAGAGAAAAGGCTTCCATGAAAAGTATAGAGAAATTGTACAAAACCTGGTGATCGAGATTAACAGGATGTGGGCAATGAAGACTGTGACTGTACCAATAGTAATCGAAGCTCTGGGCCTCGTGAGAAAAGGAATGGAGAATGCTATAAATAGTGTCCCAGGTAACATCAACATACAAGTTGGCCAGAAGATCGCCCTACTAGGAACATCCCATATACTAAGAAAATTGCTATCAATAAATGTCAATTCTCCTATAGAGTTTAAGGACCATAATTTGGACCCGTTTCTACTTGATACAAACAAGGAAACATAACATACACAAAATAATAATAATAATAATAATAATAATAATAATAATAATAATAATAATAATAATATTAAACTGGTATGAACATCACCCAGATCGGGATACAGAGATAGGGCCTGTAATAATTTTATGGGGTACACAGACAGAACAATCAAAACTAATCGCCCAGACATCGTTATTAGAGACCACAAAAACAGAATGAGCTTTCTTATTGACATGGCGGTCCCTGCAGATTGTAATGCATCTTTGAAGATCTTCAAAATAAAAAAAAAAAATAAAAAAAAAAAAAAAATCAAAATACAAGGATCTTGAATTGGAAATCTAAAAAATGTGGTACATGAGGACATCGGTAATTCCAGTTGTAGTTGGAGCACTCAGATTGATTGGAAAAGGGTCCGATAAACTCATTGAAGGGATTTCTGGTAGTCTATACATTAAAGACATACAATTGTACTTACAAATACAGCTCGCACATTACGAAGAGCTTTATCGATGTAAAATACGCGTGACCTTAGTTTTTATTTTTTTTATTTTTTATCTATTTATAAAAATGATCAGCGGAAAATGTCATGAATCCATTTCTGACCTTAGATCTCTGTTTGGGACCCGGAAGGAAATGCAGTTTGGTTTGCTTTGTCTTGCTTTACAGCATATCAACCTCAATGGGTTATTTGATGCCGATAAGATTTTTATGGCTGGTAATATTTTTTCTAAAAACGTATTCCTAGTAATATTTTTCCTTCAAAAATGTATTGCTGGTAATATATTTTTTCCTTCAAAAATGTATTGCTGGTAATAATTTTTCCTCAAAAAATTATTGGTGGTATTAAAATTTATTTTTACACTTTCATATTGCTGGTATTAAAACCTATTTTTACACTTTCATTTGACAGCATTTTGGAGGTTAACTATTTGTCCATAGTTAGGACCCTTACAGGTACTACCACCCCGGGTCACGGTAAGTCTTGTCACCCCTATATAATATAATTTTCTATTTCAGTGCAATGTGGGGTGTTATTATCAAAAAGAGAGTTTTACTTGAACGATACCAGAATGCTCATCAATTGAAGTGAGAGCCTTTGCAACAATCAAAAAAAGCACAGCTTCGTAAAAATATCACACAAGACATAACGCCACATCATTCTGTGCCACGAAAATGATGGCGTTTATGCAAAACTTCTCGATGTATGACAGCGTCAACGAAAATGAATAAACTGAATCCAGTACATATGCTTTGTTTTATTTTTCTCATTACTTTTTGGTAAAGGGTGGCAAGACTTTCGGGCCACCCACAGCTAATTTATGAGAATTTCAAATTTTCATTAGAATTTCATTAATTTTTATTATGCGTATGAATAGAAATACTCCATTCCATATCAAAACATTTACATTGCTAAAAACGTAATCAAATTATTGAAGAATATTACTTATTAAATGGTAAGCTGTGAGAGAATAATTTTATTATTATTATTGGATATGGAGTATTGCTGCCATATATGGTCTTGTGCCCCTTCTGTTTGCCTCGGGGTTCTTGATAGGCTCCAGAGCCGGATATGCAATGTAGTTGACCCTGCTCTGGCATCTCGTCTACAGTTACTTTCTCACAGACGCGCCGTCGCCTCCCTCTGTCTGTTCTACAAATACTTTCAAGGAAATTGCTCCGAGGAACTGCATTCGCTGGTTCCCAGACGTCATGAGTTCAAGCGCCCTACGAGGCTGGCATCCCGCTCTCACCCCTTCACTGTCGAAACTCCTAAATGTAGCCGTCTCTTCTACTCCAATAGCTTCATGTCTCGCACCTCTCGCCTTCCCTATTCCAGTTTCCCTGACAGCTATAATCTCCAGCTATTCAAGTGTAATGTCAATCGACATCTCCTTTTGTCTTGATCTATCCACTACCCTCCTCCTCATCCTTTCCTCTATCACTCCTATCTGATCTCGCTCTATATTTTCTGTAACCCCTTGCGTCCTAGTGGCTCCCTGCCTTGCTTGGGGTGAAGTGCTTAAAAAAATAAAAAATAAAAAAAATAACTATATAAATAATATAAATATATATTATTAGATTTAACTATATAAATAATATATATATATATATATATATATATATATATATATATATATATATGTATATGTGTGTGTGTGTGTGTGTTATTAGATAGAAGTATACAATTTTATTAGAGATAATTTTATTAGAAATAAAACGTAAATGTTTGCCTCATGAGGTGCGTTTTATACATGAAAAACAAGTTCATTTTATACATGGAAATGAGGTAGCGAATTATGCATCTAAATAATTCCTATTTATCTGAATCTCACTCATTTAAACCGTTATTTAACGCCTAAATTTAAAACTTCTCTCTGTTAAATTTTAATCCCCACCTTCACCTTCAGGCCTTCCTGTCCTTCTTTCTTCTGTTTCACCCTCTCTCTAGAGCTTTCATACATTTCCCTCTCACCCTTGTTTCCCACTCCCACACATACACTCTCATTAAAATTTAGTTTTTTTTTATACCCGGAGTTATATTTTCCGATTTCTTATTTGAATTTGTAGGTCTGATGAATTGGATCGTGATTACGATTCCAATGTAATAAATTATAACCATGGAATATTAGTGTTTGAGGCTTTATATATATATATATATATATATATATATATATATATATATATATATATATATATATATATGTCTAGCGAGACAAGATTGCTAACCATTACACCACGCCGAGTTGCCATATATATATATATATATATGTGTGTGTATATATATATGTATATATATATATATGTATATATATGTATGTATATATATATATATATATATATATATATATATATATATATATATATATATATGTATATATATATATATATATATATATATATATATATAGAAAATCGCTATATATATAAGTATATATATATTGACCACTAATATTATCATCTCTCTCTCTCTCTTTATATATATATATATATATATATATATATATATATATATATATATATGTAATGAGAACGAAAAGAATATAAATTCAAACGTTCAAAACATTAATTCAAAAGTGGTCTCAATAGGAAGAGTAGAGCAGTTTTGTTCCTCACCTGTTGAGATGATTAACTTTTGGTAATCGAATCAAATAGGAATTTTTCTTGTGATTACTTGTTTGTTCGTGTAGTTATTCCAACGACAGAAAAGTGTATATATTAAAAAGGGAGAGAGAAACCGCAAACGTTTTTAGTTGTAATGTGGATTTAAAACAAAAAATATATATATTCTACTTTATTTTCCATAATTTTGCAACACGTGTTTCGGGTCTCGTGACCTTCGTCAGGCAAAGAAGGGATATTTCCAGATATTATAAAAATAAATAAATTTTCTTTATGTTTTTCGATGTTAAACATTCTCTTATTTGTGGGTTAGTGACACAAATGTCTTTCTTGAACTGGCAGTGAGAAATTTCTTCTGCTTGAAGTTGCATCTTCGTCGTGAATAAAGTGTTTTTGGCTATATGAAAAAATTATAATATATATATATATATATATATATATATATATATATATATATATATATAAAAGTGAACATTGAAGTCAACACTCAGAGACACCAGGCTGTTTCATGCGGGACGCAATCGTCTGGCCGCCTGACGATTGCGCCTAGTATGAAACAGCCTGTCGCCTCTGAGTGCTGACTTCACTGTTCACTTTTATATTTATATTTACATATGCTCTATCTCTGATATTGACCACTTTATCCCATAAATATACCACACCTTAAAAATATATTTCTTCATATATATATATATATATATATATATATATATATATATATATATATATATATATATATATATAGTCTTATGTGTTATTCCTGAAACAGTCTTTAAGATAATATATGCTCCTGAACTGGCTCCTGTTCTTTCTAAACTATACAATAAATTCGTCGCTGCCTCCTGCTTTTCTGCTTACTGGAAGTCATCATCTGTTGTTCCTGTTTTTAAGAACTCTGGCGAATTGTCCGACCCATCCAACTACCGGATTATTAGCCTATTTTTGGCCCTAATCAATTTTGAATTGGTTTGTCATCTCTCATCGCAGAGCCTTTTCTCGGACAAGCAATATGGCATTCGTTTCTCCAGGTCAACTGCTGATGTACTCACAATAATCGCGGAAAGAGTCTATCATACTCTAGATAAAAAACGGTGAAGCTTGGGCTGTAGCATTGGACATCTTGAAAGCCTTTGACATGGTTTAGCATTCAGGTCTTCTCCGTGAGCTGAAATGAAATGATAATCATCCTGAACGGCCACTCGTCTAGATCATTTCGTACTAACGCAGGTGTACCCCAGGGCTCCATCTTGTTTTCATTAATGACCTTTATGATGACATCAGCTCTCAACATGGTATCTACGCCGATGACACAACAATTTACTCCTGCCTCGATAGTAAGGCTTATCAGCCCGACAAGGGTAAAATGGCAGCCGATGTCCAAAAGTGTAGCAGTAGACTGGCGTCGAGATCTCATCAATTTACAGTTAAGCTGGCTAGAGGTAGCCGTAAATTCTATTCTAAGTTTCTTCTCTCGTACTTATCACTTGTGGGACACCCATCCTTTCCAGACAAATTTAATCGTTAAAAATATAAATGTAAAGTCAATTGCTATCTACTGTCCATCTGATTACTCTATTTACTTTCTACTCATCAACAGTAACTCCCTATTTTATATAAAATCCCACCAAAGGAAACATAAATGCCTATCACCATCTTTATATGATCCTTTGGATTAATTGCTGATCAAAACTCATTATATGGAATTTTATTTTTAATTCAATCACTCTCCCACCATCATAAGATTGTCTCTTCGTGCCTTCTCTAGAAATACTTTCAGGATAATTGTTCGGATGAGCTCTTCGCTATGGTACCTAGACTTTACGAATTTAAGCGCGGCACTGGACCGGCATCGAGATCTCAGTATACATAACATGGAAAATATAAAAAGCACATATTTATAATATATTTAAGCGCAATACTATACTGACAGCGAGATCTCATCAATTTACAGTTAAGCTAGCTAGATATAACCGTAAGTTCTATGCTAACAGTTTCTTCTCTCGCACTTCTCACTTGTGGAACTCCCTTCAGGCCCCATGATTTCCAACCAACTTTAATCTACAAAAATTTAAATGCAATGTCAATCGATATCTACTGTCCTCCTGATTACTCTTTCCTCTTCCCGCTCATTATTAATGTTTCTGTTCCTAATTCTTCCACACTCTGTAACCACATGTATTTTAGTGGCATTACTGCCTTGCTTGGGGTGATTCTGATCAAATACAATAAAATGTTATGATATTCCTACTCAGTCAACAGAAGAGTGGACCACAGAGAGATGGTCCATTCGTCTGTCTCTATTCTTACAGAAAAAAAAATTTACAGTTTTTCATACAAATATGTTCCTTTGAAGACATTTTATACAGTATACATAACATAGAAAATATAAAATCATATATTTATAATATATTTAAGCGCAGTATTAGACTGGCATCAAGATCTTATCAAATTATAGTTGAGCTGGCTAGATGTAGCCGTAAGTTCTATGCTAACAGTTTCTTCACTCGCACTTCTCACTTGTGGAACTCCCTTCAGGCCCCATGATTCCGACCTAACTTTAATCTACAAAAATTTAAATGCAGTGTCAATCGATATCTACTGCCCTCCAGATTACTCTTTCATCTTCCCGCTCATTATTAATGTATCTGTTCTTATATCTTTCACACCCTGTAACCTTTTGTGACACTAATGTATTGGTTGGGTGATTCCGATTAAAAAAAAAAAAAAGATGTGTAGATAAAGGACAACATAAGAACAGGGTGATGGCGATTGGCATTGCAATTAAATTTTTGAAAATGACAGGGTGGGTGGAGAAACCGGAAGAGTTTCCCCACAGGTGAGAAGTGCGAGAAAGGAAATATGTAGAATAGACCTTAAGGTTACATCTTTTTATTTCAAGGATAAAAACAATGAGACCTAGTTGCCAATCGAGTAGTACATTTCAATTCATGTAGTCGATGAAACAAGCAAAAAAGGGCATTGGAACAAATGCAACGGAAATATTTAGAGACACGACAGAAGGAAACGAGGTCTCGGCAGAAGGAAAGTGACTGAAATCGAGATGACAATCGTGACATTTAATTTAAAAGAACGCTCAATAAATACTCGAGCAAAACATTTTTTACTTTAGGCTATTAAATCAAAAACATGTCAAAAATCACAACACAATTGCAATCGTGTTTCGACGCATATCAGTGCGTCTCCTCAGGCGATTGTAAATTACTGTAATTACATTGCTGTATATGTACATATATATATATATATATATATATATATATATATATATATATATATATGTATATGTATGTACATAAATATATATACATATACATATATATACATATATATCTATATATATACATATATATTTACATATATATATATATATAAATATATAAATGATAAAAATACATATATATGTGTGTGTGTGTGTGTCTGTGGATGTGTGTGTGTATATATATATATAATAGCAAACATGTTCTTTGTAGATTTTCCATATTTTTATTTAATTGAGACATAGGACCAAAATAAAAAGTTTTGGAGAATCTACGAAATTTTCAGCTACATCGTCAGCTTTCGTCACTGTTTGAGATCTGATATTTAATAGTGTTTTTGCTTTGTCTAGCTAGGTGTGTATATATATATATATATATATATATATATATATATATATATACGCGCACACACGTACACTCATACACACACACATACATACATATATATATATATATATATATATATATATATATATATATATATATATATATATATATATATGTATATATATTGAATAAGGTGTATTTTGGAGTCAAGTATTCTTTCAAACGTTTTTTTAAATAATATGAAGTCCTGTCTATCATTTCTCATACAAATTTCTGTTGTGACAATATCTTTATGAAATCTTTCAAGTTTCATAATAAGGTGTTTTGTGTATTGATAAATTTGCCAAAATTCATATTTATTTTATATTATTTTCCCAACTACTTTCAAATATCGCTCAATTTGTTTACAAGGATTATGCTTTGTATATTTACGCGACTGATTGTTTTTTATTCCAGCTTTCTCACGTTTCATTAAACCAATTTCAAGTTGCTCATAATGCTGGCATATAAACGATCACAACAAATATTTTATTAGCCTGTTTTTGTATGTTTTTTTTATATTAAAAACACTTCAATATACGGTTCCATATGGAGGAAGAGAACTTATTCAATGATGGCTGCTTCCCTTTTTAATACAACAGCCTGCGGAAAGTCTTTCTTTGTAATATGTCCTGTGTATATATATATATGTTTTCTAATTATATCAAAATCATTACATTCACTTTCCCATAAATATTTTAGGGAAAATAATTCTAGATCTCCCCACTTCCCAGTGGAAAGTCAGACTAAGATCTTCAGCAACAGTTGGGGCACCAGTATAGGAGAAGGAAAACTGTGATTTCAAAACTGAGGAAAGGGTGTTTGAAGAATTGAACGGTATTTCTGTTTTCAGATCTGAGGAAACATAGCTGGTTCCAGACAATCCTTGACCAAGTTAATCAAATCATGAGTGGGTAGACACGTTTCAGTTCTGTTTGACCCTCATAGGTCGAAGCCGACAGGTTATCTAATAATATATATATATATATATATATATATATATATATATATATATATATATATATATATATATATATATATGTGTGTGTGTGTGTGTGTGTGTGTATATGTATATGTATATATATATATATATACATATATATATATATATATATATATATATATATATATATACGCAGACATACACACACATATATATATAGAGGAAATTGTTATAAAATTCTGTACAAAAATAAGATTTTGAAAAAAAACACATATTTCTATTTATGTATATATCATATTATATTATGTATTATTATACATATTGATAATATTATAATACATGTATTATAAATAGTGCATATAAATAAATATAAACATTAGGTAATTTTTTTCTTATTTTATATCTCTGTCTCTCTCTGTATCTATCTATCTATCTATCTATCTATCTATCTATCTCTCTCTCTCTCCCTCTCTCTCTCTCTCTCTATATATATATATATATATATATATATATATATGTAAGTGAACATTGAAGTCAACATTCAGAGGCACAATCATCATATTTCTACACATACACACACACACACACACACATATACATATATATATTTGAAGTAAAATATAGTCTTATGGTATGCTATATATATGGGATAAAGTGCTCAATATAAAAGATAGAGTGTATGTAAATATAAAAGTTGACATTGAAGTCAACACTCAGAGGCGACAGACTGTTACATGCTAAACGCAATCATCAAGCCATACACACAAATACACATACAGACACCCATATATATATATATATATATATATATATATATATAGATATGGATATAGATATAGATATGTATATTTCATAATTCAATATTTCGGTATTAATCTCTCATTTATACAAGTTTCGTTAAAATCGACTTTCAAAGTACTTCGGTTAAGTTTTTTTACTTAAATTTTCTTGTGTTCTTAATATTTTTTAATAGAAATGTTCCATTTTCCAAACACACTCAGCACAATATATATATATATATATATATATATATATATATATATATATATATATATATATATATATATATATATTGTGCTGTCCATACGTTCAGTTAAAAGTAAAAAATAAAATTATCCTTGATAATGGCTAAAATTATAGCCGAAAGCGCTCGAAAATACAAAAGATTTGGACAATTTCTTCAATGATTTATGTCCAGAAGAGAAAAGAAAATGATAAGAAGACAAGGAAAATTAAATAAAAAAATCTTAACCTCAGTCCCTTGTGAGATGTTTTTAACGTACGAGGATCGGACAACCCTAACCCTGCCCCAACATCTCGCTGCATGTGACACCCCAGTCTCGTCAGGAACCTGCAAACAGGTCCACACATTTCGCAACAGCGAGGATCCAGAGTATGACGATAAACTACACCTAGCATATATATATATATATATATATATATATATATATATATATATATTATGAGAGATTATAATAAAAACATTTTTTAAAATCGCTCTCTCTTTTTTTCTCTCTCTCTCTCTCTATATATATATATATATATATATATTATGAGAGATTATAATAAAACATTTTTAAAATCACTCACTCTCTCTCTCTCTATATATATATATATATATATATATATATATATATATATATAGATAGATAGATAGATATAGGTATATAGATATATATTATGAGAGATTATAATAAAACATTTTTAAAATCGCTCTCTCTATATATATATATATTATGAGAGATTATAATAAAAACATTTTTAAAATCGCTCTATCTCTCTTTCTCTGTATATATATATATATATATATATATAATGAGAGATTATAATAAAAACATTTTTAATATCTCTCTCTACCTATATATATATATATATATATATATATATATATATATATATATATATATATATATATATATATATTTATATATATATATATATTATGAGAGATAATAATAAAAACATTTTTGAAATCGCTACACAAAAATTTTCATGTTTCAATACTATGATTGTACTTCTTCAGGCGATGGTAAGTAACTGG
>OZ010607.1:23603309-23628309 GCA_963932145.1 Acanthosepion lycidas
CAAAAGCAGCCTTGCCAGTCGGATTGCATAATGCACAAATAGTGAATGGCGTTCTCCATCGATAAATTGTATCTGCCGTGGTAGAACAGATGCCCGCCATTTCAGAGAATTTACTGTCATTTGTCGAGGCGATAGACATTTTTTTTTAAATTAAATTTGACATGTAGACTTTTCAATATATCTGAATATGATGTTCAATAAAGGCAATATTTAAAAGGTTGATTTCTTTTTCCATCTTAAAAACAGATATCTATCTATTTATCGATCTATCTCAGTATTTTAATTATCTATCTATCTATCTATCTATCTATCTATCTATCTAAGTCAGTTTATTATCTATCTATCTATCTATCTCAGTCAAATCTATCTAAGTTTATTATCTATCTATCTATCTATCTATCTATCTATCTATCTATCTATCTAAGGCAATTCACCCCAAGCAAGCTGTGAGTGTCCCTAGCACGCAAGGGGTTACAGAGGATTGAGAACAAGAGTAAAGAAGCATTTTTGGGGAAAGGATACAGAGAAGGACGGGGAACAAGCTCAGGGTATCAGATATCGATTGATGTTACACTTGAATATTTGAAGATTACATCATCGGGGAAGCAAGTAAGGGGAAGGGAGTTTCACAGATGGGAAGTGCAGGAGAAGAAGCTGTTTGAGAAGAAGAGACAGTTACATTTAACTATTTTAACAGTGAAAACGTGGGACTGAGATGGCAGCCTGGTAGCTTGCTTAAATTCATACAGTCTAGGAACCAGCGAAATTATCTCGTCGAAACAATTGCCGTGTGTTACACCCATCTCCGAGAGCTTATTCTTATCTATCTATCTATCTATCTATCTATCTATCTATCTATCTATCTATCTGTGCAGTACACATCTCCGACAGTTTATATTTTTATCTATCTATCTATCTATCTATCTATCTATCTATCTATCTATCTGTGCAGTACACATCTCCGAAAGTTTATTTTTTATCTATCTATCTATCTATCTATCTATCTATCTATCTATCTATCTATCTATCTATTTCAGTCTGTTCATTATCTATCTATCTATCTATCTATCTATCTATCTATCTATCTATTTCAGTCTGTCCAAATCTATCTATCTATCTATCTATCTATTTCAGTCTGTCCAAATCTATCTATCTATCCCAGTCTGTCCAAATCTATCTATCTATCTATCTATCTATCTATCTATCTATCTATCTATCTATCTATCTATTTCAGTCTGTCCAAATCTATCTATCTATCTATCTATCTATCTATCTATCTATCTATCTATCTATCTATTTCAGTCTGTCCAAATCTATCTATCTATCTATCTATCTATCTATCTATCTATCTATCTATTTCAGTCTGTCCAAATCTATCTATCTATCTATCTATCTATCTATCTATCTATCTATCTATCTTAGTACAGGGTGGTCCAAAAGTGGATGGACAATAAATAATTACATTTATTTTGATGCTAACGCTTCAACAAAATTTTTCACGTCTTTTTGTGTATTAATTTCTTGAAATCCATCTTTTATGTAATTTTTCAAATCACTGACACTTCTTGGTTTTCGACTATAAACTTTGACCTTGAGTACTCCACAAAAAGAAGAAATCCATTGGGGTCAAGTCTGCCGGCCAATCAATTGGATCTCTTCGGCCAATGCATAGTTATAATGAACACAGTTGTAATAATATAACCAATACATGAATCCATTCCATATACAGTCCACCTACTTTTCGACCCCCCACCCTGTATATTCTGGCGCAAGATCTTAAATCTGATTGAAACTCGCTTCAGTAGTTGTGGTCTATGTGGCCACCGGAGAACCAATATTTCTCGTTAAGCCGTTCCTCGATTATCATGCTTTCTTTAGTTTGAAGCAAGGGATATTTTTATACCAAAGTTCACATAATAAACGGTTCCAAAGCCAGTCAAGTTAGATGGTATCTGTTAAAATGGCCATCAGGCACGTGTCGTGAATATAAGCGTTATGAAGTGAATATTACCTGAATAAAGAGGATATATAAGGATCTTTGATCTGAAAAGATTAAGATTGTTGTGTTCCGGGAAACATCCATGCGGGATTCTGTTCCATAAAATAACATGTGGAACTTTCTTCCCATCTCTGGAATACAGAAGAATGAGGGCAGATATAGCATTACGTATTCTAGCTGCCAAAATCTGAACTGGTTGAACTAAGAATGAAGCCTATCTGAACATTTGCTATGGAAATCTCTATAGAATATCGGTAGGCTTGTATCGTGTAGACAGCGTAGTGGTTATTAGCACAGAAAGGAGGAAGCGAGTTCAAACTCCGGCCCAGTCCATTGCAATCATGTCGCACTAAAGCCATTTGAAAATAGATGAATGCATTTGTTCCTTAGCTATAGGTTAAATAGTTTCTTAAATTGTAATCTATATTTGTTATGTTAGCTAATCTTCGATAGTATACGTTAGATGGCTAGTCTAAGATTACTAGTATTAGATGCCAGGTTGTCTTAGATGGCTGTTAGTCTTACATGGCATATGTTAGATGGCTAGTCTTATATGGCCAGTATTAGATAGTAACTAGTCTTACATGGCATATGTTAGATGGCTAGTCTTATATGGCTAGTATTAGATAGTAACTAGTCTTACACGGCATATGTTAGATGGCTAGTCTTATATGGCTAGTATTAGTAACTAGTCTTACATGGCATATGTTAGATGGCTAGTCTTATACGGCTAGTATTATATAGCAACTAATCTTAGATGGGATATATTAGATGCCTAGTCTTATATGGCTATTCAGATAGCAACTAGTCTTAGATGGCATATGTTAGATGGCTAGTCTTATATGGCTAGTATTATATAGCAACTAGTCTTAGATGGGATATGTTAGATGGCTAGTCTTATATGGCTAATTAGATAGCAACGAGTCTTAGATGGCATATGTTAGATGGCTAGTATTTGATGTCTAATCTTAGATGGCTAGTCTTCCATGGTAGCTAGTCTTAGATGGTACCTAGTTTAGATGATATAAGTTAGCACGACATAAATGTATATTTGTTTCGATGTCTAATTTAGGCATCTCATGAGGTGGTTAACGATGGTGGTATAAATGATTTTATTTAAAAATACGACTTATGAAACATCACTTCTTTTTTACATTTTTGAAAATTTTTCCTTAGAAGGCAAAGAATCAAATATATAAGAAAATTTCCATGAAAAGGAAAAGAAAAAAAAAGCAGATTAAAGTAAAAAAAAAAAGAAGAGAATAGAAAGTCAATAAAAAGAAATAGAAAAAGGAAAGAAAAAAAAGGCGTAAGAAAGCATACGAGATCAACCTCACTACAGAGAGAAGGAAAAAGCAAAGAAAAAGGGGAAAAAAAGGAGGGGAGTATATCCAAATTCTACAAAGGAAAAGGAAAGAAAATAAAACAAGAGATGTTGTTGATACTAGTTTAGCCAATGAAGACACGTTAAGATGGAGAATTCAAAATTAAACGAAAATATATCGTGATAAGATAGAACATATTTTAGATACATTGTAGCATTTCAAACTTTATGGCATTTTGAATGAAATCAAATATTTAAACAAAATTAAACATAGTACGTAAATAAAAGTCACTTTCGGAAGTAAAAACCCGATACAAACGAAACTACTTAACTCTACCAACCTTACATTATAAATTAGAATACAAAATAACTTTTAAATATGTATATGACTTTTATATATTTATTTTAAATTAAAAACTATTATCAAACAACATCAGTAAAATAATTATAAGCCTATTCACGGCTAAACTTACTACCAGTAATTTACGAATACTAACCTATTTAATACCTTAATCTAGAATAAACCACTAAGGATAAGATTAAAATGTTTATATAAAGGTAATATAACATAAGAGGAGGGATTATTGAGTTATAAAGTTTAGCAAGATTGTAAGGTTAATTCCTTAATATGCCTGCACTTTATCGCAGTTTCAAATCACTGATTTAATAACTGATCACTATTCAAGAGTTTAATTATCTGCATTTTCTTCTGTAGACAAAGGAAAAATGGTTCCGTCAAAGTTCTACTGGTTCTGGCTTGTTTGAGACTTTTCCATTGAATTTTAGGTGTTTTGTTTTTCTCTTTCAATTTCCAAAAATATTTAGAAGGTGACGTTTCTCATATTACCTTTATATAAACATTTTAATGTTATCCTTAGTGATATATATATATATATATATATATATATATATATATATATATATATATATATATATATATAAACTACTATGGTTAACATTGAAATTTTCATATACACGAACTTTATGGAAAATGACATGAAATTTTTACACCATGGAACGTTCTGTAGGTCCCCTCTGAATATGCGGTATTATGGTATATGCAGGAATGAGTGATGATGGATGGGTTCTTGTGGTGAATGGGCAAATTCTAATGAAGGAATGGATCGTGATTACCCCTACAGCCTTGTGCCAAAATGTTGTGTTTTACGATATATATATATATATATATATATATATATATATATATATATATATATATATTCCTCAGTGTGTCTTGACTGCTTCAAGTCGGGATCGAAACAGGACTATATATATATATATATATATATATATATATATATATCAGTTGCCAACGATTGGTCCCTGATGACGAAAAAAGAATTAATATAAAATTATGTTTATTTAAATCAATATTCCTGTTTTGCATCAGGTCTTTGTTTCAATATATATATATATATATATATATATTACAGAAAAGCAAAAACCGTCGATGGAACCAACGGACAACCTGCCAAAACCTGTACTCTTATCCAGATATAATCTCGGATAAAAACGACAATACTGAAGAAAGAAAGAGAAAAACGGCCTAAAAGCAAACCTATCTACTCAGCAGATTGCCTAGACCGACGAAAAACGCTTATCAACGTTAAATCCTATCAAAGGATGGCTCTAGTTGTAGCACGAGTTCCACAAACTTACCAGACACCATCCAAAACATACTAGTAGAAAGCACAAACATAATAACTTCATCTACATGGAAAAAAAGATTAAAAATAATGGAAGTTTTAATAATAAAAAGAAAAAAACAACTCTCGATAATATTAACTATGAACACGGCCACAATGTGCTGACTGTGTTCGGAAAATAAAACATTCTATAACTCTAGATACATACGCGCAACACATGCATCCAGTTAAAAATTAAAAATAAAATCATCCTTGATAATGGCTAAAAGTATAGCCGAAAGCGCTCGCAACTATAGACCATTTGAACAGTTTCTACACACTGTGTGTCCAGAAAAGAAAACACTTGTTCGAATACAAGAAAAATTAAATAAAATGATTAATCGTGATACCTTGTCAGTCGGCTTTAATGAAACATGTCTGAAAGAGTGATTGCTGCCTAAATACACGATATACATATATATATATATATATATATATATATATATATATATATATATTAATGTCATTTTTATGTTTAATTGTCGGACTTTGTCCATTTCTTAATATATATATATATATATATATATATATATATATATATATATATACATTTTGTGTCCATCCTCTTGATTTTGAAGTATCGCCCCCAAAATTGAAAGTTGCCTACCTTTTCAAAAATTACTTTACTAGCTCACTTTTGGCCAAAAGGGACTTTCTTTTTTCTGAAGGGTTTTATTATATATTCAGTAATTAATGTATAAAGTTTCTTTCAAATTTGAACTCTTTTCGCCTAATCTGCATTGCAGGCTAAAGATAACCTTAAAGCTGGTGGATTTAAAATTTCATGTTATGTATATATTATTTTTTTTAAAAATCTAAACCCCTTACTAATGGCTAAAATAATTTTTGTATCCTAGCTTAGTAGGAGTTCATCAGATGAAAGCGGTATGAAACTTACTAATTATTAAATTCATAGAGTGTCTATAAACATTTGTCCTATAGTTAGTATGTATGTATGTATGTATATATATATATATATATATATATATATATATATATATATATAGTAGAAGGGGCGGTGAAGTAGTGGTTAGTCGAATCCATGACATTAGCTTACGTGCTATTACTTTTGGGAAAGGTAAGAATCCTCTTCTCCCTCCAGCTATGGGTAATTAGCAGGATAGACTGGGTTCTATAGCCTTGGATGGCAACTGGTCTAGAAGAAGGACAACTCTGAATTCAAAACCTGCGGAGGGCCGTTTGGGGACCTTGTGGTATGTAGTGCACTAGGTCTCTGTATTCGGCCCTTCAAAAAGTGTGGTTGGTTCTGCACAAAGCCTTCGCCACCATACTCAAATCATATGTGCTGATATCTGGACTGACGGTTACTAGGAACTGAGTTGCTGACCCTCGTACGCCGAATACGACGGAGAGTCCACCATATCTATCTATCTATCTATATACATACTATCACATCATATCATATAGACCCGTTATTAAATCAAACTAACCTCTCACCCAGCATATTAAATATTAAACATCACCATATAAATAACCAATAAGGATTACAAATTTCTACCTGTTACATATACACAGTCAAAAACAAACAAATAACTAGCTTTAAATATAACAAATAAACCGCCATTTTTTTTCAAAATATAAAAATAAATATAAATAATAATAATTTTTACCTATCATAATTTCACACAAATCCCACCACACGGATATACATACATGCGAGGAAATATTATTCAGCGGAAAAAAAAATATATATATGACATGTATACATTCACGAGACATTTCCGCCACACTTCCAATCTTTAAGTTTCAACATACAAATGCGTATGTATAGACACAACACCACCCGTATACATACATATGTCATATCCGAAACTGCCCACATATGTTTATATATGTATGAGTCCCGACCGACGACCAAGTATGTATATGTGTCTGCATACATCGATGTTGATGAAAAAACGACGAAATTTCCCCCACCACTTCCACAATAACACCAATACACGCAATCTACATAAAACCAAAATTTTTTTTTTAAATTAATCAGTTTGTCTGACGATCGCTAAAGCGTGAAACCCAGGGTCACAAGCTCACATCTATCCAACCATATATATATATATATATATATATATATATATATATATATATATATATATGTGTGTAGTAACCCGTTAGCATGTAATCTAAGTGAATCCTAACACAATATAAATTATCAAATATTAAAACAGACATGGAGCTGAATGTCTTTTATAATGAACCGTGCAATATATATATATATATAGTATACATAGTAACATGTGTGAGAAAACGACATTATTTTTGCACCAACCTAATATTTCAAAGAATCGGAATTAAGGTACCATTATGTAAATGATCATTTTCACCTTGTAAAATTAAATTTACAGGATTTTTCATTTGAAATAAAATAAACTAAACAAGGGGGGGGGGGAAGAAAGGAAGCAAAACAGGGGAACAAAGGTGAAAAATAGACAAGAGAATTTATCATTTATTGACTGTTTAAAAAATCATGTAAATTTTTATTTTACAGGGTGAAAATGATCATTAGAATAATGGTATCTTAAATCTTATTGTATGATATATATATATATATATATATATATATATATATATATATATATATATTTTCAAATTTCATTCAAAATACTCAAATTTTAGGAATACGTTTTCACAGCGTCGCCCACTTGACGACAACGTGACCATGTTTAAACGGAACGCTGATCATATAAAACTTTCAGTTATCTGTTTGGATGAGTCTTGTTCTTATGTCCATCGTCTTTGTCATGTTGAATTGATAATGTTAATTATATTTTATGAATATGTCCTGAAGATGGTTTATTAGACCGAAACGTCCGACGTTGACATTATATTAACATTAAAACAGCATAATTGCATATGAGGATTTTTGTTTGTTTTTTCCGTATATTTTTCTTCATATATATATATATATATATGTGTGTGTGTGTGTGTGTGTGTGTGTGTGTGTGTGTGTGTGTGTGTGTGTGTGTGAAAATATATAGAAAATAGGAAAGAACTGGTTAGGTAAATAATCCAAAGTTCTTTAGTATTTTTGTTATTATTTTAAAAAAATAGTCCTCGATACAAAAGTAGAGCATAAATATAATTATTTATATAAAAATATGATTCCAACACGCTACATAAGAGGTCTGATGTTTCAAAACAAGAGCCGAAAACTTCAATATAATTATTTGAATTAAATTGAATTAAAGTAAGCTCTGTTTCATCTTCAAGCGAAAACATCTTCCGTTTTAAATTTAGACACCCCCACCTTACCCTGACTTGACATCTATGAATGTAACTCTATACTGATACAAATTATTAACACCCAACACCCCTCCCTATTTAAACAATCGCCCTGGCTGTTACCATGGAAATTTTGATTTCATTTATGAATATCCTATTAAAACACGTAAATTTCAGAAATAAGATATTCCAGAAAAAATTTTCGCTTGAAGATGGAACAGAGCTTACTTTAATTCAATTTAATTCAAATAATTATATTGAAGTTTTCGGCTGTTGTTTTGAAACATGAGACATCTTATGTAGCGTGTTGGAATCATATTTTTAAATAAAAAATTATATATATATATATATATATATATAAGCATTCAACACCAAGCAAGGCGGGAAGCCACTAGCACGCAGGGGGTTACAGAGAGTTGGAGCAAGAGCAAATAGGAGTGATAGAGGAAAGGATGAAGAGAAGGATAGGGGATAGATCAAGGCATTTGGAGACGTCGATTGACATTATATTTGGATAGTTGGAGATTATAGCTATCAGGGAAGCAAGAAAAAGGGAGGGAGTTCCACAGGCGAGAGGTGCGAGACATGAAGCTATTGGAGTAGAAGAGACGGCTACATTTAACAGTTTCGACAGTGAAAGTGTGAGAGCGAGATGCCAGCCTAATTGAACGCTTAAATTCATGGAGTCTGGGAATCAGTGAAAGCGGCTCATCGGAGCAGTTACCATGAAAGTATTTGTAAAAAAGACAGAGGGAGGCGACGGCGCGTCTGTGAGAGAGCGGCTGCAGACGAAATGCCAGATCAGGGCCAATTACATTGCATGTCCGTCTTTGGATTTTATCAAGGACCTTGAGATAAACAGAAGGGGCTCCAGACCATATATAGCACCAATACTCCATGCAAGGGCGAATGGTTGATTTGTAGATTTGAAGGATCGACTCCGGCGAGAAAAATTTCCTGGCGCGGTATAGGGAGCCAACTTTCCTGGTGCGGTGGACTAAGCTATTAACTCAATGTATTTGTTCCATCTCAGGTCAGTGGACAATGTAAGACCGAGTAGTCGCAAAGAGGTACTCTTGTGGAGTTGAGTGTCAGACATTCTAATGGGAGGCAGGGATGGTTCTCTGTGGTGAGTAATAGAGATCAATTTTGTTTTGGGGGCATTAAAGTTAACCAGCCAATTCCTTCCCCAGTCCACAATCGATTGGAGGTCAGGTTAGTTTTGTATATATATATATATATATATATATATATATATATATATATATATATATATATATATGTATGTATATTACCAATTTGTGACTGTTATGGATAATTCCAAGGAGTATTAAATGACAAATGCAAAAAACATTCATGGAATTATAATGTTTCGAAAAAATGTTCGATAATGCATTTCGCCCATTTTGGGGTTTTGGGGTACCCTGCAGTACTAGTGAGCCAGCCAAAATGAGCTGACTCATTTTATAGTTCACCAATAGAAGGGTTAACCAATCAGAAGGCCCAAAATATTCAATGCGACGTGTATAAATGTGGCCATGTTTTTTTTTCCGAATATTCACTGTCAACCTCTTATATCGAAGACTGAAGAATTACGGAACAGCTGTTGGTGGTATTGGCGATATAATCAGATCCAATAGAGTGTCTGACTCGTGAGTATTAATCTTTAACGTTGTTTCATTGAACAGATTGCGTACTGCGCTGTATTCTATATTCATAGACTTGGCGAACATGGTCAACATTGGTTTGACAAGTCGAAGTGAATTGCGTGTGTATGTATCTGTGTGTTTATTTAAAATAATCAGATTATATATTTTTTTCCCAAGATGGCTTTTCTCGTGACTAGAAAAGAAAGAAAATGAGTGATTATTTAAAAAATATTTGCCCTAATTTTTAACACACACACACACACACACACACACACACACACACATATATATATATATATATATATATATATATATATATATATATATATATAAGTATATGTGTGTGTTTTATTGTGTATAATTAGGCAGCATATTTTGCTTAAATACAGGCAACTTAGCCTACTGAAGATGGTCTCAGATGAGATTGAAAGTACGTAGGAAAATAAAAACTGTCTATATTTCTGAGATGAGGTATTATTCCACACTATTTACATTATTCGGACTATTGTCCTCATCTTTGTCGCCATATTTATTACAGGGTTTCGGCCGTTGTACGCTTCGGCCTTCTTCCTCAAGGACACATGGCGCAGTTCATAAAGGCGTTGCTTAGAGCCAGTGACGGGACCCAAAGAGTGTGAGTTCAATACCCGGTTAAGGCAGTGGAGAACTTTCAGAGGGAAATTTACAGGAGATAACTGGCATCCATTAAACATAGCACGTAGAAATAGAAATAGAACTAGAACAGTCTACCCCAGTGAGCGAAATAGTCCGGATAATGTAAATAATGAAAATAAAAACTATTCGAAAGAAAATTTTGGTATTTTTCTTACTAAATTTTCTAAATCTACCAAAAAATTAATCCGCGAAGGATCAGACCGAAAACTGATCGATATGATATGCCTAAATTATTTAACCAAACCTGTTTGAATATATATATATATATATATATATATATATATATATATATATATATATATATATATACAGTGGAACCTCGGTTCACCGTCTTAATTCGTTCCTGATGGCCGTTCGTAACCCGAAATGTTCGTAAGCCGAAACTATTTTTTCAACAGGAATCAATGCAGAGAAAAAAATTCACAGTACAATAAAAATGGAAAAGAAAAGCACGACACAACACACGAATGTATACAAAATGGCAGTCGACTCAGAAATTATTCCGTTTGGGTTAACTCGGTTTGGCAATGTTGTTTGAGTACCGAAATTTTGTTCGATAACCGAGGCATTTTCATCTCGAATTTTCTGTTCGAAAACCGATTTGTACATGTGAGACACTCGAGAACCGACGTTGCACTGTATATAGTGTCCTTTAATGATGGGACCCATTTTAAATACAAGTCCATTGAATTATAAAAATGCAATAGAGTACCAAATATATTGATTACATAATTGATAGACAAGAGTTCAACATATTATCTAAGATTTCTCTATTTTCAACAGCTATCTGATATCTCTTTTGCTGAATTTGCAATCTCATAACGTCTTGTACTCCAAAAGAAATTGCATGTGTATGTTCTCTTTGTAGTGGTGCTGACCATCTCAGAGATGTAATATTTAAATCCAAGATAATATGTTTAACTCTTCTATATCAGGTACGTAATAAATATATTTGGTATTCTATGTCATTTGTATTCTTATTTTTATAACATAGTTTTTATTTTAATTTTGATGATTAATACGGATTGCTATTTTTATAATTGATACCGGTTTTTATTTTTATTTTTATAATTGATAACGATATTTATTTTAATTTTTGTAAATGATACCAGTTTTTTATTTTAATTTTTATGATTAATACAAGTTTTTTTTATCTTGATTTTTATGAATAATACCAGTTTTTATTTGATTTTTATAATTGATACCGGTTTTTATTTTAATTTTTATAATTGATAACAATATTTATTTTAATTTTTGTAAATGATACCAGTTTTTTATTTTAATTTTTATGATTAATACAAGTTTTTTATCTTGATTTTTATGATTAATACCAGTTTTTATTTGATTTTTATAATTGATACCGGTTTTTATTTTAATTTTTATAATTGATAACGATTTTTATTTTAATATTTGTAAATGATACCAGTTATTTTATTTTAATTTTTATAATTAATAATGTTTTTTTTATTTTAATTTTTTATGATTAATACCAGTTTTTATTTGATTATTATAATTGATATCGGTTTTTATTTTAATTTTTATAATTGATACCGATTTTTATTCTAATTTTTCTAATTGATACCTGTTTTTTATAATTAATACCCGTATTTTTATTTTTATTTTTATGATTAATACCAGTTTTTATTTGATTTTTATAATTGATACCGTTTTTTTATTTGAATTTTTAGGATTAATACCGGTTTTTATTTTAAATTTTATAATTGATAACGAGTTTTTATTTTAATTTTTATGATTAATACCATATATTTTGCGGCAATCTTTAGTGGAGTAAATAATTACTATATATGAATTCTCTTTAATCAGGATCTTTGGAAGCCGAAAATTCGCAGGAAACGTTAGATAATTTATGTTCAGTCTTCCCAGATATCAGAAAAATGGTGCAAACCGAATAAATATTAAATAAAAATCTTAAATAGTTCCAATGGTCTTCAACTAAATATGAATAATATCGTCGGTTAGTCGTTTAACTAAAATATAAACTAAATCAGGATAACATTCATCAATTTTTAATAAGGTCATGAAAGTCTTTCAGAAAAACAGAGCGATAATGTAAATATTAATTTTTCTTTTTTTCCAACGGGGCTCGTCAGACTTGGTTAGCAACCAGTCTAAGAGAAGGAAAACTTTGAATTCCCAAACAAGGGAAGCCGTTAGCGTGAGAACACGTGGTGGTCTAAGATAACAAAAACCTTGCCAGAAACCAGTTGTGAGTGGGGTTAATCACTTCACCCCGTGGAACAGTTCGTTTACCAGAGCTATTTTGTACGAGGAAGCACCAGGTAAGATTGCACATGTTATCAGTATTATTTTTCGATATTTAGAAAGCCAGAATACGCCAGATATCCTTGATCGTCTGTCACTAAATTTCATAAAATAACATGTCATGGTGCCTACCTAGACCGACAGAATGAACTCTGCCGAACGCTATATATATACTACGCCTCTCAAGAGAGACGAACGGTATTGTACGGTATTGAATCGAGTCGAGCTGACAGCAGTCACTCCAAACCAGTCGAACAGTCTTACTAACCCTTTCACTTCTTGTATTATTTTTCTTGTAATATATTCTTTGTCATTTCTACTGTTGTGTTTCGTGTTGTTCTTCCATGGTCCTAACCTTTGGACCATAACATAACGGCAGTAAGTATTCTGTTTTCGTTTTTTTTTTTTTCTATTTTATAAAGCGCCCAATATATAAAGAATCTTTGACGTTTTCTGGAAACGGAGGACCGGTTCTGGTTTTCGATATTCGGATATTGGCTGACATGATGTCTATAAAAATGGCGTCATGTTTCACAGGAAATTATTTCGCTCGTTGAAAAGTGGGAAAGTAATTAGCCTCATAGTGGTTCCAATTCAAGCTTGCTTGCTTCCACGGATTTAACTCTGATTGGCCGCAGACCTCTTGAGCTGGACTGATATATACACGCACGACTGCACGTAGAAAAACAAACGCAAACACTAAACACAGACCCATACATACAGATATATACAAGCAAGTCAGATTTAAATATGCAAGTCAGTGAAATAGCTATTAAAAAAGTGGTAACTGCCACTTTTTCAAGAGAAACGTATGGGTAATATGTCTGTTGTGAAGATGGGTACATGCAAATATCGTCCTGGGTATGAAGATAAACTACATCCGCGTCCTGGGTAAGCCGATAAACGACGTCCAACAGCAAGGCCTCTGATCAGGAGGTTTTGAAGAGCGTGGAACCACCTCTTAATTGCTGGTGTTCCCAGGTCCACCCTGACTCGGGGTGGTAGCACCTGTTAGGGTACCAGCTATGGGCAAATAGTTGACCCCACAACCTGACTCAAAACACTATGAAAATGTAAAAAAGATTTTAATACCAGAAATACTTTGTAAAAAAATAATTAGTATCAGCAATAAATATTTGAAAAAAGAAGATATTACCAGAAATAAAAATCTTGTCAGCATTAAATAACGCACTGAGGTTAATATGGCACACGACAAAACAAACGAAACTATACTTTTTTGAAAAAAATATTACCAGCTATACATTTCTGAAAAAATTACCAGCTATACAATTTTTTAAAAAAGGAAATTTTGTCGGCATTAAATAACCCATTGGGGTTGATATGCCGTAAAACAAAAAAAGAAAAAAGAAAAACACATATCAGATCATCCCATAAGTTCTGTCCGAATTTTAACTTTGTTAAAATGAACGAAATTTAAAGAGTATTTTATAATGTCTAATGGAGCTGAACATTATTTTTATGTTTAGATGCATTTAAACTGATCAAATTTTATTTCAGAGAACAATAAAATTAAATTTTGTTTGATTAAAACCCTGCTAACATGGAAGTACCCAAGAATCATTTGAGGCACATAATGCTTTATGAGTTCAAGAAAGGAAACTCAGCGCAGCCGAAGCGGCTAGAAACATTCACTCAGTTTATGGAGAGGAATGTGTGAATGAAAGAACTTGCAGAAGATGGTTTGCAAAATTCAGAGGTGGAGATTTCACCCTTGAAGATGAAGATCGAACGGGACGTCCAGTTGAGGTTGATGAAAAGCTTCTTGAAGCATCCTTGGAAGAAAATCCTGCTTTATCAGTTGAGGAATTGGCAGTGGTTCTCAGTTCAAACCATATAACTGTTCATCGTCATCTTCAACAACTTGGAAAAGTTCCTAAACTTGGAAAATGGGTGCCTCATAAATTGTCTGACAACAACCTCAAATCCCGAGTTGACATCTGCTCTTCTCTCCATTCTCGCCAACTTGTTTCATCTTTTTTGGATAGACTTGTGACTGGCGACGAAAAATGGATCTATTATCGAAATGTTAAGCGTCGTAGACAGTAGCTTGGCAAAGGGGAAGGACCCCAGCCACAGCCGAAAAGGGGACTTCATGGGCAAAAGGTTCTTCTTTCAATCTGGTCGGATCGCCAAGGAATAATCCGTTTTGAATTCTTACCACCTAATGCAACAATTAATGCTCAAATATACTGTAAACAATTAAAGCGTTTGAACCAAGCTTTGAGGAAAAAAAGACCTGCTCTAGTGAATCGAAAAGGGGTGATGTTTCATCAGGACAATGCGGGACCCCACACAGCAAGAATAACGTCACAAAAGATCGAAGAACTTGGTTAGGAGAAAATTCCTCATCCACCTTATTCTCCCGATCTTGCTCCTTCAGACTACCATTTGTTTTGTAGCTTACAGAATCATTTAGAAGAAACAGCTTTTGTAACACAGGAAGAGGTTAAAACTGACATTTGTGAGTTCTTCGAATCAAAACCAAAAGAATTTTACAGTAATGGAATTAGTATGCTTGTTAATAGATGGAAGGAAGTCATAGATAATCAGGGAAAATACATTGTTGATTGAATCTGTGATTAAATGTAACATTTGGTCACTTGTTTTCTTTATTCAAAATTCGGACAGAACTTATGGGATGACCTGATACAAATATATAAATACGGACGCCGAGAATCGTCAGTAAAATTTCCAGCCCATGACTATGTCGAATACAGAGTAAAAAGATTTTAGCCAAGGTCCTAGCCGAAGGTTTGCAGGCTGTCCTGTCTAGTCTGATTTGCCCCTAGTAGCCTTGCGTTGTGAAGGGTAGGGATATTGAGGACAACCATCATCTGATGCACTTGATGGTAGAACAAGTCGATAGTGAAGCTTCGCTGATCAATTTAAATCAGTCTAAGGCATTTGATAGGGTTGACCATCGTTATCTCGGGACTGTCCTCGAGTCGGCCGACTTCGGGGCGAACTTTCGATCCTGTTTCCATCTCTTGTATCCGTCCTCTGGCGCGATGTTGGAAGTAAATGGCGGAAGATCGAAACCTTTCGTGTTGTACAGATCTATTCGTCTGATTTAGCCGCTTTTCGCCGATGCTGCCCGTTTTTGCGTTGGAGCCCTTCCCTCGAAAGTTAAAGGCAAATCCGATGCTCGGCCAGGTATTCCGCTTATGCCGACGACGTGGCCGCTTTCGTGAAAACCAAGGCTGAGATTGATGAAGTCGGTAAAGAAATCAGCAGCTATGAGACGGCAACAGAAGCCAGAATCAACCTCGACAAGTCTGTAGGCTGTGTGGAGGAGAGTCTCTCTTCCCGGACCCTTCACTTGGACGGAAGGGTCTCTCAAGGTTCTCGGCGTTTGGTTTTGGTCCCGACCTCCAATTGGAGAAGAATTGGTTGGAGGTCCGAAAAAAGGCCGAGGTGGCTGTTCTGTGATCCTGGAACAGGTTTTCCTTAAAGGGGAGGGCGGAAGTTTGTGCTTCGCATATCTACCCCATCCTTCTTTACCGGCTACCTGTACTTTCTCTCTCGTGCGCCGACTAATTTTATTGGTTCGAGTCTTGTTCACCCTTTTATGTGGGGGTGACAGGGCTCTTAAGTTGCGTCACAAGATCTGTTGCATCCACCCGTCTAAAGGCGGTCTATTAATGCCAGTCGTTGAGATTCGTCAAAAGACGCTGCGGCTCAAGTTCCTGGATTTAATGTGTCTTCAAGATGAGGGTGACGGCCCTTCCTGGAAGGAAGACGCTAAGAAAGCTTTTTCGTCTTTGAGAAGTGTGCATGACGGCGAGGAGGAGGACCGTCATACTTCTCGAACCGAGTGCTCCTATCGCGAGTGGTGTCTTTCCGTGAAGGGCTTTACTCAAGTTAAGGAAGGCCTCACCGACACCCGACTGTTGTGTCCTAATGCATTATATCGCGTGTTAGTGTGGGGGCCGATCGAGATAATCTGAGCTCGGTTTGACGAATAAGAGTTTAGTGGCCTTGAGTATCCAGTTGGTGGGATCTCAATAACGGTGATGTATCATTCACCTGGCTGGTGTTACGGAAGGCCCTCTTGGTCGGCAAAAAGCTCTGTGCAGTTATGCCAATGTGCGTGCGTCGCGGTGGGGCCTTTGAGTTCGTGGGTCACATCTTTCACTGTAGCGTCCTACGGTCGTTTTGCGAACTTATTGAAGGTTACATGGTTCGTATCCTGGACGAAAAAAAATTTGTTTGCTAGTTCCATCTGTAGCAATGTTGTGCCGCAGCTGAAGAGGAATGGACATTGTGTGTTCTTGTGTTTACTTGGCATTATGCGAGTCACGATTTGGACGACGCGACAAAAAGAGTTTTATGCAAGTGAGAAGTTTTCATCTCAACTGATTTTGTTCTTTAAGTAAAAGTTTAAAGTCTAAATTATTGCAGAAAGGAGGCAACTGTCTTCATGGAAATTCGGCGAAGGGTGGTTGAATGTTTCATGTTTGGTTCACATAAGAGGGGATAATTTAGAATCGCATCTAGAGGGTGACCTAGCATAGGGGTTTTAGGATAACGTAAGTAGTTTTTCTTTTGGTTCAATCCGCTGAATTTAACTTAGTTAAGGTATGGATGGCCATCGGTTCCTTTATTTTTTGCCCCCATTTTTATCTTTGGTGTATTTCCTTTCCCTGCACCAATTAGGCGACAGGGATTGCCAGCGTGAGTGATTACAGAATGGGCGCATGAAAATCATTTTATCAATCCTGCAGTAATTTTTTCGTCCAGTTAACTGTTATCTCTGCTACGCCTAGATTGCGGGGGTGCCCCTTACTAACAATAGTTTTGTTTCGTTGTGTATATATATATATATATATATATATATATATATATATATATACAGGGTGTCCATAGAATTCGTATGTACTTTAAAAACATAACTTTATTTGTATTTGCGATAGAAATAATCTGTAAAAAAATGTTATAAAGTTTAATGCACCTAGTTTTAAGTATAGCTAAAATAACTAATGTGATTTCAGGCATTACTGTAAATCAGTTGGCAAATGTTTTCCGTGAACTGCAAAATCGTATTACCCTTTGTATTGCTAATGATGGAGGGCGTGTGGAAACTTAAATAAAATTTCAATAAAACCTTAAAAAATATAGATTTACTTCTTTCTAATCCTTTTTACAAATTATTTCTATCGCAAATACAAATAAAGATATAAATTGTTTAAAGTGCACACGAAATTTATGGACACCCTGTAATTTTCCAAGGCGTTATGGTTAACAAGCTTGTCTTGCTAGAACAGTTACGACTGAGTAGTGAGTTCGATCTTCACTGGGTGTCCTATACCTTTAACCTTGAGCCACATCCAAGCCATGCTTAGAAAATCAATATCTTTTGATATCATGAAAATTGGGAAATTATTTTTATTAACCCAGCCCTCCCCAAAGAGTGTAGTTATGGAATTAAGTAGAAATAGACTAAATGTGGTATTATGGCAGTGTTGTGCAGATGAAATGTTTTGGTGAAAGGAACAATGTACGAACGAGTGGGTGAGTATTTGAGGCTAGTTAAGTTATCGATAGGACAAGTGAACACCAAAATCCCCTCCCAACCCAATTTTGCCCACGTGGATTATTTGTACTTCCGTACATACGATGAGTAAATATATGTTGAGTCCAGAAAAGAAAACATTTGTACGTACATATGAAGAACATTAAATATAAAGCAAATGTACTTTGTCTCGTTTAATGAATCATGCATTAAAGAAGAGGTATTGCTGCCAAGATTCACAACGAAACATGCTATATATATATATATATATATATATTTCCTGGGGAAGTATCTACGCGTATGGATGTCGGTTACTTAATACAAATTGCTGGTAAGATTTTTTGTTAAATTTGAAGTAATTACGTTGCCATATTTATTGTGCATTATTGCATATTCATTTCCTGTTGGTTATTTGTCTATCTGTTTATCTTTCTTTCTTTTTTTCTTTCTTTCTTTCTTTCTTTCTTTCTTTCTTTCTTTCTTTCTTTGTCTCTCTCTCTTTTTCTCTCTTTGTTTGTTTCTTTCATTCTTTTTTTCTTTTTTTCTTTCTTTCTTTCTTTTACTTTCACATTGCTCTTTCGCTTTCTTTCTCTCTCTGGCTCTCTTTTTTTCTCCTTCTCTTTCGATCTTTCTTTCTTTCGCATCTGACCTTCTCTTACCCACACTTTCTTTATATCACGTTCACTATTACCCTCTCTATGTAACTACCTCTCTCTTATCCCCCACACACCCATTTTCCTTCGTGCAACCTTTCTCTTTCGCTTTCTTCAACGTCTACCTGGTGGCATCCCTCAAAGACTCGGGCACTGGCGTCAACTCCTGGACGATGATGAAACACGAACCGCCCTATGTGACTGGTTAAGATAACAAAAAAGACCAACGTAGCAGGAAGCACAAAGCACGTGAGACCAGCAGCTTCTTATAGTCCGTCCTCAGTCTATATGTAGAAATGATTCTGGTGCCCGCATCGGTCTCGCGTGCAACCCTAGAAGAGTAGCGATTATGGCTCTCCACCTCCTTCTATCCCTTGCAGCTCTCAAGAAGTTCCTTCCCTCTGCTTCCTCCCGCAGACTAAGTTCTGTCATCCATTTGCTTAAATCCGCCAGGTATGTCAAGCGTTGTTTTTCTTTGTTTCTCTTTCCCTCTTTTCGACCCGTGAGTATCAGATTCTCCAGACCCTCCTTCTTCATTATGTATCCCAGAAACTTCAGCTGACTCTTCCTGATATTAAGTAAAAGCCTCCTCCTTGTTTGCAACCTAAGATCTCATCGTTGTTCACACGCTCGGTCCATGACATCCTTAGCATCCTTCTGTAGAACCACATCTCCGTCGCCTTGAGTCTCTTCTTCATTTTTGAGGAAATCGTCCAACATTCTCTGCCGTAAAGAAGGACAGATGTCATGTAAGAGTTCAGTATTTTTTTCTTCGTCACCAAAGATATCCTTTTGTCTCGCAATACTCTTCCTAACTTTTGGAATGTGTCCTTGGCCATCCCGATGCGCCTACGGATCTCAGTTTCGCCCTTACCGTCTTCTGTCAAGACGCTTCCCAGGTGTTTAAACTTCCGCGTTTGCTCGATTCTAGTTTTTCCGACATTCAGATCGCATTTCGCGCTCATCCTCTTACTGACGACCATGCACTCTGTTTTACGGAGTGCATGGTCATGTCTCTTACATCACTGTAAACCCACACAGTGCATCCCCGAAGGCATAATAATCGGAAATAAATGGTAGGTTGTGTGAGCATTGATTGGAACGGAAAGATTAAACTAACGTGTAAATGAATTTGCCAGAATCTGTCTAAGCAATTTAGTCTCAGCCAGAGATTTGTATTGTTTTGTGGTCGTTTAATACGTAGTGATAAAAGCAGACGACTTCCTGTGGATATATTAGACATTTTGCTTCAGGCCTCTTCCGTCAGTAATTCGATTACACTTAAAGGCCAATCCTCGGATGGACAGCCTACTTTTAAGCAGGCAAGACCGGCGCTTGTGGACAGCCTACTTTTAAGCAGGCAAGACCGGCGCTTGTGCAGAGAGTTCCATTTGATAAATACACAAGTGAAGTTTTCGTTCCCTGATAATTATCACATCGAGATTCAATTCCATTTCATTTGTTATTTACGCAGTCAAATTTTACTTTCAGATACGCTTTTTATCATTACGTGTACGTTCTCATTACGTTGGTTGGTTGATTTTTTAGTGGCATATCAACACCTCTAGGGGTTATTTAATACCGAAATCAAAATCTTCTTAACACAATTTTATGCCTTCAACTACACATGAAATTGTTGGTCATTTTATTATAAAATGTATTGTTGGTCATTTTAGTATAAAATGTATTGTTGGTCATTTTGCTTTAAAAATGTATTGTTGGTCATTTTGCTTTAAAAATGTATTGTTGGTCATTTTAGTATAAAATGTATTGTTGGTCATTTTGCTATAAAATATATTGTAGGTCATTCTGCTATAAAATATATTGTAGGTCATTTTGCTATAAAATGTATTGTTGGTCATTTTACTATAAAATGTATTGTTGGTCATTTTGCTATAAAATATATTGTAGGTCATTCTGCTATAAAATATATTGTAGGTCATTTTGCTATAAAATCTATTGTTGGTCATTTTACTATAAAATGTATTGTTGGTCATTTTGCTATAAAATCTATTGTTGTTTTTTTTTACTATAAATTGATATTGTTAGTAATTTTATTATATTGCTGTATTTTTAAATTTTGTTTCAATTGCTGGTAGTTTTAATATAAAATGTATTTTATACTTTTATAGTGTTTTTATTTGGAGGTTCACCATTGTGCCCATAGCTAGGGCCCTAACGGATGCTACCACCTGGGAACAACAGCAATTCAGAGGTGGTTCCACGCTCATCAAAACCTTCAATCTCCCGATCATTGGCCGGATATAGTTTATCGTCATGCCCAGGAATTCCAATCATTACGTTTCCCCAGGTAATTTACAACTAGATAGAAATAAAAAAAATATCGTAACAGACAAGTTGCTACCTCTGACGGAGTGAAGTTAAAATTCTAATGGCTGTAGTTATAAAAATTTCAAAATAAATGAATTCAGCACATACATTGATTTTTATATATATGTTTATATGGTAATGTAATGGCAATGTTAGTCGTTTCCTTATAAGGAAACAATCGGCATTTATTGACCGAACAGCCATTGCTACCGTCGGTTAAAATTTATAAAGTCTTTCTCTTAATTTTTTATCCGGAAAATTGTTTTCTCAATTCCAGTAACTGTTAAGGCTCTTTCCATTTTTGATGGGGATTTCCTTCCTGGGCTTTCTGTTGAACCTCTTGATTATTTAATTTTTTTTTTTTAAGTTTTATTCGGAATCCATTTTGGTTGTTACTGTTCTTCTCGAGTCCTCAAGTGATAAGATTCCTGTTATTTGGTGCAATTCTTTGTTTGTGATTCTGTAGTGACACTCCCCAAAGTTCGAAGATTGATGGTCCCCACTAAGACCTACGTGGTTCATTCGATCAAAACCATTTACACAGTTGACATATTTCTGAACGGTTTTGGTGCCATGCAGGAAATCCACAGTCTCGATCTGATGAGGCTGTTTAAGAAAATGAGTCAAGTTCTTAGGTTAACTTAGCAATTTTCGGTATTGGGCGAGCCCACCTCTAATGTAGCATATACTATGTTCAATAGAGAGTAGCATAACTCAGAACAGAAAAAATATATACGTATAAGATTAGTCATAGTGTGTATGTGTGTGTGTGTGTATACCGGATTCTCACCTGTTTTGGTTGTCCCTTGAACTTAGGATCGTTCGTGAAAAAAAATCACTGACTCTCTTGGTCGAGAGAACAAAAGAGAGGAGGAGATTTTATGGCTTTCCTTTACAAACAGCTTTATATAACACCCCCTGATGAGCGTTGAGAAAGGGGATCTGACAAACAAGGTTGGATAATCCAACAAGCTACGAGGGTTGCATGTGGCACAAGTCCGTTTTAACGTGAGTTCTCCGAGCCCGTAGGCTCGGCCAAAAATATTCCCTTTTTGAACCCGTATAAACGCGTTCAGGGGCAGTCTACCTCCGCGAACGAGACTGTGCTCTTCGGCGGAGCCTCGTCCGGGTTCCTCTCTGCCCGAAGGCAGAGAGTTCAACTGTTTCTCTGGAAAGGTCGCAGTTAGAAAATCAAACAAGCTAGTATATTGAGATTTTTCTCAGTATATTCTCAGGAAGGCGAATCGGCGAAAATGAAGCAAGGAAGAAGTATATATATTATAGATAAAGAGAGATTGGGAGAGATTGAGAGAGAAAGAGATAGGGGGTGGAGAGTTAAAGGCAGAAACATTGAAGAAAGAAAGGGAAAAGTCCAATGAAAAGCAGATTGAATGTATTACGAACCAGTTACTGTTGGTAAATAATTATTTTAAAATATAAAACTATTAGGTTGGTGCAAAAGTAATGTCGTTTTTTTCACATATGTTACTATGTGAGAAAACGACATTATTTTTGCACAAACATAATACTATAAAAACGTACGATGGAGAAAAAAAACAAAACTTTCTATATTGCTAAATTTTTCAACAAGGAACTTCTTTCTAGTGATATTCTAAGACTAGCTTAAATGCGGCACAAGGCCGAAAGTATGAGGCACCTAGTGAGGATCGAACTCACTATTCAGTCGTAATTGATCTAGCGAGACAAGCTTTGCTAACCATTACACCATGCCAAAGTGGTCAAAATTAATTTCTATGCGTATCTTAGATGCGGCAGAAGGGCGAGAGTATGGGACACCTGGGGAAGAACGAACTCACTACTCAGTCGTAACTGATCTAGCAAGACGTCGTGGTGTCCAAGGATTTTCATTCATACTACAGTAAAGAGTTAATGTATTTCCTTCCTAATGAAGACATACTGAGTTTTATCAGTTTTATTTGGAAGGCGAATCAGCGGAAAAGAAGCGAGGAAGAAGAGTATATATTATAGAGAAGGAGGGATTGAGAGAGATTGAGAGAGAGAGACAGAGACAGAGAGAGAGAGAGAGATAGAGAGAGAGAGTTAAAGGCAGAAACATTGGAGAAAGAAAGAGAAAAGTACAATGAAGAGCAGATTGAATGTATTACGAACCAGTTACTGTTGGTAAATAATTATTTTAAAATATTAAACTACTATAAAAACATTATTTACATTATTCGGACTATTGTCTTCATCTTTGTCGCCATATTTATCACAACGTTTCGGCCGTTGTACGCTTCGGCCTTCTTCAGGTGGTTGGAATGTTGAACTGAACCCTTTATTTCGCTCACTGGGGTAGACTGTTCTAGTTCCACGAATGGATGCCATTTATCAGTTATCTCCTGTTAATTTCCCTCTCCAAGTTCTCCACTGCCTTAACCGGGTATTGAACTCACACTCTTTGGGTCCTGTCCTGTTACTATAAAAACGTACGATGGAAAAAAATGTTCTACATTGCTAACTTTTTCAACAATGATCTTCAGTCTAGTGATATTCTAAGACCCGCTTAAATGCGGCACAAGGCCGAAAGTATAGGGCATCTAATGAAGATCGAACGCACTACTCATTCGTAATTGATCTAGTAAGATAAAATTACTAACCATTAAACCACGTCGAGGTGGCCAAGGACCTTTATTAAACTACAGTAAATAGTTAATTTTTTTACTTCCTATTGAAGACATACTGAGAAAAATCTCAATTTAATTTGGTATCGTGACGACGATATTTTCGTGGGCATCTTGATTTTAATGAGTACATGGTCGAGCGGTTAGACTGTTCGCATTCTATCGATGTAGACCCGGGTTCGAATCTCACCTGATTTGTCGAGAAGGAGACTTCTTGATGTTATCGGGCTGAAGGATTAATAACTGAATTATGAGGTGGGCGCCTATTTATAGTCTCTAATAAATATATGAGAAAACTCTCCTATTCAATTTGGTAAAAAAATAGAGCGTAATAACCCCCACTAACTCAAAATCGACGCGTAAACTGATGATTATTGAGGTTTAATCACTTTTAAGACGATTATTTATTAAACGATACCAAAGCAGAAAATAAAATAAAAAAAGTTTAGAATAGCTTAATTGATTATTTGAACCGACGTTATTTTTTTTGTTTGCGGCATATCAATATCAATGGGTCATTTAATGCCGACAACTTTTTTTCCTGGAAATATTTTTGTTTTGCCAAAAATCTATTTCTGTTAATATTTTTTTCCTCAAAAATGTATAGTTGGTAATATTATTTCAAAAACATATAGCTGCTAATATTATTTTTTCAAAAACGTATTGCTGGTAATATTTTTTTCTCTTCAAAAATTTATTTCTGGTAATAATTTTTTACAAAGTATTTCTGGTATTAAAACCTATTTTTACACTTTTTACCTCAGTTTCGGGGTTAACTTTTTGCCCATAGCTGGGACCCTAACAGGTGCTACCACTCTGGGTCAGAGTGGACCTGGGAACATCAGCAATTGTGGTTCCACGCTGCTCAAAACCTCCTGATCAGAGGCCTTGCTGTTGGATGTAGTTTATCGTCTTACCCAGGACGCGGACATAGTTTATCGTCACACCTAGGACGACCGATGTTTATAAAATCATGGCGAAATTTT
>OZ010607.1:23648309-23655809 GCA_963932145.1 Acanthosepion lycidas
ACGCAATCGTCAGGCCGCGAGTGGTGTTATTTATATATATATATATATATATATATATATATATATATATATATATATATATTAAATGGATAATATATTTTGATATTTTTTCTTTTTATACGTTTTTTTTTATAGATACAACTTATTTGAGTAAATACTCTGTTTAAATTAAACCGTATTAATTACAGTTACCGGCGTCTTACATCTCTGTAGTAGAATGGCTAAACAGCACACCAGGCTATATGACTGCTTCCGTATTGGTTACAGGTTCAATTCCTGTCGGTGGACGCATGTCAGACATTCTGGTAGTTCACTACCGACTGTTCGGTTGTACTCTCTTCCTACGGACGGGAGGAACCCGAAGGAGGCTACGCCGAAGGGCGCAGTCTCCTTCGGGGAGATAGACCGGCCCTGAACCCGTTTATACGTTCAACCGGCATATTTTTGGCCGAGCCCACCGGCTCGGAGAGCCCACGTTAAAAAGGCTTTGTGCCACATGAAACCCTCGTGGGGGGTGGTGGGGTGACTGAATATCGTCAGGCATTTACTCAGATACATTTTAAAAATAAAAAATAACGTATAAACAGAAAATATTTGTCGGATTTAATCCTTTTTTTATTTTTATATATATATATATATATATATATATATATATATATATATATGTGACTGTGCATATATATATATATACATGTCTGTGTGTGCTTAAAATGTTATGTCCGTTCAGATCGTGGTTTTCCCAAATTTAATTATTTTTTTTTATCTAAGAATTGCCATGTCTCTTGGGGAAAATAGTGGAGTGATTTCCTATTTGCTTCCGCCACGGTTTGCTATTCAGTCTATTACTTCTCTTATACGGGTTACCACCCAAGTTTACAGAGCCCTGTCTATTCTTTTATTTAACCTATATCTCGGGGATAAAGGTCTCAATTCAAAATTTTCCTAAAGGCCATTATGTGAAAGTGGACGCAACAGATTAGGCCCGGTTGCGAATTTTGCTCGTTAATTTACATAGGCTAGCCGATAACAGGTACAAAATTCGCACATCTTATATATAATATATAGTAATATATGATATATCGTAATATATAATAATAATAATAATAATAATAATAATAATAATAATAATCTTATAAATATAAGTTATTATACTCGTCCGGAAAAAAACTTAGGTGTATTGGCTTGTAAATGAACAAACCAATACCGAAGGAAAAATAAGGAATAAAAAAAGAAAGAACTAAGAACATGTAATTCCGACGAAAACAATCGACTAGAATCAAAGCTCAGAGTCCAAAGAAAAAAAACACCTCAGAGACGAGTTCAGCAAAAGTAACATCAGTAAAGTGCTCAATACACTAAGTAGAGCAAATCTAACTATGAACCTACAGAGCACAGGCAAACCTAGCTAGGTTTCCACTACGCGGATCGTCAGGATACGGCGTACTCTGACGATTCGCGTAAGAAACCTAGGGAGGTTTACCTGGCTATTTAGGTTCATAGTAATATATAGTTATATATCGTACACTATTTACATTATTCGGCCTATTGTCCTCGTCTTTGTTGCCATATATATTACAAGGTTTCGACCGTTGTACGCTCGGGCCGAGCGTACAACGGTCGAAACCGTTGAGCTAAATAAAGCGTTCAGTTACAACCACCTGAAAAAGGCCGAAGCGTACAATGGCCGAAACATTGTAATAAATATGGCGACAAAGATGAGGACAATAGTCCGAATAATACAAATAGTGTAAATAATACCTCATCTCAGAAATATAGACAGACACTGAACGGCCGAGACGTTGTAATAAATATGGCGACAAAAATGAGGACAATAGTCCGAATAATATAAATAATGTACATAATACCTCATCTCAGAAATATAGACAGATACTGAACGGCCGAAACGTTGTAATAAATATGTCGACAAATATGAGGACAATAGTCCGAATAACGTAAATAATGTATATAATAACTCATCTCAGAAATATAGAGAGATACTTAATGGACGAAGCATTGTATAAAATATAGCGACAAAGATTAGGACAATAGTCCGAATAATGTAAATAATGTACATAATACCTCATCTCAGAAATATAGACAGATAATATATAGTAATATATATATATATATATATATATATATATATATATATATATATATATATATATATATATATATATATATATAATATATATATATATATAATTTGCTTCTTAGCGTTGTTCGTATGTTACTTATTTAAATGATTTTAAAAGTAGAATTCTTTCTTAAATTCGACAATAATGTTAATTGTATAGATTGGCTTACGGCTATATTGAAACACTATGTCCCGTATGATCACCGAAGTTAAGCAACGTCGCGCCTGGTCAGTACATAGATGAATGAATCGTTTGTGAAAATTACGTGCTGTAAACTTGGATGTGCACGTGGTGTAATGGATAATGTCTCAGAAATTATAATCGGAGAGCCGAGTTCCAAATCCGGCAGTGTTTGTTATATTCAATTACGCAGAAATACATCTGAGAGAGGCTATCAATCCCCAACTTCTCCCCCAAGCGATGTGATAATTAGTAAGAATGGTATCATTAAAAATATTACCTACTCCAAAGAAAAAAACAGAATTTCACAAAAAATATTTAGATTTCGGCATAAAATAACCTATAGAGGTTGATATGCCGCTAAACAAAATCTACCAAACAAAACCAAACCGAGCAAAATATATAGATTTCGGAGTTAAATAACCCATAGAGGTTTATATACCCCTAGAGAGAATCAACCAAACCAAACCAAACCAATGAAAATATTTAGATTTTGACATTAAATAACCCATAGAGGTCGATATGCCACTAAACAAAATCAACCGAACCAAACCAATCAAAATATTTAGATTTCGGAATTAAATAACCCATAGATTTTTATATGCCGCTAAACAAAATCAACCAAACCAAACCAATCAAAATATTTAGATTTCGGCATTAAATAACCCATAGAGGTTGATATGCTCCTAGACAAAATCAACCAAACCAAACCAATCAAAATATTTTGATTTTGGCAGTAAATGACCCATAGAGGTTGATATGCCGGTAAACAATATAAACCAAACCAAAGTAATCAAAATATTTAGATTTTGGCATTAGATAACCGGTAGAGGTTGATATGACTCTAGACAAAATCAACCAAACCAAACCAATGAAAATATTTAGATTTCGGCAGTAAATCACCCATAGAGGTTGATATGTCGCTAAACAAAATCAACCAAACCAAAGCAATCAAAATATTTAGATTTCGGCATTAAATAAACCATAGTGGTTGATATGCCACTAAACAAAATAAACCTAACCAAACCAATCAAAATAAGTAGATTTCGGCATTAAATAACCCATATATGTTTATATGCCCCTAAACAAAATCAACCAAAACAAACCAATCAAAAATTTATATTCGGCATTAAATAACCCATATAAGTTGCTATGACCCTAAACAAAATAAACGAAACAAAACCAATCAAAATATTTAGATTTCGGCATTAAATAACCCATAGAGGTTGATATACCTCTAAACAAAATCAACCAAACCAATCAAAATATTTAGATTTCGGCATTAAATAACCCGTAGAGGTTGATATGCCCGTAAACAAAATCAACCAAACCAGACCAATCAAAATATTTAGATTTCTGCATTAAATAACCCATAGAGGTTGATATGCCGCTAAACAAAATCAACCAAACCAATCAAAATATTTAGATTTCGGTATTAGTAACCCATAGAGATTGATATGCCGCTAAACAAAATCAACCAATCAAACCAATCAAAATATTTAGATTTCGGCATTAAAAAACCGATAGAGGTTTAAATGCCGCTATACAAAATCAACCAAACCAAACCAAACCAATGAAAATATTTAGATTTCAGCATTAAATAACCCATAGAGGTTGATATGCCCCTAAACAAAATAAACCAAACCAAACCAATCAAAATATTTAGATTTCGGCATTAAATAACCCATAGAGGTTTAAATGCCGCTATACAAAATCAACCAAACCAAACCAAACCAATCAAAATATTTAGATTTCGGCATTAAATAACCCATAGAGGTTTAAATGCCGCTATACAAAATCAACCAAACCAAACCAAACAAATCAAAATATTTAGATTTCGGCATTAGTAACCCATAGAGGTTGAAATGCCGCTAAACAAAATCAACCAATCAAACCAATCAAAATATTTAGATTTCGGCATTAAAAAACACATAGAGGTTTAAATGCCGCTATGCAAAATCAACCCAACCAAACCAATCAAAATATTTAGATTTCGGCATTAAATAAACCATAAAGGTTTAAATGCCGCTATACAAAATCAACCAAACCAAACCAAACCAATCAAAATATTTAGATTTCAGCATTAAATAACCCATAGAGGTTGATATGCCGCTAAACAAAATCAACCAAACCAAACAAATTAAAATATTTAGATTTCGGCATTAAATAACCCATAGAGGTTTATATGCCCCTAGAGAGAATCAACCAAACCAAACCAAACCAATGAAAATATTTAGATTTTGGCATTAAATAACCCATAGAGGTTGATATGCCACTAAACAAAATCAACCGAACCAAACCAATCAAAATATTTAGATTTCGGCATTAAATAACCATAGAGTTTGAAATGCCGCTAAACAAATTCAACCAAACCAAACCAATCAAAATATTTAGATTTTGGCATTAAATAACCCATAGAGGTTCAAATGCCGCTAAACAAAATCAACCAAACCAAACCAATCAAAATATTTAGATTTCGGCATTAAATAACCCATAGAGGTTCAAATGCCGCTAAACAAAATCAACCAAACCAAACCAATCAAAATATTTAGATTTCGGCATTAAATAACCCATAGAGTTTGATATGACACTAAACAAAATCAACCTAGCCAAACCAATCTAAATATTTAGATTTCGGCATTATATAACACATAGATGTTGATATGCTGCTTAACAAAATCAACCAAACCTAACTATATATCTATAAAACATACGTTTCTCTTGAAAGTATAAATTTATGTACAAAACATCTGTAGTTGAAGAGATACAGTTGCGTTCAAAATATATTTTCTTGAAATCATAAAATTCTGTTCAAAATATTTAGATTTCCGCATTAAATATGCCATAGTGGTATTCATATGCCGTTAAACAAAATCAGCCAACGATTTTATCAATTAAAAATCGTAGATTTCACGTGTGGAACATATAACCAAGTTGATTGCAAAAATACTTAAATATGGCCGCCTTCTTTTAACAACATGCATAAACACATGAATACATAAGCTATAGTAATATGGGAAGTTTTATTGTTCACTTCTCCGGTATTTTCACATTACATGGTTTAAAAAGCGGAATCATTTTATATATTTGACAAAAGTGAATTGCATAGATTAAAAATCTTACATTACACAAAATATGATCAGCTTGATTGGAAAAATTAAATATGGCAGTCATTTTTGTGATTTCAAATAAACTGATGAATATATAATGTATCTTTATACGTAAAAGGTCTTCACTTGACTTAAGGTCTTGACGTCTTTTTGAATATTTTTACTTTTAATAATTTGGAAGCAGACTTAGATCTTACATGAGACAACAGGGTTAATATGTAGACAAAAAAACAAAACAAGATTACTTATTTAAAACGGAAAATCAACGCAATTAAAAGAAAACGCAAATTGGCGTGTATATATATATATTTATATATATATATATATATATATATATATATATATATATTATGATTATTTAAAAAATATATGATTCCTTCGCTACATAAGAGTTCTCATGTTTCAAAAACGAGAGCCGAAAACCGCAATATAATTATAAAAATTAAATTGAATTAATGTATCAAGCACTTTTTCATCCTCAAGCTGAAATTTAGGAATCCTAAAACATGAGAATTCTTATGTAGCGAAGGAATCATTTTTTTTTTTTTTAAATAATTATAACTTAAGCTCTACCTCTGTATGGAGCACTGTTTTTTTAAAAATAAAAACGAAAATACTAAATAACTCCAGATAATTTACCTAACGTGTTCTTTTCTGTTTTTCTACATATATATATATATATATATATATATATATATATATATATGTTTTTCTACATATATATATATATATATATATATATATATATATATATATATATATATATGAATTTAAATGTGCTCTTCGGTTGGGTACGAACCCACGTTCACACTTTTTAAGAAGGGCTCATTTTATATGAATTTCTACATGCACAGGTAGATAGTTGTAATACACAATACTGAAAATAAAAAAAAAATCAGGTGTCTCTTTGAAATATTGCGTATCTATGAAAATAACTTTTGAAGTAATATGTATATATATATATATATATATATATATTACTTCAAAAGTTATGTGTGTGTGTGTGAGAAAAGAATTATATATATATATATAAATATATATCTTCTGTCACACGCACACACATATATGATATTTGTGCAAACACACACACATACACATATATATATGTATATATATTGCGTTTGCATGTGCATTACTTATCGGAAAGCGCTCAATATCAGTAATTGAGTTAACATATTCCGTTGTATGGAGGTGAGTTTGTGACTCTGGGTTTCCCGCTTTTGCGACCATCAGAAAAACTGGTTTAATTTTTAAAGTTGGATCTATGCTTGCTTGACTATGTTTGTAAGTGGGAGCGGGGATTTTCCTTCCGTTATTGAAATTCCCCCCGCCCTATACCAATCATAGTCAAAAAAGCATAGATCCAAATTCAAAAAAATAAACCAGTTAGTCTGATGATCGCAAATGCGTGAAACCCAGTTGCAAAGTCATATCCATATAACAGAGTATGTATATATATATATATATATATATATATATATATATATATATATATATATATATATATATATAGAGAGAGAGAGAGAGAGAGAGAGAGAGACGGAGAGAGAGAGAGATAAACCTAGTGAGCCAAACAAACCTACCCAGGTTTCACCTAAGCAGATCGTCATGTTTGTCTGGCTCACTAGGTTTGACTAGGTCTGCTCTACGGTTGTATTGAGCTCTTTTTAGTTAGTTGTTTACTCGTGTCGTTTTTTTTTCTTTTCTTTGGGCTTTGAACCTGTATCTGTGTTATTTTTTCGACAGACTTTCATGTTCCTGGCTCTTTCTTTTTTTAAAACTTTTTTTTCCTTCGAGATTGATTTGGGTATTGGCAAATCAAAAATTCGAAGGTTTTTCGAGACTAGTATAGTTACCTAATATATATATATAATATATATATATATATATATATATATATATATATATATATATATATATATGCATTTTTGTTGTGGTAACTTGCATGTTTTTGTGTATCAGTTTATAATATATATATATATATATATATATATATATATATATATATATATATATATATATATATATATATTAATCCGTGAAAAGACACACACATATATATATATATATAT
>OZ010607.1:23663309-23678309 GCA_963932145.1 Acanthosepion lycidas
ATAAAAAATTTGGACAGTTTTTAAACACCGTTTGTCCAGAAAAGAAAGCTCTTGTTCGAACTCAAGATAAATTAAATGAACAGTTTCGAGGCAGTAACTTGTCTGTCGTTTCTAATGAAACATACATACATACATATATATATATATATATATATATATATATATATATATATATATATATATATATATATATATATATATAATATCTGTTAAATGCAAGACGGAAATCTGCATATATAGATGATATTTTTGGTGGTTAATTATTAATTGTAATTAATTATACTCATGCAGACGTTTACCCTAATTAATAGATTAATTAATATCTACTTTTCCATGTGTACGAAGCAAGGCTGCTGTTGCATGTCACCCAAACCTCAATTAGAAAGAATCTCTTAATTTTCAATGTGCAAATGAGATCATCAAAATGGAACCCAGAAAATCAATATTTGATTTAGAAAGAAAAATATTTCTTTCATTTTTAAGATTTTCTTCTGTTCATTTAATGAACAAGAAGCGAATTCCCAACTGTACATTCTTCAGCGATTCGATAATTATTACACTTTATTAAGACGACTATCTATCTACCTATCTATCTATCTATCTATCTATCTATCTATCTATCTATCTAGCTAGCTAGCTAGCTAGCTAGCTATCTATCAATCACAGTCTGCCGAATTCTATCTATCTATCTATCTATCTATCTATCTATCTATCTATCTATCTATCACAGTCTGCTGATTTCTATCTATCTATCTATCTATCACAGTCTGCTAATTTCTATCTATCTATCTATCTATCTATCTATCTATCTATCTATCACAGTCTGCTGATTTCTATCTATCTATCTATCTATCTATCTATCTATCTATCTATCTATAACAGTCTGCTGATATCTATCTATCCATCTATCTATCTATCTATCACAGTCTGCTGATTTCTATCTATCTATCTATCTATCTATCTATCTATCTATCTATCTATCACAGTCTGCTGATTTCTATCTATCTATCTATCTATCTATCTATCTATCTATCTATCTATCACAGTCTGCTGGTTTCTATCTATCTACCTGTCTATCTATCTGTCTATCACAGTCTGCTGATTTTTTTTCTATCTATCTATCTATCTATCTATCTATCTATCTATCTATCTATTAAAAGAAAATATGCACTAGAATGTAATAGGCATACATATAAATAGGGTTTCCACAGTAATGGACACCAAAGGAATATTATTTAAATCTAGACATTAAATGGACTTAAACCCAATAAGAATTGGGTGCTCTGACACAGATTATCATGTAAACTGCGGATTCATATCTATCTATCTATCTATCTATCTATCTATCTATCTATCTATCTATCTATCTATCTATCTATCTATGTTCTTGTATATGTGTGGAAGTACATCTATAAATTATATGAATATACATACATGTGTACATTACATATCTACAAATTATATATATATACATATATATATATATATAATTTGTAGATATGAAACCCAAATATATATATATATATATATATATATATATATATATATATATAAATAAATTGCATATACTTATACATATATAAATTATTCTTATATATATATATATATATATATATATATATATATATATATTGAATAATTTTACCCAAAACATTTCAAAGGTTATATATATATATATATATATATATATATACGCATATGTTTGACTCTCCCGTCGTATTTGGCGCATTAGGGCCCGGCACCTCAGTTCCTCGGAACCGATAGACAACTTGCATATATCATTTGATTACAGTGGTGAAGTTTTCATGCAGGACTCTCCACATTATTTGAAGGGTCGAATACATAAACCTGGTGCAATACGTACCACGAGCTCCCTGCAGGAATCTCCGCATCTTTTGAATTCAGAAATGTCCTTTTCCTAGATCAATGTTCATCAGTGTAGCTATACAGTCGAACGCTTCAGATCGAACCCGATCCAATCCCGCCCACTAAGAAAGGCGAATTTCTGCCTATTTATTTTTTTCATCGCACACACACACACACACACACACACGAACACACACACATATATATATATATTAATTCATTCATATTTGGGCAGCAACTTTTTCTTCAAACATCTTTCATTAAATTTAATTAATTTTTTAATAAGTTTTCCCAGCATCCTTACTTTTTTCCGTTTTGTCAGAGTACGCGAACACAAATATTTCCCATAGTTTTTATTGTCCCAAGTGCATTCGGCCATTCCTCTATTTTCAACTATTTTGTATTTTTTTAACACTCCATTTCCCTGGTTCAATAATGTGAAGATGATAGTCGGAGAAATTTTTTTTTTTATATACAGGTCCTCTCTAATGGCGAAGTGTTTCTGATAATGGGATTTATATAGAATTCTAATGCTTCCGAATAGAATTTTTCTTAAGGGAAAATTATGGGTAAAAAATCATTGGCAATGCTTTTTAGAAAAAAAATCATGTGCAAAGCATTTTTTTAGTAAAAATCATTTGCAATGCATTTTTATAGTAAAAATCATTTTCAATGCATTTTTATAGTAAAAATCATTTGCAATGCATTTTTATAGTAAAAATCATTTTCAATGCATTTTTATAATAAAAATCATTTGCAGTGCATTTTCATAGTAAAAATCATTTGCAATGCATTTTTATAGTAAAAATCATTTTCAATGCATTTTTATAGTAAAAATCATTTGCAATGCATTTTCATAGTAAAAATCATTTGCAATGCATTTTTATAGTAAAAATCATTTTCAATGCATTTTTATAATAAAAATCATTTGCAATGCATTTTCATAGTAAAAATCATTTGCAATGCATTTTCATAGTAAAAATCATTTGCAGTGCATTTTTATAGTAAAAGTCATTTGCAATGCATTTTTATAGTAAAGATCATTTGCAATGCATTTTATACTAAAAATCATTTGCAATGCATTTTTATAGTAAAAATCATTTGCTATGCATTTTTATAATAAAAATCATTTGCAGTGCATTTTATAGTAAAAATCATTTGCAATGCAATTTATAGTAAAATTATTTGCAATGCATTTTTATACTAAAAATCAATTGCAATGCATTTTTATAGTAAAAATTATTTGCAATGCATTTTTATAGTAAAACTCATTTGCAATGCATTTTTATACTAAAGATCACATTCAATGAACTTTATTATTAATCTCATTTGCAATGCAATTGATAGTAAAAATCATTTCCAATGCATTTTTTTTCTAAAATTAATTTGCAATATATATTTATATCAAATAGCATGAGCAATGTATTTTCAGCGTAAACTAATTTCTATGTGTTAAATTCTAGGTGCTACTGGGCTGGTTCGAACCTTGAGTGCAAGCAAATCTAAAATAATACCAACTCTGATTTCAAAACTGTGGAAAATAAAGCAGCAAATGATTCTCCCTTATTCGCCTTGCAATAATACCCATTCATAAATAATCATTTTTACTTTGTTTCGACATACATATAATAATTGGTACCTCTCTAAACAAGTTATGTTTTTGGTAATGGTAAAATTTTAAAATAGCTTTTTTCCATTGAGGAATCGAGGAGTATAACAATTACTCCGAATTAATTCCGGTCGAATTACTTTCACTTTCACTTTCACATAAATATCATTTGGAAAGTTATGAATCCATTACAGCCCCCATCTCCCAGAGGTATGTGTTAAATAGCCAGAATGATTAGGCTATCCTGTTTTGGTGTGTCAAACACTCTAAGAAAAGGAAAACACTGAATTTAAAACAAGTCTGGCGGGAGATGGACTCTGTCAGACACTTTGTTCTAGACACACCACTACTACTGTGGCTGTTGTGCACGGGGTACCCTTATTTACAGATTTAATGAAAGCAGAGACAGCCATAATTATATTGGGTTCTCTAATTCTGTCAATGAATTATACATTGATTGAAAACAACTCATTGTAATTATTAATACCTTCTGGGTGATGAATTATTTTCTACCCTACAACTGCTTTCTCGCAGGCGAAAAGTCACAAACCTCTCACGTGAGAAGTGCTCAAACGAATCATGTTTCTTAGTCCTACCATTTTTAATGTTCAAGGCTAAGGCCCGCAGTATCATTCGTATTGTAGCGAACAACCTTCGTTCCCTTCGTATTCCATATCTGAGATATAAGTTCAATGCGAGTAGCAGCGTCATACGAACCATTTCCTTTTGTCACCGACTCCCACGAGGATGCTTCCCTGGTCGCTACAATAATAAGCAGTTCATGTCCAGGATTAACTATTATCTATCCTACATATCCCTATAAACTGTGTCTCTTACTTTGTAACCCTCTATCTTGTGTGGCTCTTTGGCCTTTTACATGGTGAAAATAATTGTAATAAAACAAGCTTTCATGTGCATTCGCTCCTCACTGAAATTCTCGTTGATAATCATGTGTCAACCACTTTCCAAATATGAAGTGTTTTGTTCTGGTAAAGTTATTGTTGTAACCTAGGGAAGGTTATTGAATATAATAATCAAACGAAGGTTGGTAATGAACAATAATAACTAGGACAAGAACAACGCATATAAGATTTGTCAGCGGCGCGTAGAAAAAGTAGTCAACTGCTAGAACTGCGTCAAGTGAATTCCACAATGAATCTCTAACTGCAGAATATCTACCAACTGACCCACGCAGTCAGATGTGGAACAAGGCCGAATTTAATATGGGGTTTTCCAAGCCTGTAGGCTCGGCCAGAAATTCGCCGTAGACCTCGTATAAAACGGGGTAGGGTAGCTGTTTTCCGAGACGATATTCTCCACTTCGACATAGCTTCGTCTGGGGACCCTCTCTGCGCGAAGGTAGAGAGTTTGACCAGCACAGCTAGAGACGAATCTCCAAATGCAGACCAACATACAGTATTTACTACTGTATTTATGTGAATGGGGACATATCGTCCGTAGGTATGCTAAAACAATTATGAATTCCCTTCTCTCGATGTTTAGTCCTTTTACCTGACTTCCTGCTGCTCAGGGTTCACTTTCCAATCTCGATAGACTTCAAAACATCTCCGCGTCCTTGTGGGTGATGAATTATTTTCCACCTCACAGGCGAAACGGCGCAGACCTCTCGCTGTTTTTTCGATATTTCCATAGAGAGTGTTCAGACGAACTACATTGCTCAGTTCCACCAGGTCTTACCTTTACGGCTAGCAACCGCCACACCCGGCACATTGTAGCGGACCACACGCATTTCTTTCATATTTCCCTGGTGAGATGCAAGTTTCACTGAAGCAGCTTTTTCCTATGAACAGCCACTTTGTGGAACAGGCAACCAAACTAATGCTTCCGTGATCACGAGTTATTTCCCACCGTACGACCCTTTTCTCACAGACGAACCATTTCATTTTGTCACCGACTCCCAAGAGGATGCTTCCTTGGTCGCTACAATCTCTCGCTGCTCTGTTGTTATTTACATGGCAAACGATCCAACCGACGAATTACATTTTTTAGTGCAACTTCAGACATTTACATCTAATTTACAGTGTGTGTGCGTGGGTATGTATGTGTATGTGTGCGTGTGTGTGTTCAAATTCATCCCTAAAACCAGAAAAATTGCCCGAGCAGAAACATAAAAAAATAATGTTTTTTTAAACTAAATGTGTGTTTGTATGAGAGAGATAGAGAGAGAGAGAGAGAGGGGAAGAGAGAGAGAGAGAAAGGGAGTAAGAAGAGAAGAGGGAGAGAGTGAGAGAGAGAGAAAGGGAGAGGGAGAGAGAGAGGGGGAGAGAAAGAGATAGACGTCTATATAATAATCCTATTCTGTCAGTAGCACTCGCATTGATTCCTGAGAGAGAGAGGGAGAAAGGGAGTGAGAGAAAGAGAGTGAGAGAGAGAGAGAAAGGGAGAGATAGAGAGGGGGAGAGAAAGAGATAGACGTGTATATAATAATCCTATTCTGTCATTAGCACTCGCATTGATTCCTGAGAGAGAGAGAGGGAGAAAGGGAGTGAGAGAAAGAGAGTGAGAGAGAGAGAGAAAGGGAGAGATAGAGAGGGGGAGAGAAAGAGATAGACGTGTATATAATAATCCTGATTCCTGACCACTTACAATCCTTTCATTGTTCTTTTATTTCTCTAGTAAAAATCATTAACAATGTTTTTTATACTACAGTGAGTCCCCCGTATTCGTGGGGGTTAGGGACTAGAACCGGCCGCCAATAGTTAGAATCCGCGAATACTTGTAACCGCGCCTCTCCCTAAAAGTGCTTGTAAGTATCTATTTTGATTGTTAAAACCCCATATGCCTTAAACTTTCATCATAAACACTTTAGAAACATTTCAAACCCTTTTAAAAACATTTTTGAAAAATAGTATTGTTGACCATACACTTAGCGTAAATTTTCTTTCATACGTACAATAACCGTTTTTAATTACGCATAGATCTATACAACCATTGAAAATACTGTAGAAAATGTGTAACAATACATAAAATATAAAGTTTAAAACATTTTCTAAAAACAGAAATGTGATGATGCTCCCAAACTTAGCATTGGCCACTTTTAAGAGCCCAGCTGCAGCCCCTAACAGAGAACAAAGCAAAGTTTTTGCGTTATTTTTTTCTACAATGAAGATGTACAATTCAATTTACTATAAAAATGCACTGTTATATGTTTTAAGTCACTTAATAAAAAGGAAAATAATACAAGAATATTTTAAATATTTTCTATCGAAAAGATACGCGAATCGACGGAGTTCTTAGCGAATAATTTTTACATATGTTCTTCAGTAAAATATGTGAATATTCGGAGTTTCCGCGCATAACAAGTACACATGTTCTGAAGAAAAATCCGCGAATGTGTGAAACCGCTAATGCTGAAACGCGAATAGGCGGGGGCTCCCTGTACTCGTCACGACACGTATGCAGGTTCGAATCCTTTCGTATTCCCTTGGTAACAAAAAAGTACTATTCGTCGAATCTCTTCCAAAGAGCAGCTACAATATGGAATAAAACTCCGTGGAAATGTTTTCCCGACCATTACAATCTTAAACTCATCAAGTCTAAAAAAAAAAAACACAAAAGAAACACAACTCTCTGTTGTGATGGGAGGAAAAAAAATAAAAGTTTGATGTCACGAATATTTGTTTTATGACATTGAAAATTACCTTCAATCCGTTGTTAACTGGTACAAGAAATAGCTTGTAAATTTAAATTCCTCCAAAACGAAATTGCTGTCCTTTAGTCATATTCAGTTAGTTAGGTTCCATACGTGATACACTCTTAGGCGATCATGTATCTTTCGATACATGACTGACGAGGCAGATTTTTTCCCGCAGTAGGTTGCCATTTCTTTCTGCGGTAGACCAGTTGCCATCCAAGACTATAGAACCCAGTCTGTTTATCCATAGCTGGGGGTGGGATAAGAAGAGGATTCATACCTTTTACCAAGGGTATTAGCACGTAAGTGGATGTAATGGATTCGACTGGAATTTGAACTCGACTCTCCAATTCCCCAATCCAAGCAGCTATCCATTACTCCACCATGCATTTTGAATTTAGAATTGACCTTCTCCTAGACCAGTTGCCATCCAAGGCTATAGAACCCAGTCTTTCCTGCTATTTACTCATAGCTGGAGGCAGAAGAAGAGGATTCATACCTTTCCCAAGGGTATTAGCACGTAAGTGGATGTAATGGATTCGACTGGAATTTGAACTCGGCTCTCCAATTCCCCAATCCAAGCAGCTATCCATTACTCCACCATGCATTTTGAATTTAGAGTTGTCCTTCTCCTAGACCAGTTGCCATCCAAGGCTATAGAACCCAGTCTTTCCTGCTAGTTACCCATAGCTGGAGGCAGAAGAAGAGGATTCATACCTTTCCCAAGGGTATTAGTACGTAAGTGAATGTAATGGATTCGACTGGAATTTGAACTCGGCTCTCCAATTCCTCAGTACGAGCCACTATCCATTACTGCATCGTGCCTCCATTTATACAAAGATGGATTCATACATTGGGAAAAGTATGAATCCATCCCCCCAGCTATGGGTTGAATAGAAAGACAGACCGGATTCTTTAGCCTCAGTTGGTAACCAGTCTACTAATGCAAGAAGCTTCTGCCTATTCAGTCATGTATCAAGGGCACTTGTTTGATGGCAACACTCTTTATTACGCTGCAAATGAACAGTAACCAATCAAGAAGTTGGGATGGTAATTATTTCTAAGTTTTAGTGGATATTTAGTGGGATCGCGTGTAGGCAAGCAATATTTTGCTATTGATGCAGATATAACGTTTATTGCAATTACGTTTCGGGCAGAAGTACATTTCTAAAGGCTCCCATGAGATATATGCAAATATTAAATAGGTTAATTGAGTCTTTCTTATAATGCTCCCAGTATCTGAATGACAAAGCACGCTTGCCTTGAAAGTAAATAGAATACTGGTTCAAACCCTCTCATACGGAACATGTCTTTCACACACCTGTTGGAGAAAATCCATCTCTGATTGACCATGTCTTTCACACTCCTGTTGGAGAAAACCCCTCCCTTATTGACCATGTCTTTCACACACCTGCTGGAGAAAGCCCCTCCCTTATTGACCATGTCTTTCACACACCTGTTGGAGAAAGCCCCTCCCTTATTGACCATGTCTTTCACACACCTGTTGGAAAAAATCTATCTCTGATTGACCATGTCTTTCACACTTCTGTTGGAGAAAACCCCTCTCTTATTGACCATGTCTTTCACACTCCTGTTGGAGAAAAACCCTCCCTTATTGCTCATGTCTTTCTCACTCTTGTTGGCGAAAAGCCTTCTCTGATCGTCCATGTCTTTCTCACACCTATTCGAGGAAATCCCTCTCTGATTGACAATGCCTTTCACGCTCCTGTTGGAGAAAACCCTTCCCTTATTGACCGCGTCTTTCACACTCCTGTTGGAGAAAACCCCTTCACTAGACGAGGGGAACCGTTTTAATCTCCGATCACTCAACCCCTCAGGTTTTGAATTCAAAGTTTTCGTTCTTATAGACTGTGTGTATTTGTACGTAAGTGAATACAAAAACTTCGACTGGAATTTGAACTCAGGATTCCGATTCCTTAATCTGAGCCACTATCCATAAAACAAGCTTTCCTATTTATTCTTTCCTCACTGATATCCCCGTTGGTAGCCATGTGTTAAACACTCTTTAAATATGAAATGTTTTGGTTTGGTAAATTTATGAAATCCCATTATCTCGATGTTTAGTCCTTTTACCAGACTTCCTATTGCGCAGTCGTCACTTTCCAATCTCAATAGAGTTCAAAACATCTACGCGTCCTTGAGGGTGATGAATTATTTCCAACCTCACAGAACCTCTAGCTGTTCTCTCGATATTTCCCTGGCCTAGAAAAAACGTATATTGCTCCCGACTCGTGCCAGCTCGACATGTCTAAAGTGCATGTTGTTTATTTTGCTTTAGAAAAATGACATTTATTATTATTTTTTTTAAGTAGGCGTTGTACTACTTGGAGCAAATTCAGAATGTATTCGCTTCTTTCTGTTTTCCAATTCGGAAAGATGAGGATTAAAAAAAAAATATGAATCCATCTTAGCATACTTTGTCAATGGTAGAGAATATTACGTAATTTATGTGAGTCTTTTACTTGTACCAAAATGATAAATCACGTTTCGCAACTGTAATGAAATTGAAGGCGTTATATAATAATATAGAGCCTGTACGCTTTGTAATTAAAATTATATCAGCATGAAAAAAGCTAATTTTCTAAGTGAATATGCAAGGCATGCAAAACTTGCATAGACCTGTAATAAATTCTTTCCCGCATTTAATTACGTTGTAAACATTGAGCAATGTGTGGAATTTAGCAAACGAAACATCTGACCCGCCCTAACATCATATATATATATATATATATATATATATATATATATATATATATATATATATATATATATACAGTGTCCATAAAGTTCGTGTGCACTTTAAAAATTTTTTAATTTTATTTGTATTTGCGATAGAAATAATTTGTAAAAAGGATTAGAAAAAAGAAAATCTATACTTTTTAAGGTTTTATTGAAATTTTATTTAAGTTTCCACATGTCCTCCATCATTAGCAATACAAAGGGTAATACGATTTTGCAGTTCACGGAAAACATTTGCCAACTGATTTACAGTAATGCCTTAAATCACATTAGTTATTTTAGCTATACTTAAAACTAACTACATTAAACTTTTTAATTTTTTTTACAGATTATTTCTATCGCAAATACAAATAAAGTTATAAATTTTTTAAAGTGCACACGAACTTTATGGACACCCTGTATATATTTATATATATATATATATATATGTATGTGTGTGTGTGTGTGTGTGTGTGTGTGTGTGTGCATAAAGTGACAAAATTATTAGAGCAGAAACAAGTAGAAAAAACTTCATTAATTTGTGAACATAGGCTAGATTGATTTGGCTTATCAACACTTGTGGATTATTTAAAGCCAAAACAAATGTCGGATTCAGTCTAAGAGAAAGGTTTTGGTTTGGTTGCTTAACGGTATATCAACCTTTGTGGGTTATTTAAGAGCAAACCTAACTATAAAGAGCCAGGTAAACCTACCTAGGTTTCACCTACACGGATTGTCAGGGCAAGCTTATATATATATATATATATATATATATATATATATATATATATATATATATATATATGATAATTATTTTCTATTTTAAAAATATGGTTCCATCGCTACACAGCAATTATAATGTTTCAAAACAGAAACTAAAATTTTAAATTTAATTATAAAATTAAATTTAAAATCCATAGCTAAGTTCCATTCTTAAGCGATTTTTGGATTAAAAAAATTGCTTGAAAATGGAATTAATCCGCGCAAGAAAAATCAATTGAATTCATTAACAGATGTCCTATTCCAGTTACATAAAAATCCGTTAGCTTTTTACGTCAGTTTTGAAATTATTTTTTCTTCAGTATATTACTATGCTGCGTAATCTAATCTGAATCTATCTATCTATCTATCTATCTATCTATATATATATATATATATATATATATATATATATATATATTGCTTGAAAATGGAATTAATCCTCAAGTCAATTGTATTCATTAACAGGTGACCTTTTCTAGTTTGAAAACGTTACATAAAAAAACCGTCAAGTTTTTATGTCAAATTTGAAATTGTTCTTTCTTATGGACATTATTACGCGGCGTAATTTAATCTGAAATATTCTCCTTCAAAACACTCAGAGAAGCCATGATGGCAAATAATTCAATTTCAAAAAATAAACCAGTTTGTCTAATGATCGCAAAAGTGTGAAACCTAGGGTCACAAACTCATATCTATACAACTTAACATGTTAACTCTATCAGTGTTATTGAGCGCTTTCCACTAAGTACTGCACACACACACACACACACACACACACACATATATATATATATATATATATATATATATATATATATATATTTCCCTAAATGCAACCCTCTTAGTAAAATATTTAACAGAAACACACTAAAACTAAGTTATAGCTGCACAGAAAAAAAAAAACATAATAATAAAATTTGAAATCAATTTAAAAAATTTTGTGTTCATAGATACGTTCTTTTAAAATTTCAATTGAAATAGTGGATAGCGTCTCGGACTGAGGAATCGAAGAACTGAGTTCGAATTCCAGTCGAATCTATTGCATTCACTTACGTGCTAATACATTAGGGAAAAGTATGAATCCTCTTCTTCTCTCCCCCCCCCGGGTCCTATAGCCTTGAGTGGCAACTCGTCTACCACAGAAAGAAATGGCAACCTACCCCGGGAAAAAGTCTACCTCGTCGGTCATGTATCGTAAGATACATGATCGCCTAAGAGTGTATAACGCATAACTGACTGGATTTAAATATTAGTTACATAAAAAATAATAAGAGGACAAAACGCGTCGGTTAAGATAAGTTTTTTTGCTTTTATTCATATTGTACTTTTACTTTTGTACTTTTTAGTTGTATTTGAAATTTTAGGCGCACACACAAACGCACATGCATATACATGCAAGTTTCATTACTAAACACGGTCAGAACATTGTGGCTGTGTTTAGAAAACAGTTGATATTATTGAGTGTTCATGATCAGTTCAAATTTGTGAAAAATTATATTGGATGCACTACAGCTTGTCTAACAAGAAGACTCACGTTATATCTTTCTGGTCATAGCTCTATTATGGAGACCTACGAAGGTCTATCCGTAAGATACTCGTTGATAATACAAATATAATCACATGTAAAAAAGCTAAAAAATAATGGAAGAATTATTAATAAAAAAGAAAAAAGCCGACATTCACGAATATCAACTGTGAATCCATACGAAGGATCTGTGGACGTATGTTTATATGGAATTTTGTCCTTGTTTTGGTGTGAGGAACCCGCCCCTAAAGGTTGTAAAAGTATTTTGAAACTCGCTTTGCATATATATATATATATATATATATATATATATATATATATATATATATATATAATTAAGTTATAAGGAACTTGGTAAACCGAATTGGTAAATCCAAAGAGGATGAAATCCTGAGAGCTCAATGTGAGGACAGAGCTAATATGTAATGAAAAACAAACCACTTTAAGGTACCATTACGATAATTTATTTCACCCAAAATCCTTTTTTAAGGATTCAGGATCATCAGGTAAAACTTCCAACAACGAATTGGAAGTTTTACCTGATGATCCTGAATCGTTAAAAAAGGATTTTGGGTGAAATAAATTATCGTAATGGTACCTTAAAGTGGTTTGTTTTTCACTTTATATATATATATATATATATATATATATATCATATATATATATATATATATATATATATATATATATCATATATATATATATATATATATATATATATATATATATATATATATTTATATATATAATTGTGTATATAGGCAGCAATTCCAATTTCATGCAAGTTTCATTAAAAACAACTGAAAACGTAACGTGGTTAAGTTTTTATATAATTTTTCTTACGTTCTTATAATTTTTTTCCTTTTCTGGACGTAAATTATATAAAAATTGTACAAATGTTCGAGCGCTTTCGATTATACTTTTAGGATGAATTTTATTTTTAATTTTAACTGAATGTATGGATTGTTTTAAAGTTCAAAGAAAGTCATTATACAGTTATATTATAATAAAAAAAGTGAAACCATTGAAGCAAGTGGCTTGCAATTCGAAAAATATCGGTAATTAATTTACCCTAGTATTTTATTTTTATTAACTAGAATTAACCAGAACCATTTTAATAATAAATTATTTCTGGACTGTTCATTAATTATTACTTTCTCTTAATTATTATTGTAAGTAACTTTACAGTAACATCATTGACAAACTGTATAATGGACTCTCCTGACTATCTCGATTTATGAGGATCTGACGGGCTTAATTGATTCAGTTATGACATTTTGTGCGATAATCTTAAGTGGCATTTAAGACCCGCTAGTGATTTACAAAGTAGGCCACATATGGAGAAAGTGTGAGGATTGTGAAATGAGATCACTGTTAGATTGGGTGACCTTTTAGATCTTGCTCTCGCTTCTTGAAGATGATTCAGACAAGCTGATTGAAAACTGCTGAGTCCACTAAAACACATTGATCTCCATTCTATCCGCTCCAAGGTTAAGTGCTCAAGGGTGTTATGTGGTATATTGACAGCTGACAAATTGCTTTTCAATTTGTCTTTGTATCTTAGACATGCAAAAAAGCTAAAAATAAGATATTGAGATTTGCTTGATGGCGTCAATTACCTCATGATAAGTAGGTTCAAAAGACAACTCCGGAATTTCAGGATTTTGCTCAATTGATGTGATGGCTTCCTCAACAGTAACCGAAGTGGTGTTTAACACAGTTTCGAAATGCTCTTTCCAGGGATCCAAAATGTTTGACTTATCCGTCAAGAGAGTTTAACCATCTGCTGTAGAGATTGGAGCAACACCACTTTTCTGAGGACCAAAAATGCTCTTGAGGCCATCATAGAAAGCCTTTAGATCCTTTCTATCTGAAGCTTGGAGTTCAGTGGCCTTTTCAGCCCACCAACGCTCTTTCATGGCCCTGAGAGCACGTTGAACCTGACTTTTGCACTTGTAAGCGATCTTCTTATCGGACGAGTTCTTGTCCTCAATCCATGCTTTATGAGAAGAGTGCAATGGATCTATAAGCCGCTGAACTTTTGTATTATTGTCATCAAACCAGTCTTGATGTTTACGATGTGGCAGGCCAAGGACCTCCAAGGATGTAGAATATATTGCATCACGCAGAGCTTTCCAAGATGATTTGATATCATTGGTAATGTTTACAGAATCAAGTGCAGCATCAAGTTTGTCAGAGAGCTCAATTTCAGTTGATTTAAGAGGCAGTGCGTTAATGCGCTTGGGTACTGTAGATTTAATAATCCTTCACTTTTGCAGATGCAGTGTAGCTTTACTTCGAAGTAGAGCGTGATCTGACAGATAACATGTTGTGTGGAATGACCGCGTTATCTTAAAATCTTTTATGTCCCCTCTTTTGGTGATGAGGTAATCGATCAGATACCAGTCTTTCGGATGAGGATGCATGCACGTGGTCTTACGACAGCTGGGTTGCTGGTAGAAGGTATTAGTGATACTAAGGTCAAATTCCTTGCAGATAGTGAGAAGGCGTAATCCATTAGAATTCACATGACCAATAGCATGGCGACCTAAAACGGCCTTCCAAGAATGATAATCATTGCCAACACGAGCATTGAAATCACCTGTAAGGACTAATTTATCCGTATATTGTCCTTTGGAGATGACATCCCGAAGGAGATTGTAAAAATCATCTTTTTCTTCATCTGAACTACCTAAGGTTGGCGCGTAGCAGCTAACCATCGTCACACGGGTGATGCACTCTAGATTGGGGGTTAATGCCATTATGCGATCAGATACACTTTTAGGTAAAGAAGGCAGTGATCCAGCAAGGTCTGATTGATGGCAAAGCCAACACCAGACTGGC
>OZ010607.1:23683309-23715464 GCA_963932145.1 Acanthosepion lycidas
TTAATTTCTTACTTTTCTATCTTTTTGGTTTCTATATTCTAACTTTCCTTCTAATTTTCTCGTTTTTGTCTTTTTTTTTTCCTGTTTTCGATATTTTTTGCTTCTTTTCTTCGTTCTTTTCTGTCGCTTTTTCTTTCATTTATGTCTTCTCTTTTTTTCTCCTTCTTATGTTTTCATTCATTCATTCTTTCTTTCTTTCTTTCAACCCATTTTCCTTTGGTTTTCTTTTCTATTTCCTTTTTCTCCTTACTTTTGTTTTTGTTCTTACGTTTTTTTTTTCTTTTGTTTTTTACATTTTCCTCTCTTTTGTTTTTCCCCTTCCTTCCTGTTTCTTTCATTCCTTCCTGGTCTAAATACATTCAGCCATATTTGTTGCATAAAACTTAGCCGATGAGGAAATGCATAATAATTCAATTGCCTGTTTTTCTCACCTCACAATATCTTTATGTTTGTCGTCTTACAACATCATAGCATGAGATATTGCAAATATTTTGCCCCGTCTGCTATCCAGCTATCATTAAGTCAGGCTTGTTCTCCTTCTGAATGCTAAATTAGATTTAAAGTGCAACCGACGAAAACACAGACAAACAGATTAAAAACAAAAACATTTTCTCTCTCTTTGTTCAAAAATCAATTTGCCATACGTAACGAACGCAGCCAAACATCTTAAAAACGTAAATCATCAAAACAGGTTTTCTTATAAAACAAAAAATAACAATAATTAGTGAAATGTTTTGAATGGGATTGAAGTTAAAACATAAAAATAAACAATTGCTGACTATTAACAAATCTACTTACTTATTGAAAGTTGTTTGTTGCTTAACAAGTCTTTCTTCTGCCGTCACTAAAATTAAAGACCATTTGACGTACAAAGGTCCTTAATTTCCGTAAAAACAATTTTTTTTTTTATTTCATGGGTGAGTTTCGCTGGATTTCGCAATTAATTTCAGTTATTTCCAAAATTATTTCCAGGTTATAAACATTGTTATCGTACAAAAAATTCGACGTAAAAAAAATTGCCGAAAACAATCGCAGTAATGAAAACTTGATAATCTAAAATTTCAGGATTGCCGGTCTGGATCCGGCCCGGAATGTTCTTAATTTTCTCACGGAGTTGGCCTGATTCTAAAATAGAAATGTTTCCCAAAGGTATCTGTACTAAAAATGCAACAGACTAGGCAGGAATTAGAACGTGTATCATCGGTTCCATTTTCCGAGTCCATAACTGTTAAGCTATAGTTTCTTCAGTGCCGAGTGGATAAATAATGGGAGACAGAAGGATTACAGAAATCTCAAGTCAGTTAGAGTTACAGCGGAATCTAGTAGGCCTTAAACACCTGCCGGCTGTCGTATGTGATTTTTTAAGTATTTCACCCCCCCCAAAAAAAAACAAGGCGGGAGTGCCAGTAGCACGCAAGGGGTTAAAGAGGGGTGTTTGAGGAAAGGATAAAGAGAAGTACGGGGATCAGGATCAAGGCATCAGAAGATGTCGATTGACGTTACATTTGGATATTTGGAGATTATAGCTATCAGGGAAGCAAGTAAGAGGAAGGGAGTTCCACTGTCGGGAAGTGCGATAGAAGAAGCTATTGTTTTTAATGTTCACTGAGTCGGCCTGATTCCAAAATGGTATGATATGTTGAGCTACGGCTTCTAGGAATAAAGTTGAAAAAGTGTGACACACTGACATTCACATTTGTTATATAGAAGTTAAATGTAACAAAATTTTAAGCTTTAAATTTTTTTTTTATTATATACTTACTTTAATATCATTGGATTAAAACGTTAGATTAATAATGTTCATTGTTATTAAAAACTGTTAAGAACTGGAATCCCAATTTTCATGTTAGTTTTACACATTTGTGCAAATTAATTGAAATAAAACGAATAATTACCTTATTATTTACTTTCTTTTCGCCTTTTCTCAATGAAACATGACTCAGTGTACATATCAGAACTTCGTATGTCCATTGCACGAAATCTTCCCTTGCAGATTGAATAACAGATTCTCAATTGGATTTAAATCAGGAGAGTTTCTGGGTCAGTCTATAGTACTTTGATTTGCTCACTGGTAAGGTTTGCCATTGGGTTTGTGAAACGTTACAATTTTCGTACGCTTCCTTGGAGTAACGTCCATCGCAGAAATGGCCATAAGACAACTAATCGACAGTCGAGACAATAGTGTCTGGGTGTGATCAAAATATGATGCAATCATGGATGACACAATATTTTTCAAGCCCAAACAAATTTCATGATACACCCGAAAATGGATTCATATTACTGCACAATATTGCAAATAACCAAAGCTGAGGAAAAAATAGAAATTGATTAGACCCTTTCACTCCAGTGCGTCTAAAACTGACCATATGGGGAAAGAAAGGAAACTAAAGCGGTTGTTTTCAATTAAGAGTGTACTTAATGAAAGTTGTTTGTTGCTTAGCAAGTCTTTCTTTCGCTTAAATATGATTAAATATTTAATAAAACTACTGCTGCTACTACTACTACTACTAATAATAATAATGATTACACAAAATGCAGATGCTATGATGAATATCGAGAAATAATTGTCCATCTTGTATCAGGTTGCACGGTATTAGCATCCAGAGAAGCTCGTCATGATAACGTGTATCAATAACTGCACTGAAATAATGCAACGTTTAGGAGCAGGAAACTGCAAGAAATTCGTATGAATACCACCCAGACACGGTTCCGGAATTTACAATATACACAGAAAGAACAACCAAAGCTCATCCGCGTCCTGGGTAAGAGGATAAACTACGTCCAACAGCAAGGCCTCAGATCAGGAGGTTTTGAGGAGTGTGGAACCACCTCTTAATTGCTGGTGTTCCCAGATCCGCACTGATCCGGGGTGGTAGCACCTGTTAGTGTCCATGCTATGGGCAAATAGTTAACCCCCAGAATGGGGTCAAAACATGTAAAAATACGTTTTAATACCAGCAATATATTTTCAATGACAAAATTATTACCAGCAATACATCATTACTAGAAATACATTTTTGAAAAAAAAAAAAATTTCCAGCAATACATTTTAGGGAAAAATATTACTAGAAATACATTTTCGAAAAAAATATTGTCAGCAATACATTTTAGGGAAAAATATTACCAGAAATACATTTTGGGGAATAAATATTGCTAGAAATACATTTTCGAAAAAAATTATTGCCAGCAATACATTTTGGGGAAAAATATTACTAGAAATACATTTTCGAAAAAAAAAAATATTATCAGCAATACATTTTGGGGAAAAATATTACCAGAAATACATTTTGGGGAATAAATATTGCTAGAAATACATTTTTGAAAAAAAAATATTGCCATCAATACATTTTGGGGAAAAATATTACCAGAAATACATTTTGGGTACTAAATATTACTAGAAATACATTTTTGAAAAAAAAATATTGCCAGCAATACATTTTGGGGAAAGATATTGCAAGAAATACATTTTCGAAAAAAGAATATTGCCAGAAATACATTTTCGAAAAAAATATTTCCAGCAATACATTTTGGGGAAAAATACTACTAGAAATACATTTTCGAAAAAAAAAATATTGCCAGGAATACATTTTGGGGAAAAATATTACCAGAAATACAATTTGGGGAAAAATATTACTAGAAATACATTTTCGAAAAAAAAAAATATTGCCAGGAATACATTTTGGGGAAAAATATTACCAGAAATACAATTTGGGGTATAAATATTTCTAGAAGTACATTTTCGAAAAAAAATATTAATGGCAATACATTTTGTGGGAAAATATACATTTTCGAAAAAAAATTTTTTACCAGCAATACATTTTGCGGAAAAGTGTTACCAGAAATATATTTTCGAAAAAAAATTTACCAGCAATACATTTTGGGGGAAAATATTACCAGAAATACATTTTCTAAAAAAATATTTCCAGCAATACATTTTGGGGGAAAATATTACCAGAAATACATTTTCTAAAAAAAATATTTCCAGCAATACATTTTTGGGGAAAATATTACCAGAAATACATTTTCTAAAAAAAATATTTCCAGCAATACATTTTGGGGGAAAATATTACCAGCAATAAAAAATCTTGTTGGCATTAAATAACCCATTGAGGTTGATATACCGTATAACAAACCAAACCAAACCAAACCAAACCAAACCAAACCAAAGATATTCGCCTTGACATATTGATCAAGGACCACAGAAACAGAATGTGCTTTCTTATTGACATGCTAGTTATTACAGACCGTAATATTTCTTTGAATAACTTCAAAACATTATTATTATTATTATTATTATTATTATTATTATTATTATTATTATTATTATTATATTATTATTTCCTTTTATTTCCGGTGTGTTCACATTCCTTTCCGGATGCTGCCCACAGACTCAAGATCAGAAATAACGTCATGACATTTTCCACTGACCAATTAAAAAATATATTATTATTATTAGAAAGACCCGTGACAATTTGCCGTCTTTCCTTATGAATCGTGATTCTTAAGTTAATGACTGAATAATCAATAACAATCATAAATATGAATGCTGATCGTTATTTTAAGAAGTAAGGCGGGTACAAATGAAAAGATTTGAAATTGACAATGTTTTCCATTTCACTGAAACAGCTATTAAACGCTTCTATCTTCTTTCTTTTTTTGTTTCTTCCTTCCTTTCTTTGTTTCTTTCTTCCTCCTTCCTCTCTTCCTCCTTTCCGTCCTTCATTCCTTTTTCCTTCCTTCCTTTGTTTCTTCTTTCCTTCCGTCCTTACTCCCTCCATCCCTCCCTTCATTCCTTCCTACTTTTCTTTGTATCTTTGTTTCTTCATTCTTTTCGCCCTCTACTCTCCCCTTCCTTACTTCCTTCCTTCCTTTCTTTGTTTCTTCCTTCCTTCCGTCCTTCCTTCCTCGGTCCTTTCTTCCTTTGTTTGTTTGTTTGTTTGTTTGTTTGTTTGTTTGTTTGTTTGTTTGTTTGTTTGTTTGTTTGTTTGTTTGTTTCTTTCTTTCTTTCTTTCTTTCTTTCTTTCTTTTGGGCGCTGAAACCAATTACCCTCGTTGATAAGTGTTTTGTTTTCCAGGTGATCAAAACGGAACAGTCCATTATTTATGAGGTATTGGTAGGATATGTTGAACTCTCTCTCTCTTTCTTTCTTTCTTTCTTTCTTTCTTTCTTTCTTTATTTATTTATTTCATTTTCTTACTGAAACCAAATAGCATCTTTCCCCCTCTTTTCAGGTGATCAAAACAGAATAGTCCGTTATTAATAAAGTATTGGCAGGGCGTAACGGCTGTGCGTACTAACAAACAGGGAGGATAATAACGATTATAATAGGATAATAATAATGTTGCAAATAGAGCAGACACAGTCTAAACAGATTTCAAAATAGGAATCTGCCAATTAATTGATATGATTTGCCCACAGGATTCCAATGCTCATAAAAAAAAAGTTTCAAACAATGTCAAATTATAAGGATATGCAAGTCGAAATAACAAAAAAATGTGAAAACTTAAAACTCCGATTATTCCAATTGTAATAAAGGAACACTGGGTTGAGGAAAATTCCTGGATATATCAGCATCTCAGAGCTGCAAGTATTTACTTTGTGCGGAACTGCACATATCATCCGCAAAACTCTCTCTATCTGAGCGAAACGCCCCAAATGTGCAGAGATAACTCACCTACGGTGCTCTTTTTACTCAAAGACCCCGCAGGGAACGTGGTAATTAGGCACTTAATTAATTACTCTCTGGCAAGATGATACCAGAAATAATAATGATAATAATAATAATAATAATAATAATAATAATAGCGTGAACAGAATGACAGGAGAGTTCCATAAGATTCGTAATAATCTGTTTGATGGCTTCTTCTTCCAAGATGAACAAGATCGCCATCATCTTTAGAACGTTTCAGTTGCATTCCTTCACGCTGGCAGCGTTTCATTTTTTTTCACGCATTCATTACCAGGAGAACCCTTTTTCATTACAAGGCAAGCAACATTTAATTATTATTATCTTAACTGTTAATAATAATAATAATAATAATAATAAATAAACAAATAAATAAATAAATAGATAAAAAACGGAAAATTACAAGATGAATAAGTTCGCCATCATATTAAGAACGTCTCATCATTCCTTCTTTTTCGGGCTCATTATCTCCCCCACCGCCCCCATATCATTTTACTGATAAGATTTAAATACATACATACATACATATATACAGACACACACACATACAGACACACGCGCATACACACACATATGTAAAAGAAAAAAAGAGTATAAATTCAAACGTTCATAACATTAATTTAAAAAGAGTTCAATGCAAGAGCAATAGATATTTATTATAAACTGTTACATTGGAACAGTTTATAATATATATATATATATATATATATATATATATATATATATATATATATATATATATATATATATACTGGAACAGTTTATAATATATATATATATATATATATATATATATATATATATATATATATATATTTAGGCAGCAATTTTTCATTGATATATATTTCATTAAATAATATAGACAAGTTTTGTCTATTTAAGTAAGTTCCTTTCATATTGTCTGATAAGCTTAATAGCATTATCATTGAAAGACGAAAGGAAATCACCATATTGATACATGTTTAAATCCAATCTAAGCTTTCCTCTCACATAACCATTATCAAAGATGATAATTACTTTTCAATATATCAACCAATACGCGTGGTCATGTGTGACGTCACGAGTTGCGACGCGATTTTCGCTTCCACGTCTCGTATACACGAGTTAGTCGTGGCTTTGAAATTTTTCATGCAACAAAAACAGACTATCATTATCGTTTTGTTCGTGTATTGGTTGATACATTGAAAAGTAATTGTCATCTTTGATAATGTTTTATGTAAGCCGAAAGCTTAGATTGAATTTTAACATATATCAATATGGTGATTTCCTTTCGTCTTTCAATGATAATGTTATTAAGCTTATCAGACAATGTGAGAGGAACTTACTTAAAACAAATAGACAAAACTTCTCTATATTATTTAATAAAACATGCATCAATGAAAAATTGCTGCCTATATATATATATATATATATATATATATATATATATATATATATATATCATGGACTCTCCCGTCTTTTTCGACGTATGAGTTTCTTTCAGTTCATTTTTTATGTTTATGTTTCGTATGAGACATGAATCCTGCACGGGATTTGAAAACAAATCCACCCAAAGGGCATACTGAAGGGTTGACCGTCATATGGGCTGATGTATTGGCCTGAGATTTACTGTTAATTCTTAATTCTCTCAGATGTTTGAAACGATTCTTTTCAAAGTTAGTTAAACCTCGGTAGCAGGTGTTGCACCAATTTGCTTGGTTTTCAACAGCAAGTTCGAATTCCTCTATAGGGATGTTTGTAGCAATTAAATTGTATTTAAGTTTATCCTTGAAGCGTAACCAAGGACGGCCTACGTTACGCTTATCATGAAAACCTGGGTATACATGAGGATTATCGGTATCAGATCATCACTCATCATGACCAGGTTATATGAAATGTGATTGCATCAGAAATGATTCGATGTCACCGACGCCACATTTGATAAAAAGCTCAGGGTTAGAAACATTGTCCTGCCGTGTATAGCCACTTATTGAACGAAGACAGCGTTTATGAAAACATCAAGTTGATTGATGTGCGTCCTGTATGGCGTCCATGATTCCCACCCATAAAGAAGCGTGGTGAGAATGACTGCTCGATAGACACTGATTTTCGTTTTTAATGACGTCCCATGAACATCCCATAGGCGATGCTTAAGCTCCCCAAAGGCATTGGTTGCCTTTGATATTCGGTTAACTATTTCATCATCCAAAGAGGCACTTGAATTGACTTTGTTTCCTTAATACGAGAATGATTTCTCATACTTCAGGTTGTTGTTGCCAGCTGTAATAGGAACGATTGGAAAGGTATGGGCAGGTTGTTTTTGTTTTACATCCTTGACCTGCTTAGGTGTAGACCTTGGTTGATGGATAGCTTCAGTTTTCTTCATACTTATAGTTAATCCGAATGCGTTGCAAGCGGTGGAAAAACGATTGACTGCTTAAGCTTCTTCGATTAAGGTGACCACGTTCGCAGCGCCATCAGCAAACAAAAGATCGCGAATAATGCTTGATCGAGTCAGCGATTTTGATTTAAAACGTTGATGGTTAAGAAGTCCGCCACTTGTGCGGAATTCAATTTCACACCGATGTCAAGATCACTAAAAGCATGGTGCAGCATGGCCGAAAAGAAGACAGTGGAAAATACAGGTGCCATGACAAAACCTTGTTCTGTGCCATTTGTTATATCAAAGGTTTCTGAAAACTCTCCATTAGATAGAACAGATGCTTTCATTCCTTTGTGAAACGAGATGATGACATTTAGTATACTTTCAGGTATGCCAAGCTTTTTGAGTACTTTCCAGTGGGCACCTCTGTTTACAGTGTCAAACGCTTTGGTCATAAAGACGGTATAGAGTTCATAGTTCTTCTCGTGAACTTTCTCAGCAACCTGACGAAGTGAAAAAATCATATCAATGGTTCCACGACCTGAACGAAAACCACACTGAGATTCGAGATAGAGGTCATCAATGAGATAATTGATTATTCTGTTGAGAATAACACGAGAAAGAATTTTGTCAGTGATACTCAGAAGTGCAATGACACGTGAATTATCTTTGCCTTTGTTCTTGAACAGATTGTTTCATGCAAGCATCTTTGTAGTTCTGTGGAACGGAACCAACATTCCATATGACTTTAAAAAGCTCAAGGAGTTTCTTAACCAAAGTCTTCTCACCATATTTTTAAAAATTCTGTGGGAATAGCATATTTCCAGGGGTTTTGTTCACGGACAATTGCTTGATAGAATCCTGGATTTCCTTTAGTCAGGGCTCAAGAGACAACTGGAAAATTTCTGGTCACTGATGAATTAAAGCAATGACGTTGTCATCGATGGCAGAGGTGGAATTAAGGACACTTTCAAAGTGTTCTTTCTACCGTGATATAATTTCCTTCTTGTCCGTGTAGAGGATGTTACTGTCAGACGATATAACAGGTGAAATTCTATTTCCTTGTGGACTGTACACCTTTTTAAGGATTTTATAGAATGCTATGGGATCTTTTCTGTCAGTTGCCACCTGGGTTTCCACAGCCTTTCATTTTTCTGAGAGCATTTTGCACTTCCCGCTTACACTACTTATATCTGAGTTTTTCTGATGGACAGATTTTGTTGTTTAAGAATATTTTGCGCGAATCGTGCATCTTCTTGATGAGACGTTGAACGTGAGCATCATTTATATCAAACCAGTCCTGATGCTTCCTTATGGGAAGTCCTAGAACTCCATGATGGCATCTCAGAGATTTCTAGGAGGATTCAATGTTTTCCGAGATCACAACTGAATCCAGCCTCGAATCCAGTGTGTCAGAGAGCTCTTTCTTCTTAACATCAGAATTCAGGGATAAGATGTTGATTCTTTTAGGAACCGTAATGCTTACGAGAGGTTTCTTGCGTACGAGTCGAAAGTCTCCTTTGCTGCGTAGTAGAGTATGGTTTGAAACATAGCAAGTGTCGTGGAAAGAGCAGGTGATATTGAAGTCTTTCGCGTCACGTTTGTTAGTGATATCAATCATATGCCAATATTTGGATCTAGGATGCATCCAAGTCGTTTTGTGATGATTGGACTGCTGCTAACGCGTGTTGGTGATGGTGAGATCGAATTCTTGGCAGAGAGAAAGTAGTCGTAGCCGATTAGAATTCGTACTCCAGATCCCGTGTCTGCCAAGGACACCAGGCTATGTCTTGTGGTCAGCATCAACCCATGCATTAAATTTTTCCATAATAACAAGTTTGTTTCTATGGGGATCTTTGGAAATGGCTGTACGTGGTTGACCATAAAAGTCATCAATTTACGACACAGAGGTGTTCATGGTTGTGACATAACAGCTGACAAGAGTGACAGAAGAATTGTTGTTGAATTCTAAGACTAGAGCCATAATTCGATCGTTTATTCCTTTCGGAAGAGATGACAGGGATTTAGTAATATCTGATTTTATAGCAAAGCCGACACCAGATAGGCGGGGATCTTCTTCGCTTTTGCTAATCCAGAAAAAGATATATCCTGCAATGAATTCCTCAAGTTGAGAGGTGCCTGCAAAACAAGTACCGCCGAGAGCAGCAATGTTAATATTGTGCTTGCTTAATGCATCAGCGATGAGGGCCATTTTACGCTCTGGAGAAGAATCGTTGTCTTCGAGGGTTCTTACTTTCCGAGACCCGAGATTAACACGTTTACAAGTTTTATTTCTACTAAATCGATTATTGCGACTGTGATTGGATAACTAGACAACTGCAGCGTGTTGCCAAGTTGATTAAGAGCAAGCAATGTTTAGGGCACCTTTTCTACCCAACCCTCCCCGGATTAGCGAAAGCAGTCCTATGTCTAAATAGACCTGCTTTGTCACCATCAAAGAACACGAACAGCATAATTGCTCAGGGTTTAGTGCAAGAACGACAATCACCCGATGGTCGCCACTTTGGGAGCACCAGCTAGAGTCTTCCAGTACTATCGTGTACCTGTCCCCGTCGCCTTAACTCTCCCTCCAGTGGACTTGTTGCTCAGGTGGAATAGCAAAGAAGGAACATAGAACTGAACTGCAGACTATCCACACAAAAGATTTGTTTAGAGTGGTGAAGGCTTGGGTAGAACCAGCCACAGTTATTGGAAGTGCTGATGACAAGGAGTTGGTGCAAATATTTACCACGAACACAATGAACAACATCCCCTCAGGTTTTATTATCACGGATTTATACTTATCCGGTAATAGCAGTGCACAGAAGAGTGTAGCGCCTTTCGATGATAATTTGACATGATTTAACCCGCCTGCTGAAGCGGTTTACAGGGTTTGGCGCGTGGATATTTAGGGGATGGGTGAAGACCTGTGTTTCCCGTCCATCTTAATAATAAGTGCAGCAGCCGAGTAACAAAGGTACTACTTCTATCCACTGACACCTATACGCATAGAACATACACTGGATGTCGGAGTAGACAGATCGTCATCAATGTGCAATATATTGCTATAAAGTATAAATTATTATAAAGTAGAAGAGAAAATTTTATTATTATTATTGTTGTTGTTGTTTAAAAAATATTTGAAAATAATAAAACAAATTGAGAAGTAGTAAAAACGAAACAGAATAACGTTAAAACGTTATTATACACAAGTGAACATATTGGGAATTTTAATTCATGGCGCACCCCCCCCCAGTGGTTTCCCAATAGTGGGTGAGGAATTTGGGTGCATGAAGGAGCGAATGGTGCTTGCTGTTTGTTCTATGCATATATCTTTGATGCTAATCCTGCAGATTGTAAAAACTGGCTTTGATTTTAGAGAAAGACATCTTTCATTTATGGACGATCTAAAACTATTTGACAAGGTACTTGATTCTCCTTAAATCCTGTTTTTTTGTTGTCCCCTATCCATTATAATATTCTTTTTTAACAGATTCTTTCACACTCAGAAACCTCTTGCGTATTAGTGGCTTTAGAGCCTTGTCTGGGGTGAAATGATTTTAAAAAAAGAAAGCCTAAATCACATGGGTTGACGGATTGTGTTATAGTAATTTACCCACGTACGCATGGACTCGGCTATAAATAGGAGCAAGTACTGCCCTTTAGAGAGGAAAGTTTCCAGCAGTCAGCTCTGACAGCTGAACCGAACATTCTTCATGTAATACTTTCGTTTGTATATGTTTGTGTTACTGTTTCTGTTAATATATTTGTTTAATTCAATTCCTCTTTTTGTGTCTTTATTTTCTGACCCTAACAAGGCCACAGCAGACTGATTGATGATTCGTTTTGATGCGTTCGTTACGAGGACTTCGCTTTTTTCATTACAAGACAAGCAACGTCTGTAGAAAAGTCTATTTTATAGATTTATATATGTAACTATTTTGCGTATGTAACCCCAACAGAGATATAAGTTATTGACATTTGTAAAAATGTTCATCAGAGTATGTTTCGAAAATAATATCCGATAATGCATTTCACCTATTCGGCTTCATTAGATGGATAACGACCTAACGAAGTGGGTAGGAAATTTTTTGTTATCTATCTGATGAAGCCATATACGCAAAATGCATTATCGGATATTATTTTCAAAACATACTTTCACGAATGATTTTTTTTCCAAATGTCAAGATATATATATTTTTTATACTTTAATTTTTTTTTAAATTTAACTTGAAGAAGACAGACATAAAGTCGAAATGTTGTTTAACATTGTCCAACCTTGTGTTTTTTCTTTTCCGAAATTGCGCTCTGCTCTTAAGTGTTGAAAAATATTGGAAGAGTTACGTCAATCACTTTGTTAAATAATAATAATAATAAAGGAAATGACTGACGTCACTCTTGCAATATTTTTCAACATTTAAGAGCGCAATTTAAGAAAAGAAAAAGAAAAAGAAAAAGAAAAAGAAAAAACAGTGTTTAACAATATTTCAACAGAATGTCTATCTTCTGACATTCTGTTGAAATATCATTTCTTTTTCTTTTCTTAAATTGCACGCTTCTCTTAACTGTTAATAATAATAATAATAATAATAATAATAATAATAATAATAAATGAATAAATAAAAAAATAAACGGAAAATTCCAAGATGAACAAGATGGCCATCATCTTAAGAACGTTTCAGTTGCATGCCTTTACGCTGGCAGCGTTTCATTTGTTTTATCGCGTTCATTACTAGTACAGCAGGTTTTGTTTTTTTTTTGGTGGTGGTGGTGGTGGTGGGGTGGGGGTTATTCCAAGACAAGCAACGTTTGTACAAAGACTTATAATATTTTTTTGTAGAGTTATATATTTTTATACTTATAAAATTGTTTAAATATAATTTGAAGAAGATAGACATTCTGTTGAAATATTGTTTAACTTTGTCAAACACTGTCTTTTTCTTTTCTTTTCTTTATCTTTTCTTAAATCGCGCATTTCTCTGAGGTGTTGAAAAATATTGCAAGAGTTACGTCAATCATTTTGTTTAATAATAATAATAATAATAATAATAATAATAATAATAATAATAACAATAATAATAATAATAATAATAATTTGGCAAGATATTTGCTTCTTAAATCTTAAATCATGTTTTTTGTTGTTCCCTATTGTTTTAGCATACCTACGGACAATAACGGCTATGTCGCCATTCACCTAAATACAATAGTAAATACTGTATGTTGGTCTGCAGTTAGAGATTCATTGTGTAATTCACTTAACTCACTTCTAGCAGTTGACTACTTCTTCTACGTGCCATACTCTTCTGCCCCACTTATGACGCGTGACGCACCGTTTGGCAATCACTGTGTTAGGGTCAAAACTGAATTGGAGTAACAAAACTCAAGTGCGATTAATACATGGTCAGTTTCATTGTTGAAATATAATGAAGGTATACCTAACTGACAGGAGGAAGAAATGCAGTCGATTTTCGGGGAGATAAGAAAGTTGTTGGCAATTCATGGAGTGTTTTAACCAAAAAGTGACATTGACTAGTATTTGCTGAGAAGAAAAGCGTGGTAGAGGATAGATAAATAGTGAAGACATTGTGAATGCAAAGTAAAATAGTCTTGGGAGATATATAAAGAAAGCAATAGAAATTCCTCTTAATCCGGATTAAGAATGATGAAATAATCGATATTGACTATTGCAGGCAAAAGAAAGAAGATCAAAACTTAAGAAAGATGAACGTTAAAATAGATAATAAGAAAAAAAAAGGACGTTTTTTTTTTTTAGAGATATTCCCAGAAAAATCGATTCATAAAGAAAACTGGATTGGTTCATGAAGTGTGATTTCAAACCAAAGATAGAAATGCTGATTTCTGGAAATGAAGAACAAACACGGAGAACAAAAATTATGTTAAGTGTAAAATGGATCATAAAACTGACAATGATCTGTGAAGTTAAGAAGGAAAAAGAAGGAGATATTAACATACAAGGTACTCTGATGTTAGACACTTCATTGGGGTCGGTTGAGCAACGGTTATCGAGTCTAGCCCAGTCTGTACAGCCAAACATTCGTATAAAGAAACAACAACAACAACAACAACAATAATAATAATAATAATAATAATAATAATAATAATAATAATAATAATAATAATTATAAATGGTATGAACACCACACAGACCCGGTTACGGAGATAGGACCTGTTACAATTCTATGGGACTACACAATCTACACAGACAGAACAATCAAAGCCAACCGTCCAGACATTAGAGACCACAAACAAAAAAAGTACCTCCTTATTGATATGGCAGTCCCTGCAGACTGCAATAAATCTTTGAAGATATTCAAAAAGCTGTCAAAATACAAGGACCTTGAAATAAAAATCTCAAAAATGTGACACATGGGAACATCAATAATCCCTGTTGTAGTTGGAGCCCTAGGATTGGTTGGAAAAGATTCCAGTAGACTAATTGAAGGAATTCCTGGAAGTCCATGCCTCAAAGAAATGCAAAAAAAAAAATTGTTCTGACAAGTACAGCCCACACTTTACGAAGGGCTTTATCTATGTAATATATATATTTTTTTTTTTCGTCAGTGGGAAGTGTCATGATGCCATTTCTAACCTTAGGTCCCTGGGCGGGACCCGGAAAGAAATGTGTAAACGACAGAAATCAAAGAAAATAAAAATAATAATAATAATAATAATCAGAAGACTGGCTTATGATCTGTGTATAAAAGCATGAAAAACAAAAGTAAATGTATTCTGTAATAAAGTGTCATATAAGACATAAATGAATGAAATTGTTCCTTTATATAAATAAGCGGAAATAAGCGGTGCTGAGGAGAGTTAGCATTAGATCTTAGTCGCATGCTAAGCTCTTAGTGCTTGTCAAACTCTCTGCCTCAAGGCAGAGGGGAACCTAGACGAGGCTATGTCAAAGGGCAAAGTCTTATCTGGGGAGGTAGACAAACGCCGACACAGTTATTACGAGGTATACAGGGAATTTTTGCCTGGGCCTACAGGCTTGAAAAAAACCCACGTTAAACTGGCCTTGTGCCACATCCTGCTCTTTGAGGGGCTCTGGTAAATACCAACTTAGCATGGAATCATCTGTTTATGTAAATAAGCGGAGTTGTGGCCCTTAATTCTCATTTTATCGTCCAAAAACCTCAACTTTATCTTCCTTGTGTTAAGTGTTAAGTATTAATTTCCTTTTTGTTTCCATTTTCTTCAAAAACTTCATCGTTACTTACATGTTCGGTATCCACAGCATCCTTCTGTAGAACTACATTTTCTGTTGCTTCAGGTCTCCTCTTCATCATCCAGTACTCATTGCCATATAAGAGAACAGATATCAAATAGTAATTTAGTACAATTTTCCTAGTTTCTATCGGAATTTTCTTATTTCTTCGTACTCTGCTTAGCTTTTGGAATGCCTCTTACGTTTCATATAGGACATAAATGAATGGAATCGTCCCTTTATATAAATAAACGGAGATAAGCGGTGTTGAGGAGAGTTAGTATTAGGTCTTAGTCGCGCGCTAAACTCTTAGTGCTTGTCGAACTCTCTGCTTTCGGACAGAGAGGAACCCAGATGAGACTCTGCCCTTCGGCATAGCCTCGTCTAGGGAAATAGATAAACTCGACCCCGTTATTACGGGCTCTACGGGAAATTTTTTGTCCAGGTCTACGGGCTCGGAAAAAACAACGTTAAACCTGGGGGGGGGGGGGTCGGGTAAATACCGAGTTAGCATTAGATCTGATCCAAGACAAGATTCCCAACCTCCCCAGTTTGTTTTTTTTTTTTTGGCCTCCTTTTTTTCATCTCGACGGGGTCAGTTTTTCTTTCTCAATTTCCGTATTTATTAGGTTGGTGCAAAAATAATGACGTAATAATGTCGTTTTTTGACGTATTTTTTAACGTCAAAAAACGACATTATTACGTCATTATTTTTTGCACCAACCTAATATTTTATCTTACCCTCTCTTTTAACGAGGAGAGCCTCTTGATTTTGTCTGTAGACAGACTACAGCGGTCTTTCTCATTTCTTTTGAGGGTTGGACGGGTCCTACTAAACATCAATTATTTTTTAGTTTGTGTATTTTGTTATATTTTAGTTTAGTTTCGGGTTCATTCCCCACCCAACTCATTGCTTGTCATCTATAAAGTTTTATATATAATTTTTATATACACGAATTTTTATTTCATGGGGTGTTTTTATAGGGTCCCCTTGTGTGTAAGCCTATTTCATGACTTCCCTACGAGTTCGCCATCTTTATTTATTTCCCTGTTATCTCGTTAACACGAGATACAACATAAAAGAAACCAAAAAATTAAAAATGGGATTTCAAGTGGGTGAAGAAATGCAAGTAAGCCTTAATACTCCTACTGAAGCGGCATAAGACAATGCACTTAAATGCAGAAACGATGGCAAGATAAGCCTCTTCGGGGTCAATACATTATTATTATTATTATTATTATTATTATTATGATTATTATTATGATTATCCTCCGCGTTTGTTACTTCGCACGAATTTTAAGCCCTGCCAATACTTTATAAATAATAGACTGTTCCATTTTGATCACCTGGAAAGAGGGGAAAAGACATTATTTGGTTTCAGTGAGAAAAAAAAAGAAAGAAAGAAAGAAAGAAAAGGATGAATGAAGGACGGAAAGAAAGAAAGAAAGAAAGAAAGAAAGAAAGAAACAAACAAACAAACAAAGGAAGGAAGGAAGGGAGGAAGGAAGGAAGGAAGGAAGGAAGGAAGGAAGGAAGGAAACACAGAAACAAAGGAAGGAAGGAAAGAAAGAAGGAAGGAAGGAAGGAAAGAAACACAGAAACAAAGAAAGAAAGAAAGAAAGAAAGAAAGAAAGAAAGAAAGAAAGAAACACAGAAACAAAGGAAGGAAGGATAGAAGGAAGGAAACACAGAAACAAAGGAAAGAAGAAAGGAAAGAAAGAAAGAAAGAAACAAAGGAAAGAAAGAAAGAAAGAAAGAAAGAAAGAAAGAAAGAAAGAAACAAACAAACAAACAAAGGAAGGAAGGAAGGGAGGAAGGAAGGAAGAAAGGAAGGAAGGAAGGAAAGAAAGAAGGAAGGAAGGAAGGAAGGAAGGAAGGAAGGAAGGAAAGAAACACAGAAACAAAGAAAAAAAGAAAGAAAGAAAGAAAGAAACACAGAAACAAAGGAAGGAAGGATAGAAGGAAGGAAACACAGAAACAAAGGAAAGAAGAAAGGAAAGAAAGAAAGAAACAAACAAAGGAAAGAAAGAAAGAAAGAAAGAAAGAAAGAAAGAATATAAGACAGAAGTGTTTAATGTCTGTTTCAGTGAAATGGAAAAAAGTTGTCAGTTTCAAATCTTTTCATTTCTATACACTTCTTAAAATAATGACGAGAATTCAAGTTTATAATTGTTATTGATTATTTAATCAACGAATTATTTAACGAATTATTTAATGAATTATTTAACGAATTATTTAACGAATTATTTAATGAATTATTTAACTTATGAATTAAGATTCATCAGGAAAACCGTCAAAATTTTCACGGGTTTTTCTAATAATAATAATAATAATAATAACAAAAAAAAGCAAAAAGCAAAAAGCAAAAAGCAAAGGCAAATGCAACCTACCAGTTCTAGGAACGATGGCAAGATTAGCCTCTTGATGGACTGCCCGTACAAAACAAGCTGATGTAGACAAACCTCGTACCATCAATGGGTTACGTAGTGCAGGGTTAAAAGCTGAAACCGAAGGCTTTATTCTTGCTGCACAGGACCAATGCTTGCTAACTAGAAATTACCAAGCCCATACTTATAAATTTTGTTGACTCTAAATTCAGATTTTGTGATACATATCCAGAAACCGTTGACTGCCTTGTATCAGGTTGCACAATGTTAGCACCAACTGAATAATAAATTCGGCAGGAGAGAATGGGACAATATTTGCACTGGAAAATTTTACAGAAAGGAAACTGCAAGAAATTGGTAAGAACCTCACCCAGAACCGATTACTGAGACTGGACCTGTAACAATTTTGTGGAACTTTACAATGTACACAGACAGAACAGAATCAAAGCCAGTCACCCAGACATCGTGAACAAATATCACAAGGGGTGTTTTCTTTTTGAAATTTCAGTCGCTGCAAATTGTAATTCATCTTTGAAGGTCTTCAAAAAAAAAAAAAAAAAAACTATCAAAGACAATAATCTTGAAATAGAAATCTCAAATATGTGGCACATGAGGACATCCATAATTCCAGTCATAGTTGTAACCCTCAGATTAATTGGAAAAGGTTCTGATAGAATTATTGAAGGGATTCCAAGTAGCCCATCCTTAAAGAAATGCAACTTCTACTCACAAGTACAAATAAGACATTACGAAGAGCTTTATAGATGTACAATTTGTGTGATCTGAGGTTTTATTTTTGTATAAAAATCATCAGTGGAAAATGTCATGAAGCCATTTCTAACTTAGGTTTCTGGTTGGGACCCGCAAAGAAATGTGTATGCTACAGAAATCAAAGGAAATAATAATAATAATAATAATAATAATAATAATAATAATAATAATAATACCTTCTTGAATTAAATTTTATCTTGACTGCCTCACCCTTAAAAATACGTGTGATCTTAGATTTTTTTTGTTTTTTTACGAAAGTGATAGTGCAAAATATCATAAAGCCATTTCTGACCTTAGGTCTCTGGTTGGGACCCAGAAAGAAATGTGCATACAACAGAAATCAAAAGTAATAATAATAATAATAATAATAATAATGATAATAATAATAATAATAATAATATGTGGAAGAAGGGGGTTTGCAAGCGGCACTGGACAGGAAAACAATAAAATTGTTGACAATGCATGGTATGGTTCATCCAAAATGGGATATTGACCGGGCATTAGTCAAGAAGAAAAAGGTGGGTAGAAGGTTGATAAAGATGTGATGAGTTTAGTTAGTTCATTGGTAAATCGTCTTAGAAATATAGAAGGCAACGAACAGTAACTCTCTAAATGCAGATGAAGAATTATTATACAGTCAACAGTGGCTATTTCAGGTGGATGAAGAAATATGCAAAAAATACAAAAAAAAACAACAAAAAAAAACAAAGAAAAGAAAAATAAGAGAAACAACAAAATAATAATATTAATAATAATTATTAATAATAAATTAATATATATAATTAACAGATAATATATTAACACGTTATGTACTTAATAAGTCTTAAAAAAGTAGCTTATTTAAAATCATTGATACTTTCTTCCTTCTGTTTATACGAGTTGTACCCCAGCCGATTTGGGGCTATATCCCACTTTGGCATTACTAAAATTCCGGTACCCCCTCTGTAATAATTAATTCTTACATGTATACCAATTACACATGTACGTAAATACACACAAAATATCTTTATGTATGCATCCTCTATATACATCTTATGTATTAGCACGTATTAACATTAAAACTCGCAAGGAAACAATTCACTGTTGATAACTCATTCTCAAATTGCCCCCTTATTCTGTTGGTATAGTAAGCTGAAGGGTGCACATCCTACGCATGCCCCAGGCAAAAAAAAAAGGAGTCGATCAAAGTCGGGAACATCTAGTCAATGCAAATGATCCTTTCCTTAACTGCATAGTAAGTGCTTCGCCAGGTATAAATACAGTTTTGAATTCCGTTTTCCTTCTCCTAGACTGGTTGCCACCCAAGACTATAGAACCCAGTCGGTTAAGGAGTCGACCATAGTTGGGATAATCGTGTCAATGCAAACGATCATTTTTCTTAGCGGCATAGTAAGTGCTTCGACAGGGCTACATACAGTATTGAATTCAGTACCTTCTCCTACACCAGTTACCAACCAAGGCTATAGAAACCAATCCGTCATACTATTTAACCATAGATGGAGGGAGAAGAGCTGGATTCATAAATGAGTGTAATCAACTCAACTGGAATTCTCAATCGGAGCCGCAATCCATTTGTCTACGGTGCCCCGACGGAGGTAGATACCATTTTATAGTACAATGGAGATTTTATGGCACGATTTATCTCTCCGATTTTCACTGATTTACTCATTCTGAAAAGACCGGACATAGTTATTTTCTAAACCCGGCTTAGATGTGACACGAGGCCGAAATTATGGGGCACCCATTGAGGATCGAACTCACTACTCAGTCGTAATTGATCTAGCAAGACAAGCTTTCTAACCATTACACCACGTCGAGGTGCGCTGAAAAGACCGGATATATACAAGTAGCGCTACATAGGCGCAGTAAGTAGGACCGGAGCGCGCCGACTACCACCACCCATGCGCACACACTCATCCACTCATATACTCACGCGCGCACCCCCCATATATAGCAAGGTGGGAACCACTAGCACGCAAGGGGTTACAGAGACTTAGAGCAAGAGCAAATAGGAGTGATAGAGGAAAGGATGAATAGAAGGATAGGGGATAGATCAAGGCATCTGGAGACGTCGATTGACATTACATCTGAATAGTTAGAGATCATAGCTATCAGGGAAACAGGAAAAGGGGAGGGAGTTCCACAGGCGAGAGGTGCGAGACATGAAGCTATTGGAGTAGAAGAGTCGGCTACATTTAACAGTTTCGACTGTGAAAAGGTGAGAGCGAGATGCCAGCCCAGAAGAGCGCTTAAATTCATGAAGTCTGGGAACCAGCGAAAGCAGCTCCTCGGAGCAATTGCCATGAAAGTATTTGTAAAAACAGACAGAGGGAGGCGACGGCACGTCTGTGAGAGAGCGACTGCAGACGAGATGGCAGACCAGGGCCAATTACATTGCATGTCCGTCTCTGGATTTTATCAAGGACCTTGAGACAATTAGAAGGGGCTCCAGACCATATATGGCAGCAATACTCCATGTAAGGGCGAATAGTTGATTTGTAGATTTGAAGGATCGATTCCGGCAAGAAAAATTTCCTGGCGCGGCACAGGGAGCCAACTTTCCTAGCGGTGGACGAAGCTATTGACTCAATGTATTTGTTCCATCTCAGGTCAGCGGACAATGTGAGACCGAGCAGTCGCAAAGAGGTGCTCTCGTGGAGTTGAGCGTCAGACATTATAATGGGAGGGCAGGGATGGTTCTCTGTGATGAGTAATAGAGAGCAGTTTTGTTTTTGAGGCGTATATATGCATATATATATATATATATATATATATATATATATATATATATATATATATATATATATGTGTGTGTGTGTGTGTGTGTGTGTGTGTGTGTGTGCTTGTGTATGTGTGTGCAAATATAGAAAAATAGGAAAGAACACTTTAGGTAAATAATTCGGAATTCTTTAGTATTTCTGCTTTTATTTAAAAAAAAAACAAAAAAAAACTTAATTGCTTAATTGTTAACTCTAACGCCCCTTATCGAATGGTTTTTTATTCTTGAAACATGAGAACTCTTATGTAACGAAGGAATCGTATTTTTTTTAAATAATTATATATATATATATATATATATGTGTGTGTGTGTGTGTATGTATGTATGTGTGTGTGTCTAGCGTTGTATATGTGTGTCTAACCGGGTTTATATATATATATATAATTTAAAATTTAAGAAACAACTGATATTTTTATATGGAGAGCTCATTATTGAAAATATTAAATTATATCAAAAATAGGGCCTTAATAATATTATATGAAAACATTAATTAAGTTTCAAATATCAGTTTTGTCCCGACTTTGAATTATTATTTCGTTACTTTAATAATAATGTAACATAATGAATCGATTAAAATATTAATAAAAAATATTAACTGAAATATTACAATTTAATTAATAATAAAAATTAAGAAATATTACAATTTAATTAATAATATAACATAACATAACAAGTTCTACATAAACCATAAAAAATAAATTTAATTTAATTTCGAATAAAAAATTTACAACTGGAGGAAAAATCTACAACTGAAAAAATGCAGACGTGAAGAAAAGCAAAAATGCGCGTGTAAAAAAACGTTATTTTCATGAATACGCATGCGTTCAAAATGGAGAAAAAAATAGATTGAAAAAGACGGAGAATAAAGAGAAAAATCTGAAAAAAAATGAAATACCGTTCAAAATCACATGCCCTAAAAACTGGAAATTTTACCAAGAAACTTCGAAGTTGGGATAAAATTGATATTTAAAAGTTTAGTAATATTTTCATACGATATATATATATATATATATATATATATATATATATATATATAGTGTAACCCAGATATAAGAGAGTTGTCGGGACCGGAGAAGAAGTCTCTTATATCCGGGTTTCTTTTATATCCGGGTTTCTTTTATATCCGGGTTTGGTCTATTTTATATACATTAACACAGGCTCTAATTTGGGACCAGATAAAATATCTCTTATATCCGGGTTTCTCTTATATCCTAGCCTTGGAGCGGGTAGAATGGAGATCAACGTGTTTTAGTGAACTCCGCAGTTTTCAATCTGCTTGTCTGAATTATCTTCACGAAGCGAGAGCAAGATCTAAAAGGTCACCCAATCTAACAGTGATCTCATCTCACAATCCTCACACTTGCTCTATATGTGGCCTCCTTTGTAAATCACTAGCGGGTCTAAATGCCACTTAAGATTATCACACAAACTTTCATAACTGAATCAATTAAGCTGTCAGATCCTCATACTTCGAAACCGACGGGAAAGTCCATTATTATTATTATTATTATTATTATTATTATTATTATATAAGTAAATAAACCTAAAGAGCCAGACAAACCTACCTAGGTTTCACCTACGCGTATCGTCAGGACAGACTGTATTAGCGTATTGAGCACTTTGCTTAGTTATTTTAACTTTACTCGTGTCGGATTTTTTTTTTCTTTGGACTTTGAACTTAGATTCTAGACGATTATTTTCGCCGGAAATATATGTTCTTAGTTCTTTCTTTTTTATCCTTTTTTCCCTTGAGTATTGTTTTGTTGATTTAGAAGCTAAAACACCTAAGGTTTGCCGGACGAGAATAGCTGCTTACATTTATTTACAAGTTTATTAGTGTTATATATATATATATATATATATATATATATATATATGTGTGTGTGTGTGTGTGTGGCATGACCGTAACACGCCTACACTATTGGTATATAACTGTCTTGAATATTTAATGCTAGACCCGACCCCTTTCTTTCAGTTGCATTCTGGTCATCAGAAGATCGTGTAACTTGAGCAACGAATCGGGCTGTCCTTTCTTGAGTGTTGACATTGTCAAGCGTTTTTTGATCTGTCTAGATAATCTGGGCATTGAGCGCCTGACTTCCCTTTTTAAGCTAAGTCACTTCCTTTTGCTCTTTTATTATTCGGCATTTTTCTTGTCTAAGGTATCAGGCCTTCTATTTGTTAATATAGCTGTCTTTTTTTCAGAATATATAATTTGATTTAAAGAAAAGCAGGCCACTGTAAAGCTCCATTGTATATATATATATATATATATATATATATATATATATGCAGATATGTATGTGGTTTGTATGTATGCATATATGTATGTGTATATTTATATATATATAAATGTATGTGTATGTATGCATATATATATATATATATATATATATATATTTAATGAAAAACAGACCACTTTAAGGTATCATTACAATAATTTATTTCACCAAAATCCTTTTAAAGGACTCGGGATCATCAGGTAACACTTCCAACAACGAAATGAAAGGAAAAATGATATTGAAAATTGATGGGTAGTGTAATTTTTATAATTTAACAGGGGGGATGAGGGGGTAGTTAAAGAGACATGGTAGAGTATAGGGAGGGGTTAATTTCATATCTCTCTTAAGCGTGCTTTACATTGGGGTAGGAGGAGTGACCAGACCTTGACCTATTCAGATGGTTAACTTAACGCAAATGATATATAGAAATGGGAGGGGAGTAGGGAGAAAAGAAAAAGGAAAAATGAAAAAGAAAGAGGAGACAGAAGACAGTAATAAAGATATATACAAATGAGTGTTACAGCAAGGAGAGAGGTGGAGAGGGAAGTAAATCGAAAGAGGTTGTAATTGTGTTTTAACAAATTTAAGTAAAGGATAGATTTCAATGTTTGATAGAAATTTAGATGTCTAAAAAAAAAAAATTGATGATTATATATATATATTAAGTGTAAAAATATTTTATTATTATATTTAAATCTTTAATTTTTCAAATTAGATTTAAAGACTTAGACGTTAATTAAGAACTATTACTCCTTAAACTGTTATTTACAATATTAAGAAGATTAATAATAGTAATAATTTTTTGTTTATTGATCTTTTATTCAAATTATATTTATTTCCTAGTTTAATTTGTTGAAAAATTAAAACGCTTAAATTACTGTCAAACGTTTACGGCAAAATATATAAATCTGAGTTTTTCCAAATTAGCCGCAATATGGCGACATACATTAATTCTCTTAATTTTCCTTTCCAAATCTCTATTCCCCTTTTTTTCCTTACACCTCGAATTCTATTTCTGATTTCTTATATCTTTTTTCTCTCTATATCGTTTCCTGTGAGATGACCTATTAAAAAGTTCAATATCTGATCCTTACACCCCTTCTTCACTATTAAGTATTGTAATAAAAATAAATTTAAACTCATTCCTATCTCTCCCTTCCCTCTCTTTTCCTCTATATCACCTTACATCAACTTAAAACTACGCCTCAAAAGTCTATAAAAACTATATGTAAATTTAAATTAATCTCTTCACCCTTGGAAGTGTGGTCTGATCAACCGGGGAATAAAGTCCCTGGCGAATAAAGCTGTCTGTTTCCATTATATATATATATATATATATATATATATATATATATATATATATATATATATATCGTCCAAATATTGTAACAAGAAGAGATAATTTTCCAAATCGTGTAACAACATGGGATTATTGTCCATTCAATAAAATGTTTAATATCTAAAAAAAGCACTAAACTAATTAATTTTTTTTTGTCAGGTTTTCAGATAAAACGTGTAGCCATCTTGATACCATTTCACCAACAATCACCGAAAACGAGCGGTTTCGGATATTCTTTTAACCATTATCAAGGATAATTTTATTAGCGTTATATATATATATATATATATATATATATATATATATATATATATATATATATATATATATATATATATAAAGAGATATAGTTGTAAGGTGTGCTATATTTATGGGATAAAGTGCTCAATATCAGAGATAGAGCGTGTGTAAATATAAAAGTGAACATAGAAGTCAACACTTAGAGGCGACAGTCTGTTTCATGCTATATGCAATCGTCAGGCCACGACGATTGCATATAGCATGAAACAGACTGTCGCCTCTAAGTGTTGACTTCTATGTTCACTTTTATATATATATATATATATATATATATATATATATATATGTATATATATATATATATATATATATATATATATATATATATATTTCAATGATAGTTTTATTAAAAATATTTTATTAAAAATATTTATTAAAAATATTTTATTTTAATATTCGTACTGTGGGGTATTATGTATATTTACTAATATATTCGTATTGTGGGGTATTATGTATATTTACTAATATATACTTAATAGCTTTCTTATTTTGCAATGAGCACTGTTTTACTTACACCAATGGATATATATATATATATATATATATATATATATATATATATATATATATATATATATATATATATATATATATCGTGTTACAGCGTAATTGTTCATCCCCAAAAATGTTTAATATCTAAACAAAAAAAAAGTTTCTTTTTGCCAGGTTTTCAAATAAGACGTGTAGCCATCTAGATACCATTTCACCAAGAATCACTGAAAACACTTCGAGTCATTCAGCTAGAAAGAGAACATGTTAAAATAGTTTTGTGTCAGACCCACTGTCTTCTCAAATGAGCAATGGTGAGAAGGAAAAAACAATCATTCAGGCCTTCAGTAATGATACCAACATTCATATTCTGGCTTCAATCTTCAAAGTCCTTTCAAGCATTATCAAGTGAATGGTGAATCAGTTTAAGAAAAGAGGGAACAGTAGGGAGGCAAATTGGATCAGGGGGTCACAACAGCAAGAGGGGTCATCATTTCAACTAAGAGCTAAATACATTCTTATTGTTCAAAATAGGGTTCAATAGTTTTATAAAATCCTCGGAGAATTGCAGTAAGATATCTTTAATCATTTCTAAGATACAATTGTTCAAAGCTTAATGTAACAATTGTACAATTTTGGTCTTACACAATTTGGACAATTTTTCTGTTACACCCTGTATATATAACTGTGTATTTGGGCAGCAGTCCTTCTTTTATACATTGTTTCGTTAAAAACGACTGACAAGATATTGGAATTCAGTTCTTTGTTCTTATAATGTTCTTTTTTGCTTTTCTGGACATAAAGGGGGTAGAAATTATTCGAATATTCTGTAGGACCGAGCGCTTTCGGATATTCTTTTAACCATTATCAAGGATGATTTTATTAGCGTTATATATATATATATATATATATATATATATATTCACGTGGAACTCGTCGTTTTATCGAGGTATGAGGAGCGTCCAATTTAGTTCCTAGGAACCGACAGCCAGACAATCTGCACATATGATTTGATTATAGAGGTGAAAACTTTGTGCAGAACCAACCACAGATTTTGAAGGGCTAATTACAGAGACCTGATGTACCACGTGCCATAAGGTCCCCAAACGACCCTCCGCAGGTTTTCAATTCAGAGTTTTTCTTCGCCTAGACCAGTTGCCATCCAAGGCTATAGAAGCCAGTCTGTCCTGCTATTTACCCATAGCTGGAGGGAGAAGACGAGGATTAATACCTTTCCCAAGGGTATTAGCACGTAAGTGAATGTAATGGATTCGACTGGAATTTGAACTCGGCTCTCTGATTCCGCCGCTATCCATTACTTTAGCATGCCTCCACTATATGGAGAGAGAGAGAGAGAGAGAGAGAGGGTCTTATTTGGTCAGTAGTTTATACTCATGTATCTACGTTAGCCATGTATCGAAAGATACATGACTGACAAGGCAGATTTTTTCCCGCAGTAGGTTGCCATTTCTTTCTGCTGTAGACTAGTTGCCATCGAAGGCTATAGGACTCGGTCTATCCTGCTATTTACCTGGGGATGGGGAGAAGAGGAGGATTCATACCTTTCTCAAGGGTATTAGCATATAAGCGAATGTAATGGATTTGACTGGAATTCGAACCCGGCTCTCCGATTCCTCAATCCGAGCCGCTATCCATTACCTCACCGTGTGCACACACACACACACACACACACACACACACACACACACACACACACATACACACACACACATATATATATATATATATATATATATATATATATATATATATATATATATATATATATATATATATATATATATAAACAGTAGCAGTAGTATATCTTTTTTAAGTCGATTATGGAACAAATCCAGGCTAAATATCGATTAGACACAGATCGAAAATCATGAACTCCACACAGCTAATCGTGTATTTCTCGCCACGCTGGCCGCCATGTTTACTGGTGCTTTATTTTATTGTGGTCTGTCTGCTTTCATCGTATTTCTCCCAAGCATCCGAAATCGCCTTTTTACTTGCTCATGTAATCGCGCTTCTTTAAGAATCTCACCGACACCTCTAGACTTAAATTCCGGAAGAAATCCCAGAGCGATTAAAAGAAAGCAGGGGTTTTGATAAAAAGTTCTTATCACCAACAACGTTTTTATTCGTAACTAAAAAAAAAAGTTGTCCAATGCCTTTTAGACTTACTGTAATTCCCCATGTATGATATACCCTCATCCATAAGACGCACTCCAAAATTTGTGCTGAAAACGTGAGAAAATGCTTCTACTCACGCATAATACGCGTCCCTTTTTGGGTAATCAAACCCTATAAATTGTACCCCTCCAATTTCATTACGGCCAGCGTTTCCTACTCTTATTAAAAAATGGTTTTAAACATAAAATAATATTATTCTAATTTAGTTTTATAATAATTTTTAATTTTATTTTACTCAGTATTGTTAGGTGCATATGATTGTATTTGACATCCTTATGAGGTCTCAATCACCAAATTTTAGTATCAAATTGTTGTATGTTTGTGGTGAGTAGTCATTTCGCAAACGGCGATTTTTTGTAGCTATGCATAATATGCACCGATAAAATTGTGCTGAAAGTGTGGGAAAATGCTTCTACTCACGCATAATACGCATCTCTGGATAAAATTTTGGAACGTGCAGTGTAAAATTTTGTAACTGTTAATAACAGGCTTTAAGAAAAAGACATCTTTCAACTTGTATTACATTTATTTTCGTCTCTGGAGTTACCTGAAAATGAAAAATAATATCCATTCCTGAAGATAATAAAAGCATTTGTTGACAGTACTTGCAAATGGACTGAAAATCTAATACATTTTAGAATATTTAAAAAAAAAAGATCGCGTCATTCAACGAGTTGTTCGTAAGTTAATGCTTTATTAAATGTGTTAGCGAGGTGAATTCGCTATTAATTACATTAACTTTACTGATTTATTCTTTGTATGACTACTTGCTTTATAATATTAATTATACTACCCCATATATATATATATATATATATATATATATATATATATATATATTGGGATTCTCGCACATGAGTGGGTATTGGGCCTTGCATTGGGTGAACATTAATATAAAAAATGTCTACCGTTTGACCTCATGCAAGCCAAGTCTGTGTTTACCTTTATGACAATCGTTCAAAGTAAACCACTGTCCACTCTTTATACACTCGTGGAAATGAAACCTGTGTCTTCCAATCTGTTGTTTATCAAACCGACAGAATCCGGCCTTAAATAAATGAAAAAAAAAATTGATATATTGTAAAACAAACCTGCTTGAATCAAACATAAAAGATAGTATCCTTCTAAACTCACCATATGTACATCATCGTTTTCTTTGTGTGAAGACCAAATATAAAAATCACAAAAGACCAAATCCAAAAACGGAACATTTAAACACGATTCAGATGGCTGCTATTTTCGCCTATATGGAAGCTACACAACAAAGTGACTAACATAAATAATCTGAGGCAGATGATTTTCAACGTTCAACTTTTGATGTTTTTCTGCATGTTTTTTTTTTTCAAATAATGTCTAGATTTTATTGTTATGAATCTCAATTCGTTTTCCCAAGCATGGAGCTTAATTCAGTAAGAAATTTACAGTGTGAAATGTTGCAAATTACTTTTGACGGTGCCTTCTCCATAAACAGTAAGAATTTCATCTTCTTGCATTTAAGTCGAATTTTTACATTAAAACAAACATGCATAGAATGGCAGGCATGTTATTCGCTTCTATATCCAACATTTTTTTAAAATGCATTCTAGTTTGACAGTAATTATAAAACAATCAAAAACGATCTTTTAATGAAATTATTAAAAACTAAACACCCCTAATGCTTTCTAAGAACAATAAAGATGCAAACATTTTTGACGGTTCGTATAAACTCGTGATAAAAGGAGTATCCTTTCTTTTTTTTTCTTTTTTACTAATGTTTACTATGTAGAAAGCTGTGGGGTCACTCAAGGTAGAGGCTTAATGAAAACAAATTTTGTATGGGAAGTAAACGTAAGAGGCTAAGATTGTAGTGGTCGGGAAAGCATCTACCTGATATTCTGTTTTAGAAAACAACAGTTCCTAGGAAGAAGCTATCCGAGTGGTACTTACTCCTTACTAATGGAATACAAAGAAAATGGGCGTGGTTCGCCTCAGTGTACGCGGTGTGGTGACAAGGTTAGAGTTGGGGAAACTAAGGAATAAATCTAGTTTAAATATGAGCAGTAGAGTAGGGAGCAGCTTGCAACGTTTTGCCTGTGGGAAAAAAGGGGTTGTAAAAAAATGGATAGAAAATAGTGAATTTGACAAACATGGAGGAACATGCCGGCAATAAGACGTCATGTCAAAGGGACGGTTTTTCCTATGACACCGTTTTTGTTTGTTTTTTCAATTGCCTTCACTCTTTAGCAATGTTTGTTTTAAAAAGCGTGGATTAGCAAAGCAATAAAAATTCAACATATGATGAAAGTGAATTTACACAATTTTTTTTATGAACTTACAATAAAAATATCCCGTCTTGGGTAAGACTATAAGCTACATCCAGCAGCAAGGCCTCTTATCAGGAGGTTTTGAGGAGCATGGAACCACCTCTTAATTGCTGGTGTTCCCTGGTCTAAACTGACCCGGGGTGGTAGCACCTGTTAGGGTTCCAGCTATGAGCAAATAGTTAACCCCCAAACTGGGGCCAAAAGGGGTAAAAAAAAAAATAGGTTTTATTACAATGAATTTTTGAATAAAAAATTATCAGTAATAAATTATTACCTGCCATACATTTTTGGAAAAAATATTACCAGCAACACATTTTGAAACAAAAATATTACCAGCAATACATTTTGAAAAAAAAAAAAAATTACCAACAATAAAAATCTTGTCGGCATTAAATAACCCATTGAAGTTGATACGCTGTAAATCAAACGAAACCAAACAAAACAAAAAACAAAATATTAAACACATTTATTTATTCGATTGTTTATTTACAAAATAAGTTTATATTTACATTCTAAAAACTAATACAATTAGGACTAATGCAATGGGGTATTTATCATTTACCAATTTATAAAGAAATCAGTGTGAAAACAATTTTTTATTCATAAATTTATAAACATTTACTAAATTAATAAAATACCTTAACCAACTATAAGGAAATCCTTATTATTTACCATTTTATAAAGTTCGAATCGACTTACAACTCGCCCATGTTTTTCCAACTATTCAGATATATAATATAATATAATATAATATAATAAATAGTTTAAATTAACAATCTAATTAACAGTCTGTCCTGGGTAAGACAATAAACTACATCCGCGTCCTGGGTATGACGATAAAATACGTCCGCGTCCAGGGTATGACGATAAACCACATCCGCGTCCTGGGTGAGAGGATAAACTACGTCCAACAGCAAGGCCTCTGATCTGGAGGCTTTGAGGAGCGTGTAACCACCTCTTAATTACTGGTGTTCCCAGGTCCACCCTGACCCGGAGTGGTAGCACCTGTTAGGGTCCCAGCTATAGGCAAATAGTCAACCTCGAAACTGAGGTAAAAAGCACTATAAAAGTGTAAAAATCGGTTTTAATACCAGAAATACTTTGTAAAAAATTATTACCAGAAATACATTTTTGAAGAAAAAAAAACAAACTATTACCAGTAATATATTTTTGAAAAAAATATTACCAGCAATATATGTTTTAAAATAATATTACCAGCTATCCATTTTTGTAAGTTCTCCACTGCCTTAAGCCGGGAAAGGCAGAGGGATATTAACAGGAGATAACTGATAACCTAACATCAATTAAAATATAGCCCGTGGAACTCGAACAGTGAGCGAAATAAAGGGTTCAGTTCGACATTCCAACCACCTGAAGAAGGCCGGAGCGTACAACGGCCGAAACGTTGTAATAAATATGGCAACAAATATGAGGACAATAGTAAATAATGTACATAATATTTAATCTCAGAAATATAAAAATTAATAGTCAGTTGTGCTTAGTTTAATTTGTAACGTATATAAATGTAGGTAGAAAAAAGCCAAGGTTGATAAGATAGCGAGTGTCATAAAGCACTGCCCAAGGGGAAAATTAAGCTGGCTCAATCCCCACTGGAGGGTGGGGGTGTAGTACGCACCGGCCCTGTTTCCAACTGGCCTTCCAGTTGGCCTTTGCAGATTGCCTTTGCTAATCCATCCGAGCGTAAGAAGCGTAAATGTTCGCTTGTAAATATCGTCTTGCAAATATAGGCGGGAAAAAAGGTCTATGCAGACGAGTTTTATATACAATTAATGTTTGATCAGGACGATTGATTCTGAACAAGCTTCCCGATAGCTTGAAGGACCTACTTCAAACTGAATCTAATCGCGTGTGATGTATTTTTAATTCTATCAGTTATTCGATTAATATGAACTTGATTGAACATCGTAGTGAATATTGCCATTGGTTTTTTCGTATCTTCTCATTCTTCGAGGCAACAGCAGTTTTCCAGCTTGAAACTTCTTTTCTTTTTTTTTCTTTTTTTTTTTT
>OZ010607.1:23715664-23728164 GCA_963932145.1 Acanthosepion lycidas
GGAAAGATAAAAAGAAAAAAATAAAACATGGTGAGAGAAGAAATTTGAAATAATAATAATAATAATAATAATAATAATAATAATAATAATAATAATAATAATGAAGATAATGAAGATAATAATAATAATAATATTTACCCGGAAAAAATCAAAGTATATAATAATAATAATAATAATAATAATAATGAGGAGGAAGAGGAGGAGGAGGGGGGAAGTGAGACAAGAGAAAAGTTTCCAGAAGTCGAAGGAATGCAAGGCAAAAAAAAAAAAGAAGAACAGTAAAGTAAGAAGAAATTGAAAAAAAAAAAAAGACGAAAATTACATGAAAAAGAAAGAAAGGAAGGAAAAAGAGACAGCAAGAAAGGGGAGACAGTAACATGAAGAAGAAATTGAAAAGGAGGAGAAGAAGAAAAGAAGAAGGAAAAAGAAAGAAATAAAACAAGAAAGAAACCACAACAGAAAGGAAAATGATAAAAAAGGGGGAGTTAAGTAACAGGAAGAAAGAAAGAAAGAAAGAAAGAAAGAAAGACCGAGAAAGAAAGAAAGAAAGAAAGAAAGAAAGAAAGAAAGAAAGAAAGAAAGACCGAGAAAGAGAGAAGAAAAAGAAAGAAAACGTAAGAAGAAAAAGGACGGGTAAAGTAACAACTAGGCTAAATTGAAAAAGAGAAAACGAAAAGCTACACGAAGAATGAAATAAAGAATTTAAGAAAGAAAGAATCAAAATGATAAGAAGAAAAGAAGGGTAAAGTAAGAAGAAGAAGAAGAAGAAGAAGAAGAAGAAGAAGAAGAAGAAGAAATTGAAAAGTCGAAGACGAAAAATTCGAAGAAAAAAGTAATAAAGAAGTGAAAAAGAAAGAAAAAAGTAAAAAAAAAAGAAGTAAAAAAAGAAAGAAAAAAGTAAAAAAAGAAGTAAAAAAGAAAGAAGTAAAAAAAGAAAGAAAAAAGTAAAAAAATAAAGAAGTAAAAAAAAGAAAGAAAAAAGTAAAAAAGAGAAAGAAGTAAAAAAGAAAGAAAAAAGTAAAAACAAGAAAGAAGTAAAAAAAGAAGGAAGTAAAAGAAAGAAAGAAGTAAAAAAAGAAAGAAAAAAATAAAAAAAAGAAAAAAGTAAAAAAAGAAAGAAGTAAAAAAAGAAAGAAAAAAATAAAAAAAGAATTAAAAAAAGAAAGAAAGAATAGACAAGAAGAAAAAATAACAAAAAAAAAAAAAGCGAAGTTAGAAGAAAAAAAGAAAAAAATGACCGAACAACGAGGAAGACGTTAACCACTGATTAAACATTACGCCTGCCGAAATACATCTACCATTTCTACTTGCTGTACTACTACTACTAATGTAATTATTTTCTCCTTTCACCTCTTCGTCCACCTCCACTTTCTTCTCTTCTTAATTATCCTTACGCTAAAGAAGCTGTGGATAGCGAGAATAATAATGACTTAAGTCCTTCATAATGTTAGCAAAGAGAAGGTATTCAGACCTGATATCAAGTCGTTTAGAACTTATTTGAAAATGCAATTAGTTTAATTGTAATAAAGCGGCGACAAGTACTTTTTTTTTCTCTCTCTAATTCTTTTTTACTTGGAGAATCTGGCAAATAAATTTAGTAAAGAAAATAATGAAACAATCTTGTCATTTGAGATTGCCTTTGTTAACAAGTCGTACGTTTCCAAATGAGGCGCATGTCTAGAAGAAAGAAAAATATTGGAATGTTAATGGACCTAGTCTTTTGGTTGAAGTAGTTGCTCCTTTTCGTAGAACGCCCAGAATCAATGTGCTATCCTGGGTAAGACGATAAACTACATCCGCGTCCAGGGTGTGACGATAAACTACATCCGCGTCTTGGGTAAGACGATAAACTACATTAGCGTCTTGGGTAAGATGATAAACTACATCCGCGTCCTGGGTAAGACGACAAACGACGTCCAACAGCAAGGCGTCTGATCAGGAAGTTTTGAGGCGGGGGGAACCATCTCTTAATTGCTGGTGTTCCCAGGTCCACTCTGACACGGGGTGGTAGCACCTGTTAGGGTCTCAACTATGGGTAAATAGTTAGCCCCCAAACTGGGGTCAAAGCGCAATGTAAGTGTAAGAATAGGTTTTAATACCAGAAATACTTTGTAAAAATATTTCTTACCAGCAATACATTTTTGAAAAAAAAGATATCAGCTATAGACTTTTGAAGAAAAAATATGACCAGAAATAAAAACTGTTGGTATTAAATAACCCATTGAGGTGTTGATATGCCGTAAAACTAACCAAACCAAATAGAAACAATTAGTGAACACATGTAAATGCCAAAACTTAAATGTGAATGAGAAAATAATAACAACCATCTGAAAAAGGCCGGAGCGTACAAACGGCCGAAACGTTGTAATAAATAAGGCAACAAAGATGAGGACAATAGTCCGAATAATGTAAATAATGTACATAATACCTCATCTCAGAAATATAGACGGATACTGAAGGATCGGATAAATATAGCGACAAAGATGAGGACAATAGTCCGAATAATGTAAATAGTGTACATAATACCTCATTTCAGAAATATAGACAGATACTGAACGGCCGAAACGTTGTAATAAATATGGCGACAAAGATGAGGACAATAGTCCAAATAATGTAAATAATGTACATAATACCTCATCTCAGAAATATAGACGCATACCAAAATAATAAAAGTATTCTTCACTGCCGAGATGTTTTTTTTCTTAGAGCCTGTTATTATTAACAGAGGTCTGGATGATATTTCTGTTGGTGCAAACTTGTTCTTTCCGACTTTCCAAAAGCACAAAACCTCAATAGATAGACATGGCAGTCAGGCTCTTATCGATATAGTAAAAGATAACCTCTTAACGTAGATACAATAGTTCAATGGAATGGTAACTTTTGATAGGCAAGTTCCAGTGCATATATGAAACCACGCATAGTAAGGAATCCTTTAATCTATCTATCTATCTATCTATCTATCTATCTATATCTATATCTATATATATATATATATGTGTGTGTGTGTGCAAGAACCATTGGTGTGTGTTGGACTTTTTAAATCAGCTTACTGGAACAAGAGTGTATATATATATATATATATATATATATATATATATGTGTGTGTGTGTGTCTGCAGGAGCCGTTGGTGTGTGTTGGACTTCTTAAATCAGCTTACTGGAACCAGAGTGTGTGTGTGTGTATATATATATATATATATATATATATATATATATATATATATATATATATATATATATATATATATATATATATATATATATATGTATGTGTGTGTGTGTATTATATTCAAAATTCCTTACCGAGGCTTTTCAACACACAAAAAAAAAACTTTTTTTGTATTGAAAAGCCTCGGTAATAATTTTTTTTTTCCTTTTTAAGTGGAATGGCCATCCATATTGAGTATATATAAATGTTTATTTTAGCGCTTCAAACGTTATTATTTTTGTGAATACCCGTATTCGAACCTGCGTTCTGCTTTGCTAGTGAAACAACGCCGGATATAGCATGCTTTTATCTCTCAGCTACAAAGCGCTTCACAATGAAGCAGTCTTCTATTTTGCCTTTAAATTACATTCACTTATGATTTTTCACGGAAGCCATACTTGCTGCGTTTTGTATCCAGCCCGATAAAAAAAGAAATTATATGATTTATTTTTTATTCCGTCATATTTTTATTACTTATTAACGAAATTTTTAAGTGGTATCAATATCCACTAAAAATAACGATTGAAGCGATAAAAATATATGCCTATAGAGTATGCAATATATATATATATATATATAAATCGTTAATATAATAATAACAATAACTAATAATAAAATAGAACAATTCTAACAATAGACTGTAATAAAAGTTGTGACGAATAGAAGATTCATTCTTACCGTAGATCTTATTAGGGACAATAAGAGATTAACATAAATAACTAATAATAAAATAGAATAATTATAACAATATAGACTGTAATAAAAGTTATGTGACGGATAAAAGGTTTGTTCTTACCGTAGATCTTATTAGGTACAATAAGAGATTAACAACAATAACTAATAATAAATTACAACGATTCAGTCTGTAATAAAAGTTATATCACGGATAGTATATTTCTTCTTACCGTAGATATTATTACACTAATAACAACTGATAATACAACAAAAAGCAAGCTTTAATTTTAACATTAGGTTGGCGCAAAAATAATGACGTAATAATGTCGTTTTTGGACGTATTTTTTAACGTCAAAAAACGACATTAGTACGTCATTATTTTTGCACCAATCTAATAAATGTAGAACTATTTATGTTCGGAATAAAAGATGTATTCTTAATGCAGTAACTTCTGCACATGATTGTCTTTCTGTTCTAAACCGCCTTTTTCCTAAATGGAATCATTTTACCACTTGAAATTCTCATGATCTTCACTCTAAATAAATCACATTTATTGTTTTCTTTGTTATATTGTAGTCTTAGTTTTTTGGTTTTTTAATTAGTTAGACTTGGACTAATGTAATTTAGGTAAATACTTATTTGCTGGTTTTTATACTTGTGTGATATTTATCATGCTTTTCTCTCTTATCAACTCACAACTTTTGAGTCGAAGCAATGCTTTGTAAATCAACATAACAACGTGTTCCTTAACAGACTGTTGATTTTAATGAGAGCTTTTAATAATACATTATTTCAACCCACTTAATTTAATATATTAAGATATTAATGAAAATAACTGCTTCTCGAAGCCATTGGTTATTAAATAATCCATAAAAACTTTCATTTACTTTAAATATTATTGCATATATAGTGACACAGCAAATACTAAAAGTTATCAATATTAATTAATCTGATTAATTAGTTTGCTGCGAAAAATAGTATTAGAAATATTTTTTATTTATAAAAATGCATTGCAAATGATTTTTACAATAAAAATGCATTGCAAATGACTTTTTCTATGAAAATTCATTGCAAATAATTTTTACTATAAAAATGTATTGCTATTTTTACTATAAGAATGTATTACTATAAAATGCACTGCAAATGATTTTTACTATAAAAAAACATTGAATATGATTTTTAATATAAAAATCCATTTAATATGATTTTTACTATGAAAATGCATTGCAAATAATTTTTCCTATGAAAACACAATGCAAATGATTTTTACTATGAAAATGCATAGCAAATAATTTTTACTAGCAAATGACTTTAACATAAAAATGCATTGCAAATGATTTTTACTATAAAAATGCATTGCAAATGATTTTTACAATAAAAATTCATTGCAAATAATTTTTACTATAAAAATGCATTGCAAATGGGTTTTACAATAAAAATGCATTGCAAATGATTTTAATATAAAAAGGCATTGCAAATGATTTTTTACTATGAAAGTGCATAGCAGATAATTTTTACTATAAAGATACATTGCAAATGATTTTTAACATAAAAATGCATTGCAAATGATTTTTACCATAAAAATGCATTGCAAATGATTTTTACTATAAAAATGCATTGCAAATGATTTTTACTATAAAAATGCATTGCAAATGATTTTTACTATAAAAATGCATTTAATATGATTTTTACTATGAAAATGCATCGCAAATGATTTTTACTATAAAAATGCATAACAAATGACTTTTATTATAAAAATGCATTGCTAATGATTTTTACTATAAAAATGAATTGCAAATGAATTTTGCTATAAAAATGCATTGCTAATGATTTTTACCATGAAAATGCATCGGAAATAATTTTTACTATAAAAATACATTGCAAATGATTTTTACTGTAAAGATGCAGCACAAATTATTTTTAAGAAAAGAATGCAATATAAATATTTTGTTATAATTGCAAAACCTTTGACTTTGCTGACCTGACATCTCGATATCTGTCACTTTTTGACCTGACAACTCGACATCAGTCACGTTTCTGACCAGACATCTTGATATCATTCACGTTTCTGACCAGACATCTCGACATCAGGAATTGACATCACAAATTCAGTCACATTAGAATTTGATTCTTTCGTCATTAGAGGATTTGGAAGCTTATGCTATCATAAATCTTGGCACTAAGGCTGAGGAACTCAGTAAGAAAACTAATGTTAGTCATATGGCTGTCCAACGCTAATTGAAAAGATTGGAAAAGTTTCAGCGGAAGAAAAATGGGTTCCACATGACCTGTCTCCAGTTGATTGGTTTGGTTGAATTTGTTTAGGGGTTTATCAAACTCTATGGGTACTTTAATTCCGAACTCTGTACATAGATTTATGCTTTCAACGAGAGATATTTTGTATAGAATTGCTGCTTTTTAGATATGCTACATTGAATCAATAACTGTATCTACTACAAGTAAAGTTGCTTCACTGTGTCGTGTCAGAAAGTTTTTCTCATCAGATTCCATCTTGTCATTTATAAATCTACCATTCATCCGTGCATTGAATATTGCTGCCATATCTGGTCTGGTGCTCCTGTTATATATCTTGAGATTCTCAACAAAATCCAAAGAATGTAATGTTATTGGTCCTCATCTAGAATCATGACTTTGCTTTCCCACCGCCAAAGTTTTTCTCATCAGAATCCATCTTGTCATTTATAAATCTACCATTCGTCCGTGCATTGAATATTGCTTCTATATCTGGTCTGGTGCTTCTGTTATATATCTTGAGATTCTCAACAAAATCTAAAGAATGTAATGTTATTGGTCCTCACCTAGAATCATGACTTTACTTTCCCACCGCCAAAGTTTTTCTCATCAGAATCCATCTTGTCATTTATAAATCTACCATTCATCCGCACATTGAATATTGCTGCCATATCTGGTCTGGTGCTCCTGTTATATATCTTGAGATTCTCAACAAAATCCAAAGAATGTAATGTTATTGGTCCTCATCTAGAATCACGACTTTGCTTTCCCACCGCCAAAGTTTTTCTCATCAGAATGCATCTTGTCATTTATAAATCTACCATTCATCCGCACATTGAATATTGCTGCCATATCTGGTCTGGTGCTCCTGTTATATATCTTGAGATTCTCAACAAAATCCAAAGAATGTAATGTTATTGGTCCTCATCTAGAATCACGACTTTGCTTTCCCATCGCCAAAGTTTTTCTCATCAGAATGCATCTTGTCATTTATAAATCTACCATTCATCCGCACATTGAATATTGCTGCCATATCTGGTCTGGTGCTCTTGCTATTAATCTCGAAATTTTTGACAAAATCCAAAGAAGAATCTGTAATGCAACCGATCCTGATTTGATATCTCTCCTTCAGTCACTTTCTCACCGACGTGACGTGTCTTCCCTTTCTCTTTCCTACAAATATTTTCATTGTAGCTGCTCTGACGAGCTTTTTTCCCTAGTGCCCCGACTTTATGAAGATTGGCATCTAGGTGTCACCCGTTTACTGTTGAAATTGTTAAATGTAACCGCAATTTCTACTCCAACAGTTTCTTTTTTAGCTCTTCCCTCCTGTAGAACTCCCTTCCGTTTACTTGCTTCCCTGAGAACTACAATCTTCAAAAATTTAGATGCAACGCCAATTGCCGTCCTCTGTCTTCTTGAATCCCATCCATCTTTTGTCCTTTCCTCAATGTACTATATTTTAGCATAACAGATTTTAGCGTATTTTTGCAGTGAAAGACATTAATTTGGAAACTCTTGCAAAAATCAAATAAGAGGTGGATGTTAATGAAATTCCCAGGACTTATTCACAAATGAATGAAATTATTTTAGAAATTGATTTTATTAGAAAATCTCGGTAAAAAATATTTCTTTACATGTGTGACATGAAAACTTGAGAAATTTAACGTGATCATTTTTAGTGATTATATTAGTTAAAAGCAGGATTATTTGGAGAATTTCAGTCACTGATTTTTCTTTTTACTACTTACCGAAAATCTGCTCTGAATCGAAAATTAAAAAAACGCAATGAAGGAATCGACAATAGTCGGGATCATCAAGTCAACGCGAACGATCCTTTCTTTAGTGGTAGAGCAGCGAGAGGTTTGCCACATCCCACCTGTGGGAAAGGGGTTGCCACAAGGGCTTGGAGATGTGAGGTCTTGGCATCTCCTGCCCAAATATGACAACAGTATTCTATTTTTGAACTGATCTAGCTCTTGTAAAAGTAGTGGATAGCAGGAGTCAGGTACTTACTGGAGTGGTACAGGGCACCGACCATTTTACTTGCATCTTTACCAATGGATCCTATGTACGAGTCCCACTTGAGGTCGAGTGTGAGTTTGTCCAACAGTCTTTCTAGGCACGGTGCTTCCCAGAGAGGACATCCGTTCATCCTAAGTGGTTTCAGTTTGGGGTCAGATCGGCGGTGATGGAATCTAACTAGCTTAGTCTTCGAGGCATTGAATGTAACCAGCCAATTTTTACCCCATTGGATTGTTTGTGCAAGAACGGAAGAGAGTTCAGTCGCCAATCTCTGATCATCGAGAGTTTTAGAGGTGCGCCCATATATAGTCGTATCATCGACATAAATGTTTACAAATAATCTGGGTATATTCTTAGGCAGATCATTTATGTAGATAAAAAAGAGGATTGGTACAAGGAGTGACCCCTGGAGACACCTGCGTTGATCTCTAGGGTTCCGGAGAGCTGGCCATTGATACCTCCGTTCAGGGACCTTATCTGCTTCTTTTTTTTTTAATTAGAAGTGTGTAAAAAGAATGAGCTGATAGTGAAAGAAAGAATGAAGATAGAGAGAGGGTGGGTAAAGAGATTCTTTCTTTTTATGTGCCATGTCCTTTCAGTACGTAGGCGATCATGGCTCTCCACCTCTTTCTATCCCTTGCAGCTCTTTACAAGTGCCTTCCTTCTGCTTCCTCCCAGGGACCATGTTCTGTCATCCACTTGCTTAAGTCCACCAGGTATGTCACGCGTTGTTTTCCCTTGTCTCTCTTTCCCTTTATTCCACCTATGAGTATCAGATTCCCCATGCCCTCCTTTCTCATTACGTGTACCCGAAACTTCAGCTGCCTCTTCCTGATATTAGGTATAAGCCGCTTCCTTTTTTGCAACCTCTCTAAGATCTCATCGTTGCCCACATGCTCGGTCCATGATATCCTCAGCATCCTTCTGTAGAACCGCATCTCTGTCGCTTCGTGTCTCTTTTTCATCTTTGAGGAAATCGTCCAACATTCCCTGTCGTAAAGAAGGACAGATGTCACGTAACAGTTCAGTATTCTTTTCTATGTTACCAACAATATCCTCTTGTCTCGCAGTAATCTGTCCAGATTTTGGAATGTGTCCTTGGCCATCCCAGTACGCCTATGGATCTCAGTTTTGCCCTTACCGTCTTCTGTCAAGACTCTTCCCAAGTATTTAAACTTCCGCGTCTGCTTGAATCTAGTGTTCCCAACTATCAAATCGCATTTAGAACTCATCCTCTTAAAATGTATTGTTTGTAATATTTTTTATAAACATGTATTGCCGCTATTGCTCGCAGTACTCTGCTCAGCTTTTGGAATGTGTCCTTGGCCATCTCAATACGCCTACAGATCTCAGTGTCGCACTTACCATCCTCTGCCAAGACGCCTCCCAGGTATTTAAACTTCTGCGCCTGCTTGATTCTAGTGTTCTCGACCTTCAGATCGCATTTCGGGCTCGTCCTCTTACTGACGACCCTGCTCTTGCTTAGTCCTTTCTTCTTACTCTCCGTCGCTAACTAAACTTACAAGAGCAACCAAGAAAATATCTCGCTTCTGCCCACATAAACCGTGAAAAAAAAACTGAGTTATAACATCCAATCCCTTAAAAATGAAGGGCAAATTTAGAATTCAGCTATAAACTAGTTCAAATTAATGTTAGAAAATCTTGATCAAAACTTAGTGTAATCTGATACTGTTAATCATTATCGCCATTTGCTGAAGCACGTGAGACCCTGAGAAAACTTAAAACTAAAAGGATACACTCTTTTTGGGACGACAATCGTTGAGTTTAAAAAATTGATCCAAGAAACAAACAAAAAAGGAACAAAACAGAAAGGAAAATACACAAACAATTAACAAATAAAATTAAAAAAATAGTTAATTAATTCCGGAAAATTGGAAACTAAATTAATGAAGTCAAGTAGTATAGACAACGTGCTAAAATGTAGAGATACAATCAAAACCAACACAGAAGAAATGTCCTGGTCTCAAAAAACACTTTGAATCACATTGCAATCCTGAACACTAAAGATGTCCGCAAAAATAAAGGGCGTTCCAATAACTCGGACCGATTGTAAATGTGAATTAAGTTTAAGCGTCTAATGTGTTTTTTTCTTTTTCTTTCAGATTTAACAACTTATGTCTTTGGCAATCAAACAACGTGTTAAAGTTATCGAAGCCTATTACGAAAATGGACGTTCATATTTATAAGCATACGGCCCAATGATTGCGCTAGCAAAAAATGCAAACCAAACAATGACCTTTTGTGGATGCAGTGGCTTTTCAACAATCTTCCTTGGATTTTCATCAGCCCAAGTTCGATAACTCTGCTTATTAACGAATCCACCAAGATGAAAATGGGTTTCCTCACTGGAATTTTTTGCTTGTCTTTGCTTGTGCACCCAATTGACGAATGTACGCCCCTCCAAAGGGCCAAAAGGTTTCAGATCTTGTGTCAATTGAATTTTGTTCACATATTTGTTACATACACATTAACATTGAACTTTTTAATGTTTTAATCCAACTGGGTCTCAATTCATATCCAATAAATAATTATAAAGCTTTTAATTTTTCTTATTTACCTTTTTATATATATATATATATATATATATATATATATATATATATATATATATATATATATATATTATTAACTGTGATGAAAAAAAGGACCTCAGCCAATAAAGGGTGTTTCAATAACTTGGACCGATTTTAAATGTGAATTAAGTTTATCCGTCTAATGTTTTTTTCTTTCAGATTTAACAACTTAAATCATTGGCAATTTCAACTACGGAAAGATCAACAATCAAACAATGTATTAAAGTTATTGAAGCCTATTATGAAAATGGACGTTCAAATTTATAAATATACGGCCCAATGATTCCGCTAGCAAAAAAGGCAAACCAAACAATGACCTAGGAATAAGCGAAGAAGATAGAATACAGAATGTAGTGGATTCTGCTTGTAAAGGGTTTTCCTATAACTTGGACTGATTTTAAATGGGAATTAGGTTTAAGCTTCTAATGATTTTTTTTCTTTTTCTTTCAGATTTAACAACTTAAGTCTTTGACAATTTCAACCATGAAAAGATTAACAATCAAACAACGTGTTAAAGTTATCGAAGCTTATTACGAAAATGGATATTCAAATTTATAAATATACGGCCCAATGATTCCGCTAGCAAAAATGTACATCAAACAATGACCTTTTGTGGATGCAGTGCCTTTTCAAGAATCTTCCTTGGATTTTCATCAGCCCAAATATGACAATTCTGCTTATTAACGAATCCACCAGGATGAAAATGGGAAAGATTAACAATCAGACAACTCTGTCTATTTAATCTTGCAAGAGGTAAAGAATTGACAAACTGATTGTTAAGCTCTGGCAAGAAGGTAAAATCTATAGGAAAATCTCAGATATTCTGAATATTCCATTTCCTACCATTTGTTCAATAATTGCAAGATTTAAAAAACTCAAAACTGTTGAAGACCAAAGAAAATTTCAGGAAGATTTCTTCAAGATCTTCGATGAAATTAAGACGTCAAAGTAAACAAAATCCAATGGTTACTCGTCAAGAGTTGCAGGATGATTTGCTTTCATCAGAAATGTGTGTCCCTAAACAAACAATAAGCAATGAAATTCATAGGAACAATCTAAAGTCACGCTTGCTTTGGAAAACTCCTCTGCTATTGAAAAGACACAGAGATGCACATAACATTATCTATCTATCTATCTATCTATCTATCTATCTATCTATCTATCTATCTATCTATCTATCTATCTATGTATGTGAGTGTATGTTTATATGTGTGAGCGTATGTGTGTGTAAACATACGTGTGTTTTCCTCTATGTGTGTATAAACATACGTGCGTTTTTATTCGTGTGTGTAAAAATATACTACGTATGTCTTTTATACATATATATCCCTACATGTGTGCATGTAGATACATTTATTTAACAATATATATATATATATATATATATATATATATATATATATATATATATATATATATATATATATATATATATATAATAATGAAAAAAGAATGCTTAAAGATCCAAAACTGGTATTGGAAATAAATTTATTTCATGGGTGAAATTCTCAATCGTTCAGATTTTTTTGCATTGAGGAATGGATTTTTAATTTACCCAGATACGAGTAAAGGGAAAAGGAGAAAAATAAAAGAAACAGATATAAAACAGAAAAGCAGAAAAAAGAAAAAAAAGAGAAGAAGAAGAAGAAGAAGAAGAAGAAGAAGAAGAAGAAGAAGAAGAAGAAGAAGAAGAAGGATTAGGAAAATGTGAGACAGGAACAAATTTTAATATTAAGAGGGTGTATA
>OZ010607.1:23733164-23783164 GCA_963932145.1 Acanthosepion lycidas
CATAATACATTTTAAAAACATTATTAAATAATTTTAAATAAGCATAACACATATTTATACAATTCACTACACTCGATTAGAATTTTTTTTATAAATGACTTGAAAGCTGAAGAGATTATATATGACACATGGCACAGTGGATAAAGGCGTTAGTTAGATCCAGTGACAGGACCCAAAGAGTGTGAGTTCAATACCCGGTTAAGACAGTGGAGAACTTGGAGATGGGGAATTAACAGGAGATAACTGATAATTGACATCCATTAAACGTGGCACGTGGAACTAGAACAGTCTACCCCAGTGAGCGAAATAAAGGGTTCAGTTCGACATTCCAACCACCTGAAGAAGGCCGGGGCGTACAACGGCCGAAACGTATTAATAAGTATGGTGACAAAGATGAGGACAATAGTCCGAATAGTGTAAATAGTGTACCTCATCTCAGAAATATAGACAGATAATGTCACATGAATTGATGGTAAATAAATGCACGCTGATTTGCTGCCGTTAGGTATTTTGAAATAAATGATAGCAAGAAACAACTATATGCCGGGTGTAACAGCAAAACTGCTCAGATCTTTTAACACCATGCGATAATTGTCAATCTCACAAAAATGTTTTATATCTAAAAAAAATTTACTAAACTAGTTGAGTTTCTTTTTTCTAGGTTTTCACATAAGACGTTTAGCCATCTTGACACCATTTTTGTTCAGAATCACTGAAAAATCGTTTGATCTATTCAGCTAGAAAGAGACTACGTTACAACTGTTTTGTGTCAGCCCCACTGTCTTCCCAAAGGAGCAATGATGAGAGGAAAAAAATCATTCAGGCCTTCAGCAATGGTACCAATATTCATACTCTGGCTTTCTAAAGAGATAAATTGGAAAAAGATCCAACTCAATTCATAAGACATTTGGCACGTGAGAGAGGAGTTTCAGCTATGACAGTCCAAAGAGCAATGAACAAAAATCTTTAAAATGAAATCGTACGTGAAACCTGTGAGGTAGCTTGTTATTCCTGAACAGAAAGCTAGGTTAGAGTGGGCAAAGATCATCTTGAATAAATTGGAAAATGATCCTAGAATAATATATATGTAAATATTTGAGCTTTATCTCAATACTTCATAAGTTTCCGATCCTTAGCTCTAATTGATTAATGCTGAACATGACATTTCCGTTTCTAATCGATTTCATCACGATTCTTCTGGTAAGCTTAGTATCTATACATTTTTATTGCTCAAAGTAGAGTCCAACAGTGTTGGAAAGTTTTCATATATATATATATATATATATATATATATATATATATATATATATATATATATATATATATATATATATATATATAAGTTACGAAGAACTTGGTAAACCGTATGGGTAATTCCAAGGAGGATGAAATCCTGAGAGCTAAATGTGAATCCAGAGCTAACATTTAATGAAAAACAGACCACTTTAAGGTACCATTACAATAATTTATTTCACCAAAATCCTTTTAAAGGACTCTGGATCATCAGGTAACACTTCCAACAACGAAATGAAAGGAAAAATGATATCATTTTTTCCTTTTCCTTTCATTTCGTTGTTGGAAGTGTTACCTGATGATCCAGAGTCCTTTAAAAGGATTTTGGTGAAATAAATTATTGTAATGGTACTTTAAAGTGATCTGTTTTTCATTAATTATATATATATATATATATATATATATATATATATATATATATATATATATATATATATATATATATATATATATATATATTATGAAATGGACAAAGTCCGACAATTACAAAAAGAATGTATAACATAAAAATGTCTTAAATTATATATATATATATATATATATATATATATATATATATATATATATATATATATATATATATATCGGTGTAACAACAAAATTGTCCAAATCGTGTAACAGTACCGTGTATCCATCCCACAAAATGTTTCATATCTAAAAAACGCTAAACCAATTCAGCTTCTTTTTTCTAGGTTTTCACATAAGAAATTTTGTGTCTATTTGTCGTAAGAATCACTGAAAAACCGTTTCAGTTATTCAGATGAAAAGAAACCACGTTAAAATTGTTTTGTGTCAGCCCCACTATGTTTTCCTAACTGTGCAATGGCGAAAGGAAAAAGATCATTGAGGCCTTCAGTAATGGTACCAACATTCATACCCTGGTTTCCATCTTCAAAGTCCATTCAAGAACCATCAAGAGAACGGTGAATAAGTTTAAAAAAGAGGGAACGATAGAGAGGAAAACTGGATCAGGAGGTCACAACAGGAAGAGGGATTATCATTTCAACTTAAAGCTAAAGAGATCAATTAGAAAAGATCCAACTCAATCCATAAAACGTTTGGCACGTGAGAGAAGAGTTTCACCTATGACAGTTTAAAATGGTTTTATGTCATCCCAACTGAGCAACAGTGAGAGGAAAAAGATTATTCAGGCCTTTAAAAATGGTACTAACATTCATATTCTAGCTTCCATCTTCAAAGTCCATTCAAGAACCATCAAGAGAACGGCGAATAAGTTTAAAAAAGAGGGAACAGTAGAGTGGAAAACTGGATCAAGAGGTTACAACAGGAAGAGGGATCATCATTTCAACTTAGAGCTAAATACATCTTTATTGTTCAAAGTAGAGTCCAATAGTGTTATAAAAAACTCTAAGGATTCCAGTAAGATATCTTTAATCATTTCTAAGATACAATGGTTGAAATCTTAATCTAACAATTGGACAATTTTGCCATTAGACCTGGTATAATAAAAATATACTTATTATTTTGAAAAGCACTTCCCCTGTTTTAAGTTATTACTCCAAATTTTAACGAAGTGTGTTAACTATGCGGCTCACTGTAACAATAATGCTTATTTTACCCTATTTGGTATCATTTTTATGCAAGAAATTTCTCTTTTAATATAAAAAATGAAACCATGTATCTATTGATATCGTCAAATAATTTATTTTCATATTTTCAATCAGGATATATTTGCATTAAGGAGTTTTTGATGTTTTAATTCATTTTTGAGAAAACTTTTTTACCTATTATTAATAGGTACCTAATAATTAATAAAAAAAAATTTCCTTATTATTTTGAAAAAGACTACACCTGCTTAAAGCCGTTACTTCAAATTTTCACACATTGTGTTAACTATAAATTCTAGTGGAACAATAAACCTTCTTTTATTGTCTTTAGTATTAATTTTGTATTCAAAGTCTGTTTTGTGGAAGAAATATCTCTTTTAATGTCAAGAAGTAAAACATATTACTATTGCTATGCTAAAATAATTTATTTTCATACTTCAAATCAGGATATAGTTGCATTAATACGTTTTTGGTATTTTTCATTTGTTTGGGGGCCAGAAAATCTCTTTCGTATTATTAATTAATAAAAAAAATATACATATTATTTTGAAACAGAATACACCTGTTTGAAGATATTTCAGCAAATGTTTTCCAACAATGTGTTAACTATGAATGCCCAATGGAACAATAATGTTTTTTTTTGTCTTTAAATACGAATTAAAATATTATAATAAACATTCACAATACATTATAATAACACTATTAAATAAATTTAAATATGCATAAGACAGCATATATTTATACAATTCACTGCACCCCATTAGAACATTTTTATAAAGTACTTGGAAGGTGAAGAGCCTATATATGTCATATGACTTGATGGTAAATAAATAAATCGATGCACGCTGATTTGCTGCCGTTATGTATTTTGAAATAAATACAAGGAAGAAACCAGTACGTATAATAAGAAACTAGGCTTATTATTTTGAAAAAGACTACACCTATTGTAAGCTATTACTCCAAATTTTCACGCAATGTGTCAACTATAAAGCTCAGTGGAACAATAAACCTTCTTCTATCGTCTTTAATATTAATTATTATTTTTGTAATCAATGTACATTTTATGGTAGAAATGTCTTTTTTAATGCAAAGAAGTAGAACATATTTCTATTGCTCTGGAAAAATAATTTATTTTCATACATCAAATCAGGATATATTTGCATTAAGACAATTTTGGTGTTTTTCATTTGTGTTTAGATGTAGTCCAACGAGTTTATGTGTCATCTAGTACAGTGCTTGTCAAACTATGGCGGACTGGCATTTTTCTTCTCAATGTGTCACGTACCTGTAATATTTCGTGGTAATTTACACCGGAAATGATATACAGGGTACGGTTGGTATCTGAGGACAGATTTTATGGATTAGTAAAAACCTTGCTGAACAAATGAATATAATTACATAATAATAATTGGTCCTTATTTATGTCAGACATTACTCGAACTATTGCAGCTTTAAGGAGTCTTTGGTGTTATGAGGCTGTTTATTAACCTCCTTCTCAACAACGCTCCACACATGATAGTCTAGTGGATTGAGATCAGGAGAGTTAGGAGTCCAAATGTTGGGTGTGATGTGGTCGTACAAATGGTCAGCCATCCATTCTTGTGTTCGTAGAGCCTTGTGGGATGGAGCCGAGTCTCGCTGGAATATGCAAGGCCTGCCGTTGCATATGTTGTCACTCCAGGGCTTGACAACTGTTTCTAGAACCTCAATGTAAGCAGCAGCATTTACTCTAAGACCTTGTGGAAAAAAGTGTGTTTTTTTCAGACACATGCACCTTTTTGGCAATTGACCTCATTGATTGACCTCGGTTTTCATCAATAGTCTGCTTGACTTCCTGAATAAATTCGGATGTTCTCACTTTATCAGAACGTACAGAATGTCTTTTACGTTTTGATACAGACAAATCAGCGTCTTCTAACTCATTTCGTATCTTGTGGACAAATGATCTTGCAACTCTGAGGAAACGTGCAATATCCAAATCGCTAGGATCAGCCTTTAATGCCACATATTGAATGATGTGTATATCGAGATTGAAGTCATGAATAAAAAGTCATAAATAAAAGTCACGTTTTTTCTAACTGCAATATTCAGTTATTTTCAACTATCAGAGGCATTGTCTTGAACTCGGTGTTGTCAGTATGGTAAGCAAAATTTGATTTTCCTAAATTTTGGTGTTTTTAATATATATATTCGGAATCAATGAAAATAAACTTTTGGGAATGGCATGAATCTAATTTTCTCTGGACTTTATCCAATCTCAGGTAACTTGTTAAAAATGTCTGCTGTCTGACCTGAGGATGTGAAAATTCGCTTATTATTTCGTATAATTTAATTTTGAAAATCGATTTTATAGTTATGCGAATCGTGCTGTTTGAAAACACTCATATGAATTTTGAGGTTACAGACACATCATATTGAAACATCGTTTCTCGTCCGATCACCGAAGTTAAGCAACATCTAACTTGGTCAATACCTCTATGGGTGATCACTTGGGAATGCTGTAAACTTGGATGTGTGGGTAATGGCTCCGAATTGTTAATCCAATTTCCGTTGGGTTCGTTATATTCACTAACACACAAATACACTTCGGAAAGGTAAAAATCAACCTCTTCCCCCTAGCTATGGGTTAATTATTAAGACATGTATCACTAAACCATTATTATCTCAAGAAGATATCTTACAATCTAAAAATATTTCCTGAGTTTAAATAACCTGCAAAGGGTTGATAAGCCGTAAAAACGAATCAATCAATCTATCAATTTTGATTATTATCTTTTCTGATAATACAGTGTAAAAATGTAACTTTTCTGGAGAGACGAATACGGATATTTAGTAAGTATTATGGATATTACAGCGTGACAATTTGCTTATTTTTCGGGTGGACGATAATGAAAATGGGTTTTTAATTTGAGAGAGACCACAATGAAATTTCTTTTGTTATTTAGTATAGTCCACTGAGGAATATTTGCTGTTTCCTTCGGATAGACGAATATGAAATATGCATATTAATTAAGACTAGACCACATTGAAAAATACTCAGATAATGGAGAAAATTTGCTTTATGATTCAGTAGTGGGAAATGTTTATAAAAATTTTGCATATCAAATCGGATAGACGAATGACAAAATGAAATAATCATTTCGGATAGAAGAATGTGAGACTTTTGTGTATAATTTTTTATAAACACACATTAAATTTTCCCTGTCATTTCGGCGTTTTAAGTAAGACGATAAACTACATCCGCGTCTTGTGTAAGACGACAAACTACACACCCACGTCCTAGGGAAGACGATAAACTACATCTGCGTCCTGTGTAAGACGATAAACTACACCCGCGTCCTAGGTAAGACGATAAACTACATCAACGTCCTGGGTAAGACGATAAATTACATCCGCGTCCTGTGTAAGACGATAAACTACATCCGCATCTTGGGTAAAACAATAAACTACATCCATGTCCTAGGTAAGACGATAAACTATATCCGCGTCCTGGGTAAGACGATGAACTACGTCCAACCGCAAGGCCCCTGATCAGAAGGTTTTGAGGAACGTGGAACCACCTCTTAATTGCTGCTGTTCGCAGGTCGACCCCCACCTAGGGTGATAGCATCTGTTAGGGTCCCAACTATGGGTAAATAGTTAACCCCCAACCTGGGATCAAAACACTATTAAAGTGTAAAAATAGGTTTTAATACCAGCAATACATTTTTTCAGGATTTTTTTTTTTACCGACAATACATTTTTGAAGAAAAAAAATATTAACAGAAATACACTTTTGAGGAAAAAATATTATCAACAATATATTTTTGTAAATAATTATTACCGGCAATATATTATTACCGGCAATATATTATTACCGGTAATACATTTTTGGAAAAACTATTACCAACAATAAAAATCTTGTCGGCATTAATTAACCCATTGAAGTTGATATGCCGTAAACCAAACCAAACCAAACCTTATTATTTCGGCTTTTCTAATATCATTTTAGACAGGCCAATGTTAATTACGCTTTAGAGGGCTAACCATAAAGTATTTCGTTCAAACCTAATCTAGCAGGCCATTACTTCAATGTAGTCACTTCGAATTCACTTTTATCTATACTAGGGTTAACTCAGCTGGTGTACTAAATGTGCCCTGAATTGTAGCTAGGTGCGCCCCAAATTAACAGAAGCGTTATTTACGAATTATTTTTTATGTTTAAAAATTTTTTTTATTTTTTTTATAAAAGCTGGAGCTACCAAGCACATGGCCTCCATTGGTTTAAGGTTGGCTTATCGTTCACAAAAAAGAGGAGCTGGTCACTATATCTGGTGATCATTGCTTAGGATTCAAGCATAAAGAGGTCTCCATTGATCACGTTGGGATCTATATCTATAATTCTCAAAATGTGTGTGTGTGTGTGTGTGTGTGTGTTTGATCGGATGTTGTTTATGCGTTTCCACAGTTTTCATCCAATTTCGATGAAATTTTTTTTTTTTTTTTTTTTTGATAGATAATTCATCAGTGCCGGTTTTGTGTCCAAATTGGCTGGGGAAAAAAATTACAACCTTCAAGGTAAAAAATCGAAAAAAATAATGATTTTTTACACTTTGCGCAAAAATCAAAGGCAAAATTTAATGTCTATAAAAAAACAGTGTACAATCAATTTAGAGAGTCCAAATCTAACACAATAGAAAAGATTTTTAGAATTATAAAAAAAAGATTATATTATAAATAAAAATTATCGTATATTATTATTATGACGGTCCATGGAAGAGATTCTTTCCTTGTAAGATTGAGAACGCAAAAACGGCCCTTTTCAGGGCCACCCCCGATTCAAATTGTTAACCCCCCTATTTGGGGACGTGCCTAAGTTGCCCCCAAATGTTGTTACTAATATTGATTTTCGGGTGGGCTGACTTTAAACTGCTCCAACTGAATGGCAAAAATTCCCATTAAGACGGGTTATGCTGCTAGTTTCCATTAAATTTACTATTTATTGATATTATTTTTTTTACGGCTTAAGCCAGGAAATATTTTTAGAATTATTTTGCGATAATAATGATTTAGTGATACTAATTAACAATTATTTAATCTTACTAATTAACCCATAGCTGGAGGGAGAAGAGTCGAAGAAGAGGATATTTGTGCGTAAGCGAATCTAACGAACCCAACTGAAATTCGAACTCGGTTCTCCGATTAACAATTCCGAGTCATTATCTATTACACCACCCGCACATCCAAGCTTACATCACCTGGTATTCCCATGCGATCACCCATCTCGGATTTCCATTAAAAGAAGAATATCTCTCAAAAGCTAATAAAGCATTTTAATATTTTATTGCAATTATTCACATCATACCTCGGTGAAATGGCGTTTTCTGCACTTATCAACATTAAATGCGAAAACAGATCAAATATTAAATGCCTTGATGAGGAAAGAAGAATATGTTTATCTCATATAAGGCCTAACATTCCCAAAATTGCCGAATCACATCAAGCGTAGATTTCACACAAGCATACTTAAACATACGATGTAATGTTTTAAAAATAAATGCTTATTTCAGGAGACTGCTTCATTATTTTCCTATTTTCAGATTTCATGACTAATTTACCCCTATTAGAATTTAAAGTGCACCTCAGAATTTTAGTTATTCTACAAGTGCTCACTGAAGCAATAAAAAGGGTTAGGAAACGCTAATCTATACAGTTGTCGACCTGGGCCAATTTAATCTAATGCTGGGGCACCTCGACCTTTGTGTAATATTTAGTGGGAGAATTTCGTAGATCACTTGCACTGAAGTTCGATCTTCACTCTGAATAGTAAATAAATATTCATTCTATAAGACAACAACATCTGAACGCTCTTTGGAAAAAGGAAAGATTAAACGAAATATTAAAAAAGAAAAATATTTCAGAAGATAAAAGTACTGAATTCATAAGTATACCAATCCTCCTATATAGCAGCGAATGCTGGACAATTTTCCTTACAGATGAAGAGGAGACTTGGGCCAAAAGAGATGTGGTTGTATAGAATAATTCTCAGAATTCCATAGACGGAACATATGAGTAACTAGAAAGCTCATTTCGTATAATAAAACGTGAGATATTTGCTAACGATTACGGATAGTCTAGTGTGAAAAGTTGCTATTTTTTATCTGATAGACGATATTGAAAATTGGCTTATCATTTTAGAGGGTCCAGTGTGTAAAACTGCTTATTCTTTTTTTTTTTTGAGAACCAAATAATACTCGAATCAGAAAAAAAAAGACAGTTAAAACGTCTAGGATACGTTCTGAGAAAGGTGGGCTTGTAGAATTCGACACCCACATGACACAAAGAGGCGCTAATGAGCTTTTGTAAATGAATGAAAATAGTGGCATTGGGAGTAGTAAAAGAACAAACACTGCTTAGAGCCACAAAAAATAGGAAGTTGTGGAGTACCATGATCACCAAAAGCCTGAATGGACAGTGCATATAAAAAAAAAAAGTTTTATATCCAAAACTTTCTGAAATTGTGTTGAATTGGTGTACTGAAATGTTTTCTATTCTAATAGTCATACAGTATAAAATTATAAAAATTTGCTAACGGGAATTGTTAAACTTCTCACGGATAACATTTTTAGTAAAACAGTTCTAATAAATTTTCACTGAATAAGAAATAAATGTCATGAGGTAAAGCTTTTTTTAAAAATTTAATTAGGAATTTTTAGTTTATTTTTCCATGATAATCATCGTGTCCGGTAAAAGGCTTGTGTACGGTCATCAGAAACTAATCCGGTGTTCGGCTCTGAACATTGTGAACTCCTTTATTGAACATCTACCAAGATGTGTTGTTAATAACCTTTACTCCAGTACTGATAAAAATTTGCCTCCCCACGAAGAGGGTACGAGTGACACAAGGCCAATTTTAATGAGAGTAATTCTTTTCCCTCACTTAAACTTGCCTTTTAGAACAACAGAAGCACTTTGAAATAATAATAATAATAATAATTCTCTAGTACCGTAAGCTCGACTGTCACAGGCACTCCACAAGTATAGCCTTGTGTCAGACTGAGTTACGCTTTCTTTGTAAATACTTTTATTGAAGAATCGACCTTTCTAAAATTCTTGTTGATTGTATCAGGTAGTCGTGTGCGCATGCACATGTGAGTATGTTTGCTGTGTTATGTGTAGGTTGTGCACACAGCAACAGCTCTCCGGGAATTGTCGGTAGTAGCAGTGGAAGCGGCAGGGGCAGTAGTCGGCAGGGTCAGAGCGTCGTCAAGCTTCGACGACGTGGAAGCTTGCCTTTGCAAACAATGATATCCGAGCTCTCTAGCGCGGCTAGCGGGTATGGCAATCAAATGAAATAACCACGCTACAACACACGGTGCAAAATATTGATTTAACAAGAACAGATATGACCACGAAATAAAAGGACAGAGTAGAGCGGAGACATTGAAACGGCGAAAAACAGGCTCCTTTTTTTATTTCATTTTTCTTTAAACAAAAGAATAATTGAATCGTCGTTTTAAGGGGTTCAATCTATCGAGCTATCTAATCTAAATCATGTTCTATCTATCTATCTATCTATCTATCTATCTATCTATCGCAGACTATTTATATCTACCTATCTGTCAATTCATTTCTACGGATCACAGTCTGTTCATATCTATCTATCTATCTATCTATCTATCTATCTATCTATCTATCTATCTATCTATTTCAGTCTATTTATATCCACCTATCTGTCTTTGACTCAAGTGGCTACTTGGACTAAAAGATAATGGAGAGCCTTTAGAAGGAACTGGAAACCTAATCCGAAACAAGACACAAGGGATAAATATCTATTCATGTTCAAAAACCAGGGTATTGTTCGAATAGGGCAATTGGCAAATCTATCTATCAATCTATCTATCTATCTATCTATCTATCTATCTATCTATCTATCTATCTATCTCAGTCTGTTCATAATCTATCTATCTATCTATCTATCTATCTATCTATCTATCTATCTATCTATCTATCGCTACAGTAAGTACATGACTCCTGCTAATCTTCTACCTTTACAAGAGCCGGATCAGGCCGCAAATGGAGTACTGTTACCATATATGGTCTGGAGTTGTCGAGTCTCCATTTTCCAATCTTGATAGAGTTCAAAAACTTGTGGGTGATGAATTGTTCTCTGTCTTACAACCACTTTACCACGGGCCAAACGGGTCAAGCCCCTGGCTACTCTATCGCTGTTTCCATGGGAAATGTTCAAACGAGCTATATTCCTTAGTTTCCCCAAGTCTAACCACCCCAGACAGGAGCCACCACGCTGCATACATTGTCATGCACCACTATCATCCGTTCGTATTCCATTAGCAAGGAGTAGAGGGATATAAATCCAGAGAGAGCTCAATGTAGACTACAGAGCATTATAATAATAAGAAGACGGAGACTTTAATTATCCATTTCTTTTATAATTTTGATTTCGTGAACACCGAGATGTTCAACTCATCAGAACGAAAACCATCTCCGCAAATGGAGAAAGTACACCTGAAGGACACTTTAGATTATTAGTGAGGAAGAAAGGTGAGTGAGAGAGTTTGGGTAAAGATAGGTCATTGAGAGATTATTGGTTGGTAGTTCAACGAAGAATTATTCTACACCTTTTTAGATTTTAATGTTTGATCCTATGTTACTTTGGCCGATACCGTTTTTTGTTTTTATGCAGGATAAATCAGGCCGATTCAAATTAATTTAATTAAAAGGATCTTAATCTAAATAAAATTCGGTATTAATATAGTAAGACTTAAGCATTTGTTTTTAGGCTAAAGTCTGATAGTGGAGACATTGAGTTGAGGGGGAAGCAAAGGAGGTGAACCTTGCGTTTCCGTCAACTCAATGTCAAGTCTTCACCTTCTTATCTCTCTCTCTCTCTCTCTCTCTATATATATATATATATATATATATATATATATATATATATATGAAGAAATATAGGCTTAAGATGTGCTATATTTATGGGATAAACTACTCAATATCAGAGATAGACTGTGTGTAAATATAAAAGTGAGCATAGAAGTCAACACTTAGAGGCGACAGGTTGTTTCATGCTAGATGCAATCGTCAGGCCACGAGTGCTTGTGGCCTGACGATTGCATCTAACATGAAACAGAAGTAACGTATATATATATATTAGGTTGGTGCAAAAATAATGTCATTTTTTGACGTTAAAAATATGTCAAAAAACGATATTATTTTTTGCACCAACCTAATATATATATATATATATAACGATATATATATCGTTATGTCGTGTGTATATATATATATATATATATATATATATATATATATATATATATATATTATTCGTATTTTGCATACTTTATACACATTTAAAAAAAAAAGTCATGCTATGGTGAAAGAAATTTAATGCGGCTGGTTTCGTTCTTATAATGGTAACTTCAAATCTTTTCAAGTCTTTTTTTCTTGACAATGGTTGCGATAATAACATTTAAATGGTCGAAACATAAATAAATTTTATGACAATTATTCTGATGATTTTTCGTTTTTGGTACCCCAAATTTACTAACTTAATCGCAGTATTAGATTCGCAGATAGGTCTCATCGTTTTAGATATTAAATTCCTAGCTGTAAGCATCAGATATATTTTAATGGTTGCTTCTCTAACCTTCTTGCCTGTGGAATTGCTTTCTGGATTCTTGCTTTCCTGTCAACTACGACCTTTAAAAAATGTAAATACATCAGTCGTCATCTTCTGTCCCCTTAAAGTCTGTTTTTTTATTGTCCTAATTCCACCAAGTTTTCTCAATTTCTTTTAATCTCAGTAATTCGTGGCGTCTTAGTCACTTCATAGATTTGTTTGGGGTGAAATAATGAATATATACATATACATACATACATATATATATATATATATATATATATATATATATATATATATATATATATATATATACTACGCCTACTAAAATACATTCGCGGGGATTTTTGTGATTTTCGCGGAGGAGATTTTGTTCTGATGAGTTGAACATCTCGGTGTTCACGAAATAAAAATTATAAACAAAATGGATAATTATAGTCTCCGTTTTCTTCCTTTATATATATATATATATATATATATATATATATATATATATATATATATATATATATATATATATGTATATATATATATATATATATATGTATATATATATATATATATATATATATATATATATATATATATATATATATATATATGTGTGTGTGTGTGTGTGAAAATATATAGAAAATAGGAAAGAACTGGTTAGGTAAATAATCCAAAGTTCTTTAGTATTTTTGTTATTATTTTAAAAAAATAGTGCTCGATACAAAAGTAGAGCATAAATATAATTATTTATTTAAAAATATGATTCTAACACGCTACATAAGAGGTCTCATGTTTCAAAACAAGAACCGAAAACTTCAATATAATTATTTGAATTAAATTGAATTAAAGTATGCTCTGTTCCATCTTCAAGTGAAATTTGTTTTTCCCAAAAAAATTTCGCTTGAAGATGGAACAGAGCTTACTTTAATTCAGTTTAATTCAAATAATTATATTGAAGTTTTCGGCTCTTGTTTTGAAACATGAGACCTCTTATGTAGCGTGTTAGAATCATATTTTTAAATAAATAATTATATATATATATATATATATATATATATATATATATATATATATATATATATATATTCATACACAAATCAAGCAACACATCATGAATGATCAAAGTACGACAATTAACATAATACAAATACTAGTAGATAACAATAAAATACTCTACACCACCCAAGGCAAGAAAAAACTCAAAACTATAGAAGCTATTATTATAGAAAATACACATCCCACCTTAAATAAAACATCATTCATTACAGGAGAGGGTAGCGGATATATTTCATCAATATCATAATAAAAAAAATAAAAATAAAAAAATGTATTAAAAAAAAATTTAAATTAAATTAATAAATAAATAAATCGTATTTTTGTGCGGCCTTGCTGTTAAGCATGACGTCACACACACTAGACCCTTTCCAGCTTCCTAAAGAATACGAAGAGGCAACCAAATATATTCTAATTACCATATAGACACCACATCGGTTCTTGATAATAACTGCAAAAGCCAAAAGTACTTTAACAAAAATTAACAAAACATGAATAACTCCGGGCCTCATAAATCCTCCCCTCTGTAATGTTCTCTACGAATTCTCATGTCAGGTAAGAGATTGTAACTCTAACAGTAATAAAAAAAAAAAAATTGGACGCACATGCACCACACTTTCTCGTAGATTGACCTGTCCCCTGTCGAAACTCAGTGCAATCCTTGCACACATCGATCAGTGCATTATGATCGACCAAAGTACAACTATCAACATAAGATAAATATTAGTAGATAACACCAAAATACTCTACATCAACCAACTCAAGGAAAGACTATTAATATACAAAATAAACACCCCACCTTAAATAAAATATCATTCACCCGAGAAAAAAGTGTCTTAAAATGCATACCATAAACGCACATATTTTATTGTAATTATAAAAATATATTTTAAAAAATTAATTAAATTAATAAATAAATAAACTCGCAATTTTTTTTTCTGCGGCCTCATTTCCAAAAGCCGTAACGCATGACGTCACGCTAAGCCAATTAAGAATAATTGCGAAAGTCTAAAATATTTAACAAAAATAACAAAATATGAACCTCGGACAATTTATACACAACGTCGAATAGAGTAATCAACACCTTATCCGAAAAATAGTAAAAGTACAATAAAAATTAAACAGACAAACCGTGCTTAAAAAAAAAAAAAAAAATAAAAGTACTTAGGATATAATTAATGTATGCACTTTTTACTATTAGGTTGGTGCAAAAATAATGACGTAATAATGTCGTTTTTTGACGTTAAAAAATACGTCAAAAAACGATATTATTAGGTCATTATTTTTGCACCAACCTAATATAATAATAAAAAAAATAAAAAATTAAATTAAATTAATAGGTAAAAAAGTCGTAATCTTTTTTGAACGGCCTCGTTCCCAATTTCCGTTACACATGACGTCACGCTAGGCCATTTCAAACGTCCAGCTTCCCAAATAATACCATGATGCAGACAAAGGCATTCAAATTGACGCACAGACATCACATATGTTCTTGACAATGACTGAGAAAGTCGAAAGTACTTGAACAAAAATAGCAAAATATGAACTTTGGAGAGTTATATCCATAAATTCGACCATAATACTCAACACCTAATCCAAAAATTGTAAAAATTAAACAGACTAACCCTGTTCGTTCTTTTTAAGCAAATTTTTTGGGATAAAAAAGATAATAAAAAAAGAAAGAACAGTAAGAAATATAATCCGGTGTCAAAATAGTGCTCAATATAAATTTACAGAGCATTAATATTATAAATTAACTGATTTAAAATATGGTTTCTTCGCTACACAGGAATTATCATGTTTCAAAAACGGAAACTAAAAACTTCAAAATTTAATTATGCAATTGAACTGCTTTTAATGTAATTATATAATTAAATTTTGAAGTTTTTATCTTCGGTTTTTGAAACATGGTAATTCCTCTGTAGCGAAGAAACCATATTTTAACATCAGTTAATTTATAAGATATATATATATATATATATATATATTAATTATGAAATGGATTAAGTCAGACAATTATTTAATATATTTTTGTTTATACGTTATTTTTATAGATATAATTTATTTAATTAAATGTTGTGTTTTTAATTAAACAGTATTAATTATATTTACCGGCTTGAATGTTCGTGAAATTTTCGTATAAAATATCCACTCTCCGACAGGAATCGAACCTGTAACCCTTATGGGAACCGACATATAGCCTTACATGCCGTTACCACATTTAGCCACATAAATATTAACATATGCCAGACCCTCATACGTAGTAAACGGGTCAAGAGCCTGCGTCGATCAACGATCAGCTCATGACATTTATTTCTTATTCAGTGAAAATTTATTAGAACTGTTTTACTAAAAATGTTTTCCGTGAGAAGTTTAACAATTCCCGTCAGCAATTTTTGAATAATTTTATACTGCATGACTATTAGAATATAAAACAAAACATTTCAGTACACCAATTCAACAAAATTTTGTAGAGTCCATATATATATATATATATATATATATATATATATATATATATATATATATATATATATATATATATATATATAAGAAGACAGTTTTATGTTTTTTAAAAAAGAATGTATAAACATAAAAAGGTCTTAAAATAATTGTCGGACTTTGTCCATTTCATAATATGTGTGTGTGTGTGTGTGTGTGTGTGTGTGTGTGTGTGTGTGTGTGTGTGCGGTGGACTCTCCTGTCAGCCATACACCAGCACATATGTTTGATTCTAGTGGTGAAGGTTTCGTGCAGGACCATCCACACTTTTTGAAGGGCCGATTATAGAGACCTGGTGCACTACGTGCCACAAGGTTCCCAAACGACCCTCCGCAGGTTTTGAATTCAGAGTTGTCCTTCTCCTAGACCAGTTGCCATCCAAAGCAATAGAACCTGCTATTTGCCCATAGCTGAGGGGAGAAGAAGAGGATTCATACCTTCTCCAAGGGTATTAGCACGTAAGTGAATGTAATGGATTCGACTGGAATTCGAACGCGGCGCTACCCACTACTTCACCGTGAATTATTGACAACGAGAAAACATTCCTTAAAATAAAATATTTTCCCGAAAACAAATCTTTTTTTATCGTCCCGAGCAACGCCATCTTGGGATAAGATAATAAGTTTTCATTATTTCATAAACATACACAACTCATCTTTTTGGCTTTCGATCTGATGAAGACTAATTGGCGAAATGCAAAATCGGATATATTTTCTGGACGATATCTGTCTATATTTCTGAGATGAGGTATTATGTACACTATTTACATTATTCGGACTATTGTCCTCATCTTTGTCACCATATTTATTACAACGTTTTGGCCTTTCAGTATCTGTCTATATTTCTGAGATGAGGTATTATATACACTATTTACATTATTCGGACTATTGTCCTCATCTTTGTCGCCATATTTATTACAACGTTTCGGCCTTTCAGTATCTGTCTATATTTCTGAGATGAGGTATTATATACACTATTTACATTATTCGGACTATTGTCCTCATCTTTGTCACCATATTTATTACAGCTATTCGTCCTAAAGGATACATGGCACAGTGGATAAAGGCGTTGGTTAGATCCAGTGACAGGACCCAAAGAGTGTGAGTTCAATACCCGGTAAATGCAGTGGAGGACTTTCAGAGGGAAAGTTAACAGGAGATAACTGACATCCATTAAACGTGGAACTAGAACACATCTACCCCAGTGAGCGAAATGAAGATTTTTTTAGTACAAAATTTAAGGATAGCGGGGAATAAGCATGATTTATATGGCCTTTTAATATACATTTTAAAAGAAAAAAAAAAAAAACAAAAAAAAAAACAAACAACCGGTTTCATCCCAGCCTTATCAAGTTTATTTCTGGGATATAAAAAATAAATGTGTATATTTAATTGATATTAATGATAACCAATGGAAGGAAAAATAAAAAAATTCCTAGCTTATATATATATATATATATATATATATATATATATATATATATATATATATATATATATATATATATATATATATATATATATATATATCATCCTCTTCTCCCTCCAGCTATGGGTAAATAGCAGGACAGACTGGGTTCTATAACCTTGGATGGCAACTGGTCTAGGAGAAGGACAACTCTGAATTCAAAACCTGCGGAGGGTCGTTTAGGAACCTTGTGGCACTTAGTGCATCAGGTCTCTGTATTCGGCCCTTCAAAAAGTTTGGATGGTCCTGCACGAAACCTTCACCACTATAATCAAATCTCATGTGCCGTTGTCGGGCTGTCAGTTTCCTGGAAACTGATCTGCTTGACCCTCATACGTTGAACTCGACAGGAGAGTCGACTATATAGCACAAAAAATATTAAGCATTATACAGTGAAAGTTTCAGATCCAAATTGTGGCTACTTTTCTCTGTCATATCCTACCTGCAAACTCTTGTATTTCTTCTATTCATTCCGCGTATGTGTTTTTTTTCTCCTACTGATTTTGCTTTTCGATCAAGCAACCTTTTTCTCCATCTTTTATCGTTCTTCAGCACTACATACCACACCTAACTCCATATCTCTTATCTAATTTTGTCCTCGAATCCATTTCAATCTGTTTATACTTTTTAAGGTCATAGATCTTTGTTAATTTTTGAGTTTGTTTCAAGTGATCTTGTTAATTTCAATATTTCGCACTCGTACGTTGGATCTGGTCTTGTACGTTCATTATTCTCGATACATTTTAAGTATCTTGGCAGGTTTTATATTTAATTTCTTAAATGTTATTACCTGTCTGGAGTGTATGTAATCCTGGGCCTCTTCCAGTTCTTCATCCTCTAATCTTATAATCATAACTTTTGCCTCATTTCTGTTCATGTTTATGTATACACTGAGTCTTTCCCTATGTAGATAATTTGGCATTTCGTTTAATTCGCTCGACAATTCTTAAAATGCAATTATAAAATGCAGCGATATGAGATCATCAGTGATGTTACCCTGGCTTCATTACGGATATCGAGTATTGGATCATTACATCCGTTCTGCCAGGTACCCCGATATATATATATATATATATATATATATATATATATATATATATATATATATATATATATATATATATTATATATGATAAAAATATAATTTAATAGATATGTTTTATTTATGGGTTAAATTGCTCAATATCTGGGATAGAACATATGCATATAAAAGCAGACATTGATGTCAACACTCAGCGGCGACAGTCTTTTCCATGCTTAAAAGCAAATCTTCATGGCCTGAAGATTGCCTTTAAGCATGACATAGACTGTCGCTGCTGAGTGTTGACATCAATGTCCACTATTATATTTATATATATAACTATACAAATGTTACAAAAAATAAAACAGTACAAATGTTCACGCACACACACACACACACACTTGTTTCATAAGATACCATTTTTTCGTTAGTATTATGCGTAAAAAGTAATATATATTTCTGCTGCATATTGACGGTTATCAAGGCCTTTTTACATAAATAAATATTAGTAAAATTTTGAAGTATCCACTTTCTACCTTTTCAGCTTTAAAGTTTGAGGTTGGTAAGAATGAATTAGGAGCTAATCAGCTATTTTTAGTTAGAAATTAAATAAAACAAAATATTTCGTAAAATAGATAGAAGTTTTTAATTTTAAAATAAGATCATAGCCGTCGTTGTAGCTGATAATATTTTCAATTGGTACAACTTTGTGGGCATCAATCCTTCTTTTATACAAGTTTCATTATAGAACGACTGACAACGGACAAAGATTAAGCTTTATAATGACTAACAAAATTCGGACAGATTTTACCAGAAAAACCAATTATATGAATGCAAGAAAATTTGAATAAAAAGCTTAATCGCAACACTTTGTCAGTCGTTTTAATTAGACTGTGTTTTAGATTGTGTGCTTCCATTCTTAAAAGACATTTATAAAATGCAACGTTAGAGGTCATCAGTAATGTTACCCTGGCTTCATTACGAATTTCGGGTACTGCAGCATCAGATCCGTTCTACCAGGTACCCCGACCTGTTAACAGGCCGTCTTTCCGCATAATTCGCTCCATGATTTGATTTTAATAACTTTATATCTATATAATATATATATTTATATTTTATAAATTTTAATAATAATAAATGTCTTAATAATCAGGAGGGCAGATCTTTTCTTTTATAAGGGCAACGTGACTTACATTAGACAATCAGAATTTGTAATATTAGTAAAATGTCATCAGCAAATCGTGGATTTTTCAAATGCTAGAAATACCGGTGAAAATTGCTGTTTTACGATTCGAATTTTCTGATCAATCTTAATTCTTAAGTTAATTACTGAATAAGCTCACAGGTGAGGTCCATGATTATGAAATACCAGTAGAAATTCCCCTGTTACATCGTTAAATATATGAGCTTAACAAATTTAACTAAATATTGAAATGACATTCATAAGAATGAATGTAAATCGTTATTTAAAGAAGTAAGAGGGTACAAATAAAAAGATTTGAAATTGACAAGTTTTTTTTTCCATTTCACAGGAATATCCAGGTGGTGTAATAAATGGTATCTCTGAATTTGAAATTGGAGGACCGTGTTCCAATTCCAGTCGTGTTTGTTGAATTCAGTTATGCGCAGATGCAAAGGTAGGAATATATCTACTCCTCTCAGATTTGGGTTAAATAGTAGGAAAACTCATTGTTATTCTGAAAAAAATTATTAATACAATATTCTCTCGTCAAAAGAAAAATAATCTTACAATTTAAAATATGTTTCAGCTTTAAATAACCTACAATGGGTTGATAAGCCGTAAAAAAGAAGAAAAATTATTCTTACAAACTAAAATATGTTTCAGCTTTAGATAGCCCATAAAAAGTTGATAGGCCGTAAAAAAGAAGAAATTATTCTTACAATCCAAAATATGTTTCAGCTTTAAATAAGCTAGAATGGGTTGATAAGCCGTAAAAAAAGAAGAAATTATTCTTATAATCCAAAATATGTTTTGGCTTTAAATAACCTACAATGGGTTGACAAGCCGTAAAGAAGAAGAAGAAATTATTCTTACAATGCAAAATATATACCGGCTTTAAATAACCTACAAGGGGTTGATAAGCCGTAAAAAAAGTAGAAATTATTCTTACAAACTAAAATATGTTTCAGCTTTAGAAGGGTTGATAAGCCGTAAAAAAGAAATCAACTAACAGAATTATAATATATTCAGAAAGATTTTTAACAAAAATATCGTATCCTAATCTTCATTTTTTTACCTATCGCCCGGTTCACACTCCTTCCTCGTCTATTGAACAGGAACAGAGGCTTATCCGTTGTTTCCTTATTTCATGGATTTGATAAAATTATTAACAATCGTCTGATCCATATTTTGACACTTCTTTAGCAATGTTTCTTTAAGGTTTGCCACTGACGTGATTTTGGTTGCACGATCTTGAAGTTTTGGATGAAAATGCTCCCAGACCTGCTCTATTGGATCCATGTCAAGATTTTGGGTTACCCATGGCAGTGACTTGATTTCTTGCGATTCCTTCCAGGCCTTTGCTACTTTGCTCGTATGACATGGCGCTCCATTTTCTTGAAAAAGGTAGACATTCTTGTCAATCTGATTGGTTAAAAAATAGTGGGAGCAGTCCTTTCTCTAATATTTGACAGTATTTTGGACCATTCAACCGCTCGTCAACAAGAATCAGCTCAGATTTCCGTCCAAACCAGACAGCGTCCCACACCATTGCTCCAATCCCTCCATTTATCACGGTCGCCTGCTGACAGTGTTCGCAGTCTCATTCTCATTTCTCCAAATATAAACCTGTCTTGAATTCGAATATTGGCAGAATTTACAGACTTATCTGTCCAAATTACAGACTGCCAAATTCATAATCTTTGCTCTCGAATTCTCTTGCCCAGTCCATACGCCTGTTCCTGAAATCAAGGGCTTCTTTCTTGCATCTTTTCTTTGATACCCAAGCTCTTTCAGAGTCTTTCTCACCGCATATGGCGTCATTTCCATGCTGTTGACGACATATTTGATGCTCTGACGACAGTTTCTGATGATTTCCCACTTCAGCGCCCTTTTCGTTCGCTCAGACACAATGCTTCATCTTCCTGAACGTTGTTCTACATGACAATGGCCTTCTTCATTAAATTAACCCAACCTCAAGTAGAACTTTTATATATGATCCATCTCTAATGATGCAGGTAAAATAATCGGCTCCCTGTACCGCTCCAGTAAGCATCTGACTCCTCATAGTGTCTTCTACCTTTACAAGAGCCAGAAAATGGAGTACAGTTGTCATATTTGGGCAGGAGCTGCCCAGACCTCACTTCGTAGAACAACCCTCGTTTTTATAGTCCGCTGACCTGAGATGGAACGAATACATTGAGTCAATAGCTTCGTCCACCCCAAAGAATGTCGGCTCCCTGTGCCGCGCCAGGAAATTTTTCTCACCGGAGTCGATCCTTCAAATCTACAAATCAACCATTCGCCCTTGCATGGAGTATTGGTGCTATATATGGTCTGGAGCCCCTTCTAATTGTCTCAAGGTCCTTGATAAAATCCAAAGACGGATATGCAATGTCTCTGATCTGGCATCTCTTCTGGAGCCGCTCTCTCACAGACGTGCCGTCGCCTCCCCCTGTCTTATTTTACAAATACTTTTCACGGTAACTGTTCCGATGAGATGATTTCGATGGTTCCCAGACTTCGCGAATTTAAGCGTTCAACTAGGCTGGCATCTCGCTCTCACCCTTTCACTGTCGAAACTGTTAAATGTAGCCGTCTCTTCTACTCCAATAGCTTCATGTCTCGCACTTCTCGCCTGTGGAAACTCCCTCCCCATTTCTTGGTTTCCTGATAACTATAACCTCCAACTATTCAAATGTAATATCAATCGACGTCTCTAGATGCCCTGATCTATCCCCTAACCGTCTCTTCATCCTTTCCTCTATCACTCCTCTTTGCTCTCGCTCCTACTCTGAAAACCTTTGCGTGCTAGTGGCTTCTCGCCTTACTTGGGGTTGAATGCTTAAAAAATACATAAGTGATCTGCCTAAGAATATATTCCGCTCATTTTTAAACAGCTATGCCGATGAAGCGACAATATACGGGCTCATTTTCTAAGATTGTCCCTGTGAGTAAGAATCTGTAGTGGTAAAATAAAAACAGAATTATAAAAAGACAAAGTGCTATGGACCGAAGTCTTCTTTAATCAAGAACCTATCCTCCAAACTTCTGTTCTTTGTTGTTTATAATCTGTCTTTCTCTCAGAGTGACTTGGTCTGGAATTATTCAAATTGTAGTCTTTCCACCATCTTTTTGTCTTATGCAATTCCTCTCATCATCGTTCTCAACAAATTTGCTGCATTAAGTAATAAGAAAATTCCAATGAAAATTTCCTGTTTTGTCCTTTTTTTCCAGACTTATTCAACATTTAGAGTGCGGCAATCCAGAGACAATTAAGTCTTACCAGGATTCATTATTGGTAACCACAACATTAGATATGCAGATGACACAGTGTTGATAGCAGTCATAGAAAGGAAAACTCCAGAAACTCCCTACAGAAGGTAGCAAAAGAAAAAGAGGAAGAAAGGACTAAACACAAATTGTAAGAAAACAGAATTCATGGTTGCCAGTAATAGGAACGACCCGTGGCACGAACTACGAATTAAAGACACTAAAATCAAGCAAGTCAAAAATTTAAATATCTAGAAAGTGTTTTAAGAGGGGACAGAAAATGTGACACTGAAATCCAAAGTGGCATTGGAATAGTGGAAGATGCTTTCCAAAAGCTAAGCAAGTTATTAAGAAACAGAAAAATTATTAAGAAACAAAAAAAAAAAATCGTTAGAACAAACAGTTCTGAACTGTTATGCAATTTTGACTTCCCCAGACTTATTCAACATTTAGAGTGAGGCAATCCTGAGACAATCTTAGAAGTCTTACAGGGATTCATTATTGGTAACGACAACATTAGATATGCAGATGACACAGTGTTGATAGCAGACACAGAAAGGAAACTACAAGAACTCCTTTATAAGGTAGTGAAGGAAAGCAAGAAGAAAAGACTAAGCATCAATTGTAAAATGACAGAATGTGTGGTTGCCAGTAAAAGGAACAGCTCAAGATGTCAACTACAAATTGGAGACACCAAAATAAAGCAAATACAAAAATTTAAATATATAGGAAGTATTTTAACAGAGGACATAAAATGTGTCATTGAAATTTGAATTTTGTTAAAGAGCACTTGCAGACATGGTGCATAGGTTGCAAGAACAGTGGTTTCCTTTCAATGGGGCCAAGGTAACTGTGGTCATCTAAGAGGGGGAAAACGTGCACATTTGGTTGCTTATTTGAACAAGATTTCAGTTATTATGTGAGATACTGGGTTGAAAAGTCCAACGATAATTCGTCTGTCGCTACTTAATTTAAAAACAATTTGATGTGCGTAGGTCCTTACTTTCCGTACAAACAGTTGTATTTTATGGGTTACTGTTCTTAAATTACAGTGTTTCAAAATAAAATTGTCCATGTTCTCAACTTTACTCCTAGAGTCCTTGGCTCAACATATACCATTTTGGAATCAGGCCGACTTGTACGATAACAATTTTTATAACTTGGAAATAAATTTGAGAATAATCAAAATTAGTTGCGAAATTCAGCGAAAGTCACCCATGAAATAAAACTGTTTGTACGGAAAGTAAGAACCTACGCACATCAAATTAAATGAAGTAGCGACAGATGAATTATCATTGAACTTTTAAAAGGTAAGGTTAAATATTAATGCAATACTTAAATGCAGCGATCGAATATGACAGAAGAGTTCAGAATATATATATATATATAATTTATTCGAAAATTATAACATAACTATGTTATAAAATCACTACAAAAATAACCATTTCAACACTTCTGGTGTCTTATCAAGTGATGGTTTTGAATGTACATTCGACACCATTACTTGATAAGACACCAGAAGTGTTGAAAACAAAATGGCTATTTTTGTAGTGATTTTATAACATAGTTATGTTATCATTTTCGAATTAATAATTATATTTGCTCTACTCTGTATTGAGCACTCTTTTATGAATAGTAATTTTAGGTTATTGGAATTTATTCCTTATGCACCAATCCTATACTTGGATATATATATATATATATATATATATATATATATATATATATATATATATATACAGTGTAACCCGGATATAAGAGACCCTGATATATATATATATATATATATATATATATATATATATATATATATATATATATATATATATATGTGTATATAATTACTTTAAACGTTATTTTTACAGGATACTCATATTTAAGTAGATGCCACATTTATTTACACGTTCAGTATACTTAATTATTTCTGTCTACCGACGTAAATGTCGGAGAAATTTTATTAAAGAAAAAGTTACGCTGTCTAGTAGGATTCGAACCTGCACTCTTCTGGATATATATATATATATATATATATATATATATATATATATATATATATATATATATATATATATATATAAAATGTAACCCGGATATAAGAGAGTTGTCGGTACCGGAGAAACAGTCTCTTATATCCGGGTTTCTCTTAGATCCTGGTTTGGTCTACATTTGTTTAGGTAAGTATGGCTCTAATTTGGGACCAGAGAAAATCTCTATATTCGGGTTTCTCTTCTATCCGGTTCTCTTATATCCGGGTTACAATATATATATATATATATATATATATATATATATATATATATATATATATATATATATATATATATATATATATCACCATTAAGTGTAAAGGGTCTTCAGCGAGGCAGCGGAGAATGGACGGTTATGCAACTGCTATCTATCTAGAATGTTCGACATGTTTCTAGAATAATCTAGAATGTAAATCTTGTCTATTCACAGAGCGCCATCTTATAGTTAATTTGGAGAATTTCGACACAACACGGAGAGAATGATTCGCGATGTGTCTGTAAGATGTCGCTCCCTATCAACGTGAACGCGTCTCAGCGCATGGCATTACGACTGCTTGGAATTATTAAAATTTTCAAATCTCTCCCGGCGTTGCTTGAAATTAACCTTGGGGCCCCAGGGATCCGTGTCGCGCACGATGAAAAATCACTGCCCAAAGATATTGGTACGAATAGAACAGCCTCGCTTTGCTGATTTCCCGTTGATAACGATCAAGCTAATTCCTCAATAGAAAAACCTGTCTTGTAAAAATTGCATTGTTTAAAATGCCGTCCAAAAATATAGAAAGATATGTCATTATAAAGAACATCTACATTGTGTCATAAAATATTTTCTTATGCAGATGAAAATGTATAGGGACGAATCTGAGTGAGAGAGAGAGAGAGAGACTGATAATGTGTGTGATAGTGTATATGAGACTGAGAAAGTGAAAAGAGAGAGAGATTGTGCGTATGTATGTGCGTGTATATGTGTGAAAGAGAAAGAGTTTTTTAGGAGGGTGAGAATATGTGTGTATGTGAGAAAGAGAGAGAGATAGTTCACGTGTTAGGAAGAGAGAGTTAGGGACTCTGTGTAGGCATGAGAGAATGTGTGCGTGAATGTGAATGTGTGTACGGGAGAGGGTGTGCGAGATTATCGTTGAGAGAGAGAGAGAGCGAGAGCATTTATGAGTGTGTCAGAGAGAGAGAGAGAGGGAGAGAGATGGAGAGTGTGTGTGTGTGTGAGAGAGAGAGATGAAGAGAGAGAGAGCTCGTGTGAGAGAGCGTGCGAGATTATTGTTGAGAGAGCGAGAACATTTATGAGTGTGTTTGAGAGAGAGAGAGAGTCGGGAGAGTGTGTGGGGGGAAGTGAGAGAGATGAAGAGAGACAGTATACGTGTGAGAGAGCTTACCAGATTATCGTTGAGAGAGCGATAGCATTTATGAGTGTGTCTGAGAGAGAGAAGAAAGAGAGAGTGAGTGTGTGTGTGTGAGAGAGAAAGAGACGAAGAGAGTGTGTGCGTGAGAGATAGTGCCAGATTATCTTTGAGAGAGCGAGAGAATTTATGAGTCGGTCTGAGAGAGAGAGAGAGAAATGGGGAGGGAGGTAGTGTGTCTGTGTGTGAGAGAAAGAGACAGTGAGAGTCTTTATGCGATAGAAAGTATGTGCGATGGGGAGAAAGAGATTTTTTCGTGTGTGTGAGAGTGACAGGAAATTTATTAGCAACTCCATGTGCGTGAAAAAGTGCGTCTCTTAGTGCGTGTGTGATAGTGTGTGAAAGAAAGAAATAAACTGTGAGAGAGAGTGTCTGTAGGTGTGTATAAGAGAGAGAGAGAGAGAGCGAATATGTGTGATAGCGTGTATATGAGAGCGTAAGCGTGTGTTTGTGTGTGTTAAAGAGAAAGTGTTCGTCAGGGACCGTGTGTACGTGAGATTGTGAGTGTACACGTATGTTAGCGAGAGTTAGTGTGTGTTAGTAAAAGAGAGTTCGTGAGGAGATTTGTGTGTACATGAATGTGTGTGGGGGGTGTAAGAGAGTGTGTGTGTGAGAGAATGTGCGAGGTTATTGGTGTGAGAGAGAGAGCGTTTTTGAGCGTGTATGAGAGAGAAATAGTATATGAGTGTGTGTGAGAGCGAGAGACTATATTGTTTGATTGATTTGTCTGTTTAACGGCATGTCAACTCCTTATGGGTCATTTCATACCGAAATTTAATTTTCTTGGGCGCTTGGAATTAATAAAAATATGATATATGTTATTCTGCTTTCACAGTTGAATACATGGTAGATGATACGCAGATTTTGTGCGTATACATGTTTGTGATGACATAATTACTAGAGGTGGTGAGATGTGTGTTTTATATTGTAGTTTTGCTGCAGTTATATTTTGGTATACTCTTTGATTTCTTTAAGAAATTGTAGAATAGAGTGTAACCCGGGTATAAGAGACCCAAATATAAGAGAAACCCGGATATAAGAGAGATTTTCCATGGTCCCAAATTAGAGCCATAGTTACCTAAACAAAATAGACCAAACACGGATATAAGAGAAACACGGATATAAGAGACTTCTTCTCCGGTCCCGACAACTCTCTTATATCCGGGTTACACTGTATTATATGGATTAATATCATGAAAGAGTTCTTTTATGTTTGTTGTTTGGTAATATTTTAAACGGATTTTGGGTGAAGTTGCTACAATTTGTAAGTATGTGTATTGTTGGTAATTTTTTTTATATAAAAATGTATTGCTGGTATTTTTTACTATAAAAATATAATTTTATACTTTTATCGTGTTTTTGTTTAGGGGGGGGGTTCACTATTTGCCCATAGCTGGGACCTTAACAAGTACTACCACCCTAGGCCAGGGTGGTTCTGGAGAACAACAGCAATGGTTCCATGCTCATCAAAAATTCCAATCTCCTGATCTGAGGCCTTGTTGCTGGATGTAGTTTATCGTCATACCCAGGACTAGTAGCAGGAGAGTTTGTGTATGTAAGATAGTGAGAGATATTTGTGCGCGCGCGAGAGAGAGAGAGAGAGATTATTTGAATGCATGATAATGGGTGTATCAGAGAGATTGGGATTTTATGCATGCTATATATATGTGAGTGTGAGAGAATGCGAGAGAATATATTTATAGGCGCGCTATTTTTTTTTTTTTTTTTACTAAAACATCTTTTAAAAATCCCCTGCGTCTCATATGCCATATGTAGGTTTACTAATTTTTACTAATTACTAATTTTTTCTTGATTTGCTCTGCTGAAATTGGGGTGCGTCTTATACACCCGTGCGTCATATATGTCGCCAAATACGGTAAGTATGAATGAGTGTATAATTGTGCATGAGAGAATAAGAGATAGCCTTTGTAAATGAGAGATAATGTATGTATATATGCGAAAGTGAGAATGTGTGTGTGTTCAACCAGGAGTGTATATAATGTGTGTGTGTGTGTCTGAGAGAGAGAGAGAGAGAGAGAAAGAGAGAGAGAGAGAGGGGGAGAGTAGGGGGAGAGGAAGAAAAATAAGCAAGTATCGAAATAGGGAAAGTATAGATTATTAATTTAGATAAGGTATTTTTTTACAATTTCTGAATGCGTGTGTGTGTGTGTGTGTGTGTGTGCGCGCGTGCGTGTGTGTGTGTGTGAAAGAAAATATGTTAGCGAATGTGTGTACGTGGGGGATAATGCGCTTGTGTGCATGGGAGAGTGTGTATGTATGAGAGCGTGGGACTTTATCTGTGAGATATGAAGGCATGTGTGTGAGAGAGCGAGTGTGTTTGCGTGAGTGTGAATCATTGAGAGAGAGAGAGAGAAAGAGAAAGATTTTAGGGTGCAACCAGGATTTTATATAAAAGAGACAGTATGTGTGTGTATATGAGTGTGAGAGAGAGAAAGCGAATGTGAGAGAGATTATGAGAAAGGGAGAGAGAATGAGCGATTAACGAGGGTAGGAGAATCCATCTCATATGTACCCTTCATACTGTGCACAGACCCCTCTACCATATATATATATATATATATATATATATATATATATATATATATATATATATATATATATATATATATATATATATATAACCCGTGCGGTGGAGTAATGGATAGCGGCTCGGATTGAGGAATCGGAGAACTGAGTTGGAATTCCAGTCGAATCCATGACATTCACTTACGTGCTAATAACCTTGGGAAAGCTATGAATCCTCTTCTTCTCCCCCCACCGGCTATGGGTAAATAGCAGGACAGACTGGGTTCTATAGCCCTGGATGGCAGCTGGTCTACAGCAGAAAGAAATAGCAACCTACTGCGGGAAAAATCAGCCTCGTCAGTTATGTATCGAAAGATACATGATCGCCTACGTATGGAACATAACTGAAGTCGACCCCAAATATGTACCTTAAAATTGTATCTTAAGACTTCAACATATACATGAGTTTATGCTATAAATAAATGTTACTGTAATGACAAAAGTACGCAGGTGTAGCCTTTAAGATAGCTTTATTCAACTGAGAATACAAGGTTCGCGTGTAGTGTCCTTTTATAGTCTCAGTAAACAGAAATAGCTTTCTCAAAGAGTAGAATATCGAAACAAGGGGAGACCAATCTTGATCATTCATAGCAGTTACTATGAGAAACAGAAACAGTAACAGGTAAATATTAAAGAAAGAATTTTGAAACTTATAAGAAAGTCAAGTTCTATATAGACAGTTATTCTTTAGAGTTACGAGGGGACATTGAACAGTTCTCTGTCCGACTAAGATCTTACACCAAAATTCTTTGGGAATCTTCAACCTCCGTGTCCGCCCAAAATCTTTGTGTCAAAAGGGACGGATTTACTCTTGGCACCGCTTTTATAACTAACTTCACTCCTCGGTAATATTCATTTCTTTAAAAAGCGATGATTAGAATTTTAATAAAACCGGAACATATGAAAGTGAATTTATAAATCTTTCTTCCCGCGAATCGACAACAAAAATAATAAACACTAGATATCTATTAGATTATTTATTCACATTATTTATTGGAATTATTGGCAACAGGTCTGCTAATTTTAATCCGATTCGAACTTTATAAAATGGTAAATAATAAAGATTTCTTTATAGTTGGTTCACATCTTTTAATAATTTAGTAAATGTCTATAAATTTATGAATAAAAGATTGTTTTCATATTTATGTCTTTATAAATTGATAAATGATAAATATCGTATTGCATTAGTTTTAATATAATTGTATTATTTTTAGTATGTTGTAAATATAAAATTATTCATTTAAATAAACAATATAAATATATATTAATATTTTTATTGTAAATTCTCAAGAACAAATAACTGTATGAAATCACTTTCATCATGTGTTTAGGTTTTATTTCAATTCTAATCACCACTTTTTAAAACAAATGTCGAAGAGTGAAGTTAGTTAAAGAAAAAAATAGAAAAAAAAATAGCGGTGTCATGAAAAAAGTACAAAAAATGTATAAATTCATTTTTATATATTTAGGTTTTATTACAATTCTAATAATCGCTTTTTAAAACAATAAACATTGCCGAAGAATGAAGGTAGTTAAAAAAAAAAAAAAGTAAAAAAAAGCAAAAAAAAGCGGTGTCATGGGAAAATGCGTCCCTTTTGATATTACGTCTTGTTGCCATCTTGTTTGTCCATCTTTACTGAACAAATAATAAAAAACATAAAAGCAAAATATTAAGTGATGGCAAATATAAAAACAGTAAAAATAAAAAAAAATGGAGAAACCAAATGAAAAGTTCAGTGCAGAAAAATCCCAGATAGGAAAATGTGTTATAATTCGTTCACATATTTTTAATTAATTTAATAAATGTTTATAAATTTATGAATAAAAAAATGTTTTTATATTTGTTAGTTTATCAATTGGCAAATGCTGAAAAAGGCATTAGTTTAATTTAGGTACCTCCACGAGATCGCTAAAAAAAGAGCATAGCATGATGAAAAAGACGCCAAAATCGACGAAAACAAAATTTTATCGTCTAAATGTTGTGCTTTTAACTATTGTAATCACTAAATCCGATGCGATCGAATTTCTAGCGTTTTCATAAAATTAGTTATGGGTGGGTGTAATAAATATAAAAAAAATATTTCTGCCATGACTTTAATAAAAAAAACAAAAACATTTATAATGATTTCGATCATCTGTGAATAGTTCCAGAAAGTTTCATTAACATCCGACAATTATTTTTATTTTTGCAAGATTTTCCAAATTAATCTGTGTCATACCAAAAAAAAAAAAAAAAAAAAAAACGTGCTAAAAATTGTATGTTATTTTACTAGTCCCGGTGATACAAAGAGAAACAAGGTTTTTTTAATCAAAATTTTGAATGTTCTAAAAAGAAGGAAAAATTTTTTAAAATAATTTTAAAAAACTTTGGTCTTTCCTCTTAATAATAACATAAGTATTTAGACGATAAAATTTTTTTTCGGCAAGGTTAGCGTCTTTTTCATCATGCTATGCTCTTTTTTTTTAGCGATTTCGTGGAGGTACCTATTTTAATTGTATTAGTTTTTAGAATGTTATAAATATAAAATTATTCTTGTAAGTAAAAAATCTAATAAAAAATAATCTTTAATATTTGTTGTAAAATTCTCAAGAAAAAAAAATGTAAAATTCGGTTTCATATGTTTATATTTTATTAAATTTCTATTGCTGGGGGGTGGTGGTGAAGTTAGTTGTCGAGGGCAAAAAATGTCCTTCTAAGACACCATTTTTGGCAGGCAAGAAGATTAAAGATTGCCAGTTATTCTTATATCATAGAGAGCAGGAGTCCCGAAAAGTTTTAGACCAGGAATTCCTTCATGGAATCGTTGATCACTCATCGACCCCAGGAATGTACGAAAAAAAAAACATGAAAGAATTATCAATAGAGTAAAAAATACCTTTGCATTCTTCCTTGCATATTTTTGCTCGAAAAGATTTATTTTAGCTCTGCATTTTCTGATTCCTTTTTAAATTTCTATTTCTCTTCCTAAACTAAACGTGTATATTTGATTGGTTGACTGACTTGGCTTTTTTTAAGCATTTCGACCCCAAGCAAGGCGGGAAGCCACTAGCACACAAGAGGTTACAGAGGATTTGGAAGTTATTGGAGTAGAAGAGACGCCTACATTTAGGAGTTTCCACAGTGAAGGGGTGAGATCGGGATGCCAGTCTCGAAGGGTGCTTGAATTCATGAAGTCTGGGAACCAGCGAATGCAGCTTATGGAGCAATTACCATGAAAGTATTTGTAAAAAAGACAGAGAGATGCAACGGCGCGTCTGTGAGAGAGCGACTGTAGACAAGATGCCAGAACAGGGCCAATTATATTGCATATCCGCCTCTGGAGCTTATCAAGAACCCCGAGGCAAACAGAAGGGGCTCCAGACCATATATGGCAGCAATACTCCATGCAAGGGTGAATGGTAAAATCGAGGCATATTTTGCATTGTAATAATAATTCTTTCTCTTGCGAATGAACATTTTATTAAAATTGTTTGGAGATAGCAATAATTTTCTCAGACGTAAGTGCTACTATTTAATCCATAGCTGAGGGAGAAGAGATAGAGTACTTGTGCGTGCGGTAATTTAACGAAATCGACTGGATTTCAAACTAGGGTTTCCGATTTTACATGCAAGTAATCATTTGGTTCGGGAATCGGTAAATATAGGTCGATAATATTTGATTCTCGAAGCATTTGCTTGCATCAGAGATAGATAGACACAGGGCACAGTGGATAAAGGCGTTGGTTAGATCCAGGGACGGGACCCAAAGATTTGTGAGTTCAATACACTGTTAAGGCAGTGGAGAACCTGGAAAGGGGAATTAACAGGAGATAACTGACATCCATTAGACATGGCACGTGGAACTAGAACAGTCTATCCCAGTGAGTGAAATAAAGGGTTCAGTTCAACATTCCAACCACGTGAAGAAAGCCGGAGCGTAGAACGGCCGAAAAGTTGTAATAAATATGGCGACAAAGATGAGGACAATAGTCCGAATAATGTAAATAATGTACATAATACCTCATCTCAGAAATATAGACAGATACTGAAAGGCCGAAACGTTGTAATAAATATGTCGACAAAGATGAGGACAATAGTCCGAATAATGTAAATAATATATATAATACCTCATCTCAGAAATATAGACAGATACTGAAAGGCCGAAACGTTGTAATAAATATGGCGACAAAGATGAGGACAATAGTCCGAATAATGTAAATAATATATATAATACCTCATCTCAGAAATATAGACAGATACAGATAAATATTGATTGCTTTTATGTGAGCCCAGAAGCTTTATTTGTTTCTAGATTCGATAAATGTTAGTCGTTCATATTTAATTCTAGAGACATTTACTTGTTTCAGAGAAGGATAAACATTAGTGATTTATATTCGAGTTCAGAAGAATTTACTTGTTACGGGAATAGATCGACATTATATTTTTGTCTAGCAGCAATTCGAGAATCGATTAATATTGGTCGTTTATGTTTGATTCTAGAAGCAATTACTTGCTTCCGGAATCGGTAAGTGTTGGTGCTATATAATTGATTCTAGAAACATTGACTTGATTCAGAGATAGATAAAAATGGGTGTTTTATATTCGAATCTAGAAGCATTTACATGTGTCGGGAATCGATAAATATTGGTCATTTATATTTGAGTCCGGAATTATCTACTTCGTTCGGGAATCAGTGAATATGGCCACTTATATTTGAATCCAGAATCATTTGTTTCAAAGATAGATCAATATTGGTCGTTTATATATGATTCTAGAATTATCTACTTGGTTCGGGAATCAGTGAATATTGTCACTTATATTTGAATCCAGAATGATTTACTTGTTTCAAAGGTAGATCAATATTGGTCGTTTATATTTGAGACTAGAATCATCTACTTGGTTCGGGTATCGGTAAATTTTGTTACTTATATATGAATCCAGAATCATTTACTTGTTTCAAAGTTAGACCAATATTCGTCGTTTATATTTGAGTCTAGAATTATCTACTTGGTACGGGAATCGCTTATCATGGGCATTATATTTGAATCCAGAATCATTTAGTTGTTTCGAAAATTGATCAATATTGGTCATTTATATCTGTGTCTAGAAATACTTATCTATCTGCCAAAAAAATAAATGAGATTCAAATATAATGTCCATATTCAGCGATTTCCGAAGTAGATAATTCTAGACTCAAATACAAACGACTAGTATTGATCTATCTTTGAAACAAGTAAATGATTCTGGATTCAAATATAATGTCCATAATCAGAGATTTCCGGACCAATTAGATAATTCTAGACCTAAATATAAAGGACCAATATTGATCTATATTTGAAAGAAGGAAATGATTCTGGATTCAAATAAAATGATAATGTTGACCGATTCCCGAACCAAGTAGATAATTCTGAACTGAAATATAAACGGCCATTATTGATCTATCTTTGAAAGAATGATTCTGGATTCAAATATAAGTGATCATATTCTGCGATTCTCGAACCAAGTAGATAATTCTAGACTCAAATATAAAAGACCAGTATTGATCTATCTGCGAAAGAAGTAAATGATTCTAGATTCAAATATAATGTCCATATTCACCGAATCCCGAACCAAGTAGGTAATTCTAGATTCTAGAATTATCTACTTGGTTCGGGAATCGCTGAATATGGACATTATATTTGAATCCAGAATCATTTACATGTTTCAAAGATAGATCAATATTGGTCGTTTATATTAGGTTGGTGCAAAATTAATCAATTAAATGCTGCTAGACTCAAATACAAACGAGAAATATTCACAGATTCCCGAATCAATAAAGAATCCTGTCTCAAACATAAACGACCAATATTGATCTCTCTGTGAAACAAGTAAATGATTCTGGATTCAGATATAAGTGACCATATTCATCGATTCCCGAATGAAGTACATAATTCTAGACTCAAATATAAACGACCAATATTGGTCTATCTTTGAAATAAGTAAATGATTCCGAATTCAAATAAAATAACAATCAGTGATCATATTTACCGAATCACGAACCAAGTAGATAATTCTAGACTCAATTATGAACGACCAATATTGATCTATATTTGAAATAAGGAAATGATTCTGGATTGAAATATAATGTCCATGTTCATTTATATAATTTATATATGTCTATATGTCCATGTTCATTTATATAATATCGAGAATCATTTACTTCTATTTTCGAATCAGTTAAATGCTGCTAGACTCAAATACAAACGAGAAATATTCACAGATTCCCGAATCAATAAAGGATTTTGCTCTCGAACATAAACGACCAATATTGATCTATCTTTGAAAGAAGTAAATGATTCTGAATACAAATACTATGTCCATATTCACCGATTCCCTAACCAATTAGATAATTCTAGACTCAAATATTAGGTTGGTGCAAAAAGTAATGACGTAATAATGTCGTTTTTGACGTATTTTTTAAGGTCAAAAAACGACATTATTACGTCATTATTTTTGCACCAACCTAATATAAACGACCAATATTAATCTATCTTTGAAACATGTAAATAATTCTGGATTCAAATATAATGTCCATATTCAGCGATTCCCGAACCATGTAAATAATTCTAGTTTACTTGGTTCGAAAATAGATAAATATTGTTCGCTCATACTTGAGACGAGAAGTATTTAATAGTTTCTAGAATCGATAAACATTAATCGTTTATATTTGCATTCAGATGCATTTACTTTTTTCCGGAATCGATAATGAGTCGTTTACATTTGAGATGAGAAGCATTTATTTTGTTCAGAGGTAGGTAAATATTGGTCGTTTGTATTTGAGTCCAGATGCATTTACTTATTTTGGCAATCGATAATTATTGGCTGTTTATTTTTGAGACGAGAAGCATTTACTTGTTTCGCGAATCGATAAATATTGCTCGTTTATATTTGATTCTAGACACATTTACTTTTTTTCGAAAATAGATAAATATTGGTCGTTTTTATTTTTTTCTTTATTTGTTTCGGGAATGAGTAAATATTGTCATTTATATTTGAGTTTAGAAGCATTTTCTTGTCTCGAGAATAGATACATATTTTTCGTTTGCAGAAATGTAACCTGGGAAGGGTTACCACAGACAATCGACAAAATATATAAAAATCCGATGACGCATATGAATAGCCTAAGTTGGGTTCCAAAAATAAAGAAATAATTAAGAAACAGGACATTTCTTTGGAACCAACGGAAAGGATTTTGAACTGCTACGTAATATCAGCCCTGCTATATGGCAGTGGCTGCGACACTGTTTCCTTACTAATGAAGAGACCACTTTAGACAACAGAACAGCATAAGAATGGTGAAAATACCATAGAAAGAAATTGTGAATAACGAAGAATTTTTAAGGTGCATGGAAATGAAAACGACAATAACTCATAGGAACCGGAAGTAACGGTTGAAATTTCTGCGACATAATGTGAAAAGTGGGTTTGAAAAAATTTGCACTCACCAGACATATTGAAGCCAAATGAAGCCTAGGGTACATGATGTAACCTTGCTAACAAGCGTTTATAAATGGACAGAAGAAAAAGGGAGTAGGTAAAATAATAAGGGGACAAATTACTTAGATTTCAAAGGGTTGGAATTTATGGAGAGCCATAAGCCACGTCCTAACCGAAGGCACCGAAGTCTATAATGGGGGGTATTTGTAACGTATGAGGCTAAACTCATACTCTAACTTTTCCATTTTATGTTTGAATTGACCTGTTCGAGGTGTGGTCAATGTATCAGGATTGTTGCTATGGTAACGAAGCTAATGTACGCACGGTGAAGCTGCTTGGCACAAATTGACCTTGAACTCTGTCGCGCATGCACATTAAGTTGTAACGTTCTCGCTCACTTCCGTTGTTTATAGGAGTGTTTTGAAGGAAAGTGTGTAGAGTGTGGTAATTTTAGTACACCACAGATGTTATTTCTGTGACCATGAGTTGTGCAGAAGTTTTTGGAGATGAACAACATTCCGAGAACTGGCAACCGCCACATTCCCCGGATCTCGCCCCTTGTGACATTTCCTCTTTAAAAATCAAATCCCGCTTGAAAGGAATGTGACTTCAACGCATCGAGAGAACCCATGAGAATGCTATCTCCCCACCTAAGAAAAAAAAAAAATGAAAAAAAAAAAAAAAGGAGTTCCAGGATATTTTCCATCAATGGAAACGACGCTGGGTAAAGTGTGTTGCCTTCAGAAGGAGACTACTTCAAAGGCGATTAACTGCCGACTTGATATGTGTTGTAGTTTTCTTTTTATAGAAAACATTCCGATACTTTTTGACCAGACCTCTTATTTGCTTAACTCACGCCTCTTTTCCGCTGAACAGCGCCAATCCTTTTTTTTTAACAAGAATATTTTATTAGGTTTCCCAAAAGGTTCGTTCGGCATATTAACTATTCAATAAATCGCTGGATATTATGTCCTATAAAACAAATTTTTTCTTAACAAGAATATTTTATTAGGTTTCTCAAAAGAAGGAGAAATAATGATATAATGAAAATGTTGATACTCCACATTATATTAAACAAAAAGCTAGGAAGGAAACAGAAATCAGTAATAGAATGAGCGATAACAATTAGTAGACTTAAGGAGTCTATTTCCCTTAAAAACTGTTTCAAGAGAAACATTTTAAAAATTTCAATCGACAATAACACTAATTGGTCAGTCAAAGAATGTCAAGTGTTTTCTGTATGGAAACGGTTAATCTCATCATTACCATTAATCGAAAATGGTAATTACATTCATGTTCTTTAAAGATCTGTGAGCATGAAACAGAATCCCAAAATCAAAATCCTTACCATTTATTAATCACGCCTCTTTTCCACTGAATCTTTTTTTTTTTTTTTTTTTTTTAACAAGAATATTTTATTAAGTTTCCCAAAAGGTTCGTTCGGCATATTTAACTATTCAAGAAATCACTGGATATTATGTCCTATAAAACAATTTTTTTCTTAACACTACTAAAAAATGTTTTCCCTATTTTCTGCCGATGATTTTGAATCAGTAAGCGCTAGAGACAAATGATTTTACTATTTATTATTAAAACAGGGCAACTTTCAACAAAAAGGAACTGCGTATTTCCATTCAAGTAATTCACTCATCGCAATAAGGATAAAATATTCTTTTAATAAAAAGCAAATAACATTTTGCAGAACGTGAAAATCAAATCGAGTTAAACATCGACTAAATGGTAATTACATTTCACATTAAAATTAGTTTCTTTATTTTCATGATTTCCAGCATATTTTTAGTACATTTGCTTTGAATGTTATTTTCTTCTTATTGTAATCCCGTGTATAAGTCGATTGCCGTAGTCTGTTCCACAATGTGGCAGTTGCTGGGAGGAAAAATCTTTCTGAGTAGAACTTTCTTTTTATTTTTGGAACACGGTGTAAATAAGTATGATTCGACTCCGTGGAAGTAGCAGTATTCGAGCAGTAAAGGTCTGAACTGTTTGAACTACCAAACAGAGCGCATGTCAACATATACCATAGAAATAGCCATCGACTAGCAATAGGCTTGCAACTTTGTGCTTGTGGGGAAAAAGGTTGTAGAGTGGAAAATAAGTAATCCTTTACAAGACCGCCTAAACGATTTTTCTCAGTATTATCCCGTGTATAAGTCGACCTAGTCAGTCAGTTAGTTAAGTGCCATACGTGATACATGCTTGAGCGGTCATGTATCTTTGACCGACGAGGCAGATTTTTCCCGCAGTAGATTGCTATTTATTTCCATGGTAGACTGGTTTCAAACCAAGGCTAAAGAACCCAGTCTTTCTTGCAGTTCAACCTATAGCTAGGGGGAGAAGAGATGGATTCATACCTTTCACAAGGGTATTTGTGCGTAAATGAATCTAAGGAACTTGACAGGAATTCGAAACCGGCTTTCAGAGTTCTCACTCCGAGCCTATATCCATTACTAGTACTAAACCAATAACGCCATAATTCTTCAAGAAAAAATATTCACAAATCATCAGAGGTTATGTACTTGAGCGTTAAAAACAAAAATGCCCATGATGCGATCACATATTGTTATAGTCCCGTAAACCCCCTATCACATGTACTGCAGCCGTGGTAGCGTTGTTTGGTGTAGTAGTGGTGTTTCCAGGGCAAGATAGCTTGATGGACCCAGGTCTGTCTAAATTCAGAGTTTTCATTCTCCTAGACTAGTAGCCAACCAATGCTATATGATCCAATTTCTCATGCTATTAACCCAACTTTTTGAGAATAACAATTATTCTTCAGATACGTCCTACTATTTAACCCATAGCTGTTGGGGAGATGGATTCATACCTTTCGCAAAAGTATTAACACGTAAGTGGATTTAATGAACTCGACTGGAATTCGAACTCGGCTCTCCGGTTCCTCAATTCGAGATTTTCAACAAAAATATTCCTTATTTCAATGTAAGAGTTTATTCAGATAAATCTGAAAAAATATTCTTGTGAGACGACAATATTTTAATATTGTGTAAATACCATGCAATTATCATTTTCTCTTCTCTGTGTTATGGTGGTGAGGTTATGGCTCTCCACAATTTCTTGTCCTTTGTAGCTATCCTTCTCACTCACTGTTCTGTCAGCCATTCATGCAAGCTTTGAGTTATTTGCCCCCTAATATCATATCTTTCAGGAAATAGTTGGCTTTGCATCTTTTACCACCAACCATTCTTGGGGTGAGACGTGGAATTTGGTCCTTCCAGAAAGTCTAGACAACGAACATAGCCCCCACCCCAGACTCTCACAAACACGAACAGCCTTAAATCCATGGCTTTTCCACGATAGAACCTGACATCTCACTCCACACATCTGCAAGCTCACGGAACAGTCATTTTGTCCTTCAGTGAAATGCAGAGGATTGGTGATGCTCGGGGCCAACTCCTTGATTGTAAGGTCCTAAAACTCAAGAGCCTAGTACTCAGAAGTGTGAGAAAGGAAGATATTTTAAATATGTAAAAAAACAGGTGAAAATGAGATAAACACTTTATTCAATTAAATATAAACTAAATTCTTATTTCACTCTCTGATTAGATGTCTTCCCGATATGAATGACCGAGGCCGTCTTCCCTGTCACATTCTAAAATGTTACTACCTTATGCTCTTATATTTTGGACGGGATAATATTTTTTTCGACTTCACTCCAAGTAAGCCAGTAAAGCCACTAAGACACAAGGGGGTTATTGGGTGTCGAGGAATTAGAAAACAGAAAACATTACTAAGGAGCAAGAACAAAAGAAAAGTAATCACGAGGATAGTAGATAGCGATTGACATTGCATTTAAATTTTTGAAGATTAAAATTGGCTGGAAAGCATAGAGCTGGGAGATAGTTTCACAGGCGAGAAGTGTGAGAAAAGAAACTGTTAGCATAGAATTTACGGTTACATCTAGCCAGCTTAACTGTAAATTGTTGAGATCTCGACGCCAATCTAGTGCTGTCCTTAAGCTATAAAAGCCTAGGTAACATAGCAAAGACCTTATCTGAACAATTACCATGACATTATTTATAGACAAAGCATATGGAAGCAACTTTACCACGTGACTGAATCCGAGACGCCAGATCAAGACCAATAATATTGCTGATTCTTCTTTGGATTCTATCAAGAATCTCAAAATATATAGCAGGAGCACCGGACTATATATGGCAGCAATATTCTAAGCATGGACGAATGGTGAACTTATATATATGTACGATAGATTCTAAAGAGAAAAATTCTCTAGCACGACACAGTAAACAAATTTCTTAGCAGCTGATCTAGCAATAGATTCAATAGCCTTTCCACTTCACGTTAACTGAGAACATTTGCCGGGTTGAACATGGGATATGCTGAGCTACGGGCTCTGTTTTCCAACATCGCAAAATGCTTCAAAAACTAAATATTCGCCCAAGAATTTGAGTTATGCTCTTAAATAGTCTCGTCAAATCTAGAGAGTCATGTGGATGTCATACATAGAATTATCTAATCCATTTAGAGATGTCTATACTATCAGTTATGTGCAAGTGTTTTCTCAGAAAATGACGTAATAATGTCGTTTTTTGACGTATAACGTCAAAAAAACGACATTATTACGTCGTTATTTTTGCACCAACCTAATATATATATATATATATATATATATATATATATATATATATATATATATATATATATATAGGATTAATACAAATACAAAATTTTTCACTCAGCTGACTGATGATATATTCAGCATCCCGACATCAGAATTTCGTAGATGAACGTTTTTGTAATCGTTCGGTCCACTCGTCAGGGGATATCAGCAACTGCTTACCGATTTTCGTTATATTTATATTAAGTTAAATGTGATAACGATATATGTATTTATATATCAAGAACAGTATTGGGGAAATTGCATGAAAAAGTGGAAAAAGTTTACTCGTGACGCGTTTCGTCCTTCAGGACTTCGTTGAACTATATTTGTTATGTTGTGAGGACTAACAAGAACGAAGGATGCTTGGAATTTTAGAATTTTTTTATCCAGCAGAATTCATTTTGAGTCTTTTTCTTTTCATCATTTTTGTGATTGTGAAAATGGTGCCAGGAATAGGGAAATGCTGTAATATATATATATATATATATATATATATATATATATATATACATATATATATATATATATATATATATATATATATATATATATATATATATATATATATATATATATATATTAAATAGGGCAAATATTACTTACGAATTCAAATGCCCATTAAGGAATTGTATTTCTGATCAATCAAAATTTGTCTCAATTAATTTAAATGGTCGGCTTTTTCAGATCACGAATAATACTAATCAAGCAAGCAGAAAGTTCCATCAAGAATTTTCTGAAGTCCCTTTCGGAAGCATGGTACAAGAAATATATCCTAAGCTTTCGACTTTCTCGTCATCGGTGTAGGTAGAGACAATTAGTAAGTTACGTAGAACTAGTGAATGTTTTGACGTAGGTAAAGAGTGTTGTGATGCAAGTGAAGCGTAACATGTGTAATTATTATTATTATTATTATTATTATTATTATTATTATTATTATTATTCATTCATTGTATAAAAATAGTTGAAATCTTGGACCATATTTATAATTTTCTGCCAAAATGACCTCGGGCAATTTGGCAAAAGTCGATCATTAAAATTAATCGAAACCAAATGTCTGTTAATTTTAATAATATTTGCCTTAAAGAATATTTGCTACCTAAATACACAGAATATATATGTATACATATATGTGTGTTTGTAGTGGGTATAATAATATATAAGAATCCCTCGATTAATGCGCATTCGATTAATGCGTTTTCGATTAGTGCGCTAAAATGTTTATCTGCCAAAATTCGATTAGTGCATACATAATAATCGATTAGTCCGGTAAAACATTCTTCGGTTTAACCATAGTAAATGAAAATTGATTTTTTTTTTTATAGTTACCGATTAATTAAAAATTTCCTATAATTTAAAAATGGAACTATTTTATTTATATATATTTTGTTATATATATATATATATATATATATATATATATATATATATATATATATATATATATATATATAATGGTTAATACTTCAAGCGTTATTATTAGTGGATACTCGTATTTGAAATAGACGTTCCATTAATATGCTTGACGACCAGTGTATCCGAGAAATCTTAATAAAGAAAATGTGCTCTCCGGTAAGGATAGAATCTTTGTTCCCCTTTCCAGGTGGTTCGATTCCTGCTGGGGAGCACGTTCTTTATTAAGATTACTCGATTGCGAAAACCGATAGTCGTCATACACACTGTTTAAAGAAAAAAAAATTGGGTGGTCTATTTTCTCTCATATTGATAATAGCCAGAAATATGACCGAAAACGCACGAATCAAAAACATTTAGACAACATGTATATCTATTTCTTTCTTTTTTTTTTTTTTTTTGAAGATATTTTTGGAAATAGAAAATTTAATTACAGCAAGAAGAATGAAGATAATTAAAATGAAGGTAAAAAGATGTTAAAAAAAAGAACATGCAGTAATTTAACACGAAAGCGAATAAAGAAAGAGAAAGAAAGAGAAAAAATGGTTTAAGCTAACCGGTTATCGCTCTTTCTAAGCCGGCGTCAATTTTGTGCAGGTCACATTCGAATTATCATCTAAAGGTCTTAGAATGTAGTTTAAGTCAAGGTAACCTCAGGCATGTAGATATAAGACAGTATGATTTACCCTTAAAATATATCTGTTTTTCTGAATATTATTGTTGCTGTGAATTTTTTTTCTATTTTATGTGTTTTTTAATCGGTTGAGCCCCACCCACAAAATGTATTTGTCCTCGATGGAATTCTGAGGAGTGTGGAGTTATAATCGGTTAGCACATTCTGTTTTTCTCTTTATTATTATTATTATTATTATTATGGTTGTTGTTGTTTTATTTCTTTTGGTTTCTGGTGTATACTCATTTCTTTCCGGGTCCCGACCAGAGACCTAAGGTCAGAAAATGGCATCATGACATTTTCCATTGAGCAGTTTTGAAAAAAAAACAAAAAAAAACGCACATATTTTACATAGATAAAGCCCTTCGTAATATGTGGACTGTAGACTCGGTTTCAAACTATGCTTCTTAAGCCCTATAGGATATTCGATATTTAATTGATGGCACTTTTCTTAGTATATGGGATGTTCCTCGTGGGGTGTTCTTCTGGGCAACCTGTATACTGATATTACCTGGGACAATGTTTTTATTATTATTATTATTATTATTATTATTATTTGTGTATATTATGTTTCCTGCTTTGTATCCTGCAGAGCCGGTTCCAAACTAGGGTCCTTAGGCCCTATAGAAAAATTGTCATTTAACTCCTAGCACCTTTCTTAGTTCAGTTAGAGATTAGCAATCACTGCGTAAAAGTGTCACCATACCTAAAGCAAGCAAACTTACCGAAGTTGAGCGTGCTCGAATTCTAGATTTCCATAATCATGGTTTGTCACAGTGGGCGATCGCACCTAAGGTAAATCGCAGTAAAACTGTGATTCGCAACTTTCTAAAGGACACTGCGAATTATGGAAACGCAAAGTCTATTGGTAGGTCCCAAAAAATTATGCGACATTGAGTAGGAGAATAAGACCGGTTGTTGTGAAAGCCAGTGGACTTTCTTCTAGTCAAATTAAGACAGCCACAGATGCTGATTGCAGTCCAGTAATCATCAGACGACACTTACGACAAAAAGGCATGGTAAATAAAAAGCGCAAACAAATTCCTCAGCTGCTTCCACAACACAAAGTGAACCGTTTAAGGTTTGGTCGTGAATACCAAACGTGGGACATTGAGAAGTGGAAGAAAGTCCTGTTTTCTGATGAGAAAAAATTTAATCTAGATGATCCTGATGGCTTCCAATGATATTGGCAAGACAAAAACATGCCTCCTGAAATTTTCTCCACACGTCGTAGTAGTGGAGGGTCCCTAATGGTATGGGGTGCCTTTTCTTATAGATGGGACGATGGAGCTCCAGGTGGTGCAGGGTCGTCAGACAGCGGCTGGTTATGTTAGCATGCTACAAAAAGCATCGTTGGTGACGGAGGGTCAACGTTTGTGTGGGGATGGATGGTTATTCTAACAGGATACTGCTGCAATCTACACTGCCATTGACCTTTCTACAAGAAAATGGGGTCCATCTCTTGAGACATCCTGTATGCTCACCGGACTTGAACCCAATTAAAAATGTTTGGGGATGGATGGCCAGAAAAACATGTTTATCGATATGGCAAACAATATTCAACAAAAATGGACTTCGTGAAGCTATCTTCAGAAGCTGGAGCAATATTCCTTGCAGCTTAATGGAAACACTAATTTCTAGCATGCCCCAAAGAATTTTTGAAGTCATCAAAATCAGTGGAGGTCGAATTTATTATTAAATTTGGTTGTTGAATGTTTTCGTACACTTTTCGTACAATTTCGTAGAATTTTTGTCTGTGGTTTTATAATTTTCATCAAGTGTAAAACGCCTCATTTTATAAAAATGTCAATTCCGCAATAAAATGTTCGGATTATAACTTTTTGTCTACATAACCTTTTTGATTATAAAATTGGTAACCTTAAGTAAGAAATGTTTAAAATTTTTCCATGAAAAACAGTCTTTTTAAAAAAACTTTCAAGTGGTCTTAAATTTTTGATCAGGAGTGTATCAGAAGATGGTAATGTTGTTGGATCACAATAAATAACACAAAAACTTGGATGGAAAATTATGGGTTAATTTTTATTAAAGCACGTGTGTGTACTAAACTCGGAGGTAAGAGAGTGGTCGACCTCAAATCAACATGGCGTTCAGAGAGGGTCACTGAATCTCCTTTCCTTCAGACTGCTGCAAAACACGTCCGAATCTAAGGATTCGAAAGTATACAGACTATATGATCTTCTTTCCGGAAGTGGGGTCACAAACTTTGCACGTGACCGGAAACTCCCTTTTTTTCTGGTTTACATTAGCGTTATGGGAAAATGAAATTATTTATTTTTAAAATTATTATGTTTATTATTTATGGCGATTCACAGATATTAAAGACGACAGTTTGGAAAGCCATGATCGCCTACGTCCTAAAGGGATCTGGTATCAGCTTTATAATTGAAGCTGACAAATGTCTGTGTATCCCTACCTGAGCCGATGTGTTAACCTCACTTAAAAGTTATTCATACCGTAATTCCCCATGTATAATACAGCTTCATCCATAATGTGCACACCTACAATTGTACTGAAAGTGTAGGAAAATACTACTCACGCATAATACGCACCCCTTGTTTGGTAATCAAACTCTATAAATTGTACCTCTCTAATTTCATTTATTCAGTTTTATGATAATTCTTATTTCATTTTAAATTTGTAAGTAATGTTAGGTACATATAATTGTATTTGACATTCTTATGGGGTCGTAATCGCCGAATGTTAGTGTCAGATTGTCGTATGTTTGGGGTGAGTAGTCAATTCGCAACTAAAATCGAACTATGAAACGGCAATTTTTTTAAAGATTTTTTTTGTAGCTGTGCATAATACGCACCCCTAAGATTGTGCTGAAAGTGTGAGAAAATGCTTCTTCTCACGAATAATAACGCACCCCTTTTTTTCAGTAATCAAACCTTTTGTACCTATCCAATTTCATTACGGCCAGCTTTTCCTACTCGTATTAAAAATGGTTTTAAACATAGAATAATATTATTCTAATTTAGTTTTATGATAATTCTTATTTTATTTTACATTTGCAAGTATTCTTAGGTACATATGATTGTATTTGACATCCTTATGGGGTCGTAATCGCCAAATTTTAGTGTCAAATTGTCGTATGCTTGTGGTGAGTAATCCCTTCGCAACTGAAGACCTATGAAACGGCAATTTTTTAAAGATTTTTTGTAGCTGTGCATAACACGCACCCTTAATTTTGCTTATTATTTTTTTTTAGAAAAAAATGCGTATTATATATGGGGAATTACGGTAAGTCATTTCCACTTTAGAAGAACCACTTTTAATGACGATTATAGCATCCTAACTACTAATCATATATGGCAGTTAAGAATAGATTTGGCGCTTACTAACATACATTAATTGTTGCACAGCATTGGCAGCATACACCGTGGGTTTAAGGAAAATTACCCTTTTCTTACATAACAATACAAGTACGTATAGAGCAAGAATAACGCAGGAAAAATAATTAGAACTGTTGGTTTGTTCTAACCAATGCCCCATTTTCTCCTGACCTTGTACTAACCGATTATTACCTTTTCTCGATCGCTGTAAAACGTTTTAATGGCGAAAACTTTCTCTAATGGAAATCATATTTAAGTGTTTGACGAAAAAATTTTCAGATAAAAACTCACGGAATTTTACTAAAAATATGTCAAAGAGCTGCCTGATAAATGGCAACAAGTCATTGCAAATAATGAAGAATATACAATTGAATTAAAATGTAAATTATACTTTATTTTATGAAGAATAAATTTGATAACCAAACACGGAAATTATTTATGACTCAACCTAATAGATAATTTAAGTTTTTGTTATTTTATTTATGTGCCAGCTTTTCCGTTTCTTTTTCTAAATATCCAAATTGCACAAATAACTTTCCTTTTGGTAAATTAACAATTTCCTCATTGCATAATGTAAAAAAAAAAAATTATTTTTTAAAAAATAAGAAAGAGTAAATATGACCAACTGTAAGCAGCTGACGAGGCATCTCTTGAGAAATGTCTTTGTCCTTTGTCTTACACTTCCTCTGACAGCCTACGTATTATCAGCATCGTTGTTGTTATTATTAAAACGTTACGCTCTACGACCTTCTTCCTGTGTATGTCAATTCGAGTTGCTTTCAAAGAATTTGAAACTAAGTTGATCTGATCTATCCTACTCGCCATGGTCACCTGATGTTGCAACAACCGATTGTCATCTTTTTTGAATCGTTTCAAAGCACTTTGGTGGGGAAGACTTTCTCTAATGGAAACGAGATTCAAGAATTCGTCAAAAACGTTCTCCTATCAAAACCTACGGAATTTTACTCAAAATATATCAAAGAGCTGCCTGATAAGCGACAACAAGTCACTGCAAATAATGGTCAAGGAATAACTGAATAAAATGTAATTGCACATTATAAAATATAATTTGTGCTTTTCGATTGATTGAATTGTTTTTTACGGCTTATCAACCTTTTACAAGTTATTTAAAGCCAGAAAATATTTTTAGATTCTAAGAATTTAACAGCTTTAAAGCGTGCCATTCCAGGTAATTGTAGCAAGCTTTGACAATAAACTACATCGGCGTCCAGGGTAAGACGATAAACTATATTCAACGGCAAGGCCTCTGATCAGAAGGTTTTGAGCAGCGTGGAACCACCTCTTAATTGCTGGTGTTCCCAGGTCCACCCTAAACCAGGGTGGTAGCACCTGTTAGGGTCCCAGCTATGGGCAAATAGTTAACCCCGAAACTGAGGTAAAAAGCATTATGAAAGTGTAAAAATAGGTTTTAATACCAGAAATACTTTGTAAAAAATTATTACCACTAATGAATTTTTGAGGAAAAAATATTACCAGAAATAGATTTTTGACAAAATATTGCCAGGAAAAAAATGTTGTCGGCATTAAATAACCCATTGAGGTTGATATGCCGTAAAACAAACCAAACCAAACCAATATATTCTTAGATAAAAATATTACCAGCAATAAAAATGTTGTCGTCATTAAATAACCCATTGAGGTTGATATGACGTAAAACAAACCAAACCAATATAAGATAGATAGATAGATAGATAGATAGATAGATAGATAGATAGATAGATAGATAATAATATTAACAGCAATAAAAATCTTGTCGCCATTAAATAACCCATTAAGGTTGATATGCCGTAAAACAAATTAAACCAAACCAAACCAATCTTTGATGAAAGGAAACTCTAAGGTGTATTTTATGTGAAAGTAAATTTCTCGAATATTCGATTGGACCCATTCTTATTTAAAATATTTAGACATTTAAGGCATATGTCAAAGTTTATAAAGGATTTCAGGGTCACTTAAAAATTGCTGAAAGTTCAGATAGCGAGTTATAGTCGGTTGACTCATAAGTAATTTTCATTTTGGAGGAACGACTTCTACTGAAGAATATAATATTCTGACTACTAATCATAAGAGGCAATTTAAGGATAAATTTGGAGTACACAAAAATTGTTTATTTTTTGCACAGCAGTAGCAGCGTGCCCCGTGGATTAAAGAATAAATTTCTTTATCCCCCACCACTTAAGGAATGGATTGAAAGTGAATTTATGTCAGATAATGTTATGTGGTTTCAAGAATCGGATTAACATTCGGTAGACATCGAGAAAATATATAGGTTTTTATGATCAGGAATCAGAATTGACTAGTAAGTAGAAAATCGTTTTGTAAAGCTTCATTCTGAAAAAAACATCGTTGAGGGGATGAGCCAAGACAAAAAATCGTCCTGGGTAAGACGTTAAACTACATCTGCGTCCTGGGTAAGACGTTAAACTACATCCGCGTCTGGAACCACCTCTTAATTGCTGTTGTTCTCTTGACTCGAGGTGGTAGCACCTGTTAGGGTCCCAACTATGGGCAAATAGTTAACTATTACCAGCAATACTTTTTGGAAAAAAATCATTACCAGCAATACAATTTTGAGAAAAATATATTACCAGAAACAGATTTTTGACAAAACAAAATATTACCAGCAATAAAAAATTTTGTCGGTATTAAATAACCCATAGAGGTTGATATGCCGCAATACAAAATAAACCAATCTAAACCAATGAATACATATTCTATTCATATGAATCTACCCTAAAAATGTTGTCAGCATTAAATAACCCATTGAGGTTGATATGCCGTAAAACAAAATAAACCAAACCAATCTAAACCAAAGTATACATATTCTATTCATACGAATCTATCCTAAAAAATGTTGACAGCATTGACAGCATTAACTAACCCATTAAGGTTGATATGCCGTAAAACAAAATAAACCAAACCAAACCCTGACCAAAAAAAACACAAAACAAAAAACAAAAAAAACAGGAAGTTGTGGAGAGCCATGATCCCCATGCACATGAAAAGAGAAGAAAGATTTTCATTTCATTTTGCTTGCATTCGTAGTATTAAATGTAATAATATTCAACTTTTTGGTATGAAGCATTGAAATTTTGGTTAGTGTTATTTTCATCTTATTTCTCTTGCTTTTAGTTTTATATGCAAGAGTTTACCAATTTCTTTGATGAAGAATTATCAAGTATTATGAATTTTTACACTACTGTTAAAATGAACCATAAGTCAGTTCCATTTTTATGAACCAATTGCCATAACGAATGCAGTGGCGACGAGATTTGGGTCTGGGCAGAGCCGGCGCAAATGTACCGGGCCTCGAAACCCGAGGGGCCTCAAGAAAATGCCTTAAGGGGTTTAGGCAGGGTTCTTTACAAAAAATAAAAAGCAAAATTACGAATTGGTATTTTATTGAAAAAAAATACGAAAACTAAAACCGGTTCC
>OZ010607.1:23793164-23795664 GCA_963932145.1 Acanthosepion lycidas
TTTTGGACGTATTTATAAATAAAATTTTACGTATTATTTTTTTTTTTAAATCATCTTACCAGTATGCAAGGTTATAAAAACCACGAACCTACAGCGGTTTTCCATAGCAGTCTTTATACGTCTGAAATCGAAACGTAAATATTAATAAATATTCTATTATATATATTTATTTGCAACATAAAGCATCACCTTCTTGGTATGGCCGACTTACGGCTAACTGCTTGGAAATAACAGGGCTGTAGCTTTGGATGTGCGGGTGGTGTAATGGATAGCCGCTTGGAATTGGAAGCCGGAGATCTGAGTTTCAATCTATGAGTAGGACTTATTTTAAGTAAATCATTATTATCTCTAATAAATTCATACAATCTAAAAATATTTTCTTTCTTTAAATAACCGGCAAAAAGTTGATAAGGCCTAAAAAAAACATATCAATCAATATTGGCCTGTTCAAGACATTTTAGTAGCCTCTTGTATATATCATCACATATGTATAAAACATTATTCATTGATATTTTAAATATATGTACACTAGCAACGATATATATATATATATATATATATATATATATATATATATATATATATATATATATATATATATATATATATATATATATATATATAAAATTTGAATTTGTAGGTCTGATGAATTGGATCGTATTTAAGATTCCAATGGAATAAATTATGACCATGGAATATTAGTGTTTAAGCCTTTTTATTATATCCTTACTCTGTCCTGGACATTGAGTTCTACCTGGATTCTATCCTCTTGGAATTTTTTTATTCAAAAAATATACATGTATGTGTATGCACCTATTTATATATATTTATATATTTTGCATATGTATGTGCATATTTACCACTAATATTATCTATCTGTCTATCTATCTATCTATCTATCTATATATATATATATATATATATATATATATATATATGTATATATATATATAGGGATTTTATAGATAGGATAAAATTCCAATAACAAAAACATTATTTAAAAATAATGTGCTCAATACAAAATATAGCAAATAATATTTGTTCAAAAATTATAACATGAGCATGTTATAACATCATTATAAAAATAGCCATTTTGTTTCAACATTTCTTGTGTCTTATCAAGTGGTGGTGTTGACTGCGAAAAAAATAAATAAACCCTGTCATTTGATAAGACAGCAGAAGTGTTGAAACAAAATGGCTATTTTATAATGATGTTATAAAATGCTCATGTTATAATTTTTGAATAAATATCATATATATATATACATATATGAAAATTGCTCAGAGTTAACCTGTAGAAAAAGACAATATTTATAAATGTAAATGATAATAGGAAAACTGTAATAGTTGCCGACGCGTTTCGTCCAATGTGGACTTTCTCAAGGCAAAAAACGAAATGAATTTATTTAAACAAAGTAATTAAAATAACAAAAACAAAATGTCCTTAGCAACTGGAAGAATATAGAAAACGCTATTTTCATACTGTTAACTGAAAATATACTGTTTAAAAAATAAACGCAACCTCTACTCAAATATGGGTATCCACTAAACTTTTAAAGTGATAAAATATGTCAGGATTAATAAAAAAAAAAAAGTATTACTTATATATATATATATATATATATATATATATATATATATATATATATATATATATATATATATATATATATATTTGGGCAGCAACCGTGCTTTATACATGTTTATTTAAATGTGACGGACTCGTAATCCTCATAAAAGATTAATCCTCGTCAAAAAACAAAGGTTAAGGACTCTTGAAAAACTTACAAATTTCCTCTTGTCCGTCACATTTAGCAAAACATATATATATATATATATATATATATATATATATATATATATATATATATATATATATATATATATATATATATATATATATATATATATATATATAATGATAATTTTTTACACTGATGTTCACCGTTTTCACCACTCGAGATGTAATGTTAAAGGAAATGTTTTTGGGAATATGTAGAGAAAATAATGGTTAACCCTATTAACTTGAACAGGTTAACATTGTAGTGATCAGGGAACCATATATATATATATATATATATATATATATATATATATAAGGGGGAGTTCCTCCGATCACTACAATCTTAACAATATTAATACATATATATTAACCGTATTTTAATTGCGCGCATGCGCGTTGTTTTTGATTTTGTCCGCTGCAGTATATGGTAGGTTCAGTTGGACACTGTCTGTAAGTAAAAGGTCCCCATAACACAAATCACTACGCCAGAAATTTGGAAACGGCATGCTGTATTGCTTGGCATTCGCGCCGGAAGACAGTGCAGAGGATTCGGAAAGAGTTCGACTAAGACAGCATGCTTTCTGTTATTTTCTCAGGTTAGAATGCAAGAAAGACAAAATTTTGTATGAGGAAAATGCCTTGGGATCTCTGAGGATAAGTGGAAATCATAAATCATATTAAATTACCTTAACTTATCACCTCCCAATGTTCAGACTT
>OZ010607.1:23798164-23800664 GCA_963932145.1 Acanthosepion lycidas
TCTCCTACTCCCCTTTCATTCCTTTAATTCACAGGGAGTAGCAGCAGTCGTTGTCGAAACAGTAGTAGTACTAACAATATTCATAATGATAATAATAATAATAATGATAATAATAATACTAATAATAATAATGATCTTTTCGACCAACCATTAATCGCTACAGTTTTCTTTTTGCCAGCAATCTTTTTCGTTACGACTACTGCCACTTCAATTGCTACAACGAATATTTGCGTGCATAGCTCAAGGGTAGAGAGAGAAAGTCTTTCGTTTTAAAGGCACTCTAAATTTAGAATTTAGAGAGGTCACACACAATATTATTATTGATGTCCGTCACCACAAAAGCCTTATAACTAAGAAAAGGGAAAATACAAGTTCAAATATATGTAATTGTAATAGCTGTTTTTTTTTTTGTTTTTTCTTATCTTGCAATCTGTTAAATGTCACAACCGAATAAGGCTGAGAAAATGTAACAGTAAATTAGCTATTACTACTACTACTACTACGCTTCCACCTTTTCTACTTCTGCTACTACTACTACTATTAATAGTGATGAAAATGGAATATTGCGAGCAACTGCTTGGCATATCTATTTAAAAATACATTTTCCGCTAGAGCTACTAATGAAATAAATCGAAAATATCTCTTTTTTCCCCCACCTCCTTATCGCGACAAATACTGTCGTAAAGGTAAAAATCCGTTACCAGAAAACGATTGTCTATTTATTTTACGACCTTCAATTGTTACACTTTTTGGTGTTGCTACCCAAGGTCCTACATTTTGATACCCATCTCTCTCTCTCTCTCTCTCTCTCTCTCTATATATATATATATATATATATATATATATATATATATATATATATATATATATATATATATATATATGCGTATGTGTGTAAGTGTGTGTATATATTCATATGTGTGTGAAACTACTCTTTTTCTCTCTCCCTCCCTCCCTCTATCTATCTATCTATCTATCTATCTATCTATCTATCTATCTATTCTATTCTATTCTATTCTATTCTATTGTGTAGGCAGCAATCCTTCATTTATGCTTGTTTCACTAAAAACGACAAACAAGGTACTACGATTGAGCTTTTTATTTTATTTAATTTTTTTCTTATGAATAAAAAGATTAATCGTATTCGTAGTACGACCTTATCTGTCATTTTTACTGAAACATACACACACACGCACACACACACATATAAATATGTGCGTGCAGCTTATCTTTATTAAAGCATGTTTCATTTAGGCATATTATGTCTTTAATGCTTTCTAGTTCTCTAATTAACTTCAAATTCATCAAGGAAGGCGCCGTTTTTATGCAAATCTCACTCTCATTCTTATATATATATATATATATATATATATATATATATATATATATATATATATATATATATATATATATATATATATGCACGTCTGTTTCCAATAGGATGTATTTTGGTGTGGGGGGGAGTACTTTTTTTTCATTTGTACAAAATTTGGTTACCAACGAAAGTTCATTATTTTTTCATGTTCTCGATTATATTTTTTTTTTTCTTTTTGTATTAGACACGATGGCATATTTCAAGAAAAGCACTTCCCCTTTTAAAGTCTTACATGTTAATTTTTAATGCAACAACAAGCTCCTATTTTATGCTATAACTTAACCACTAATTAATCTATTTTTGTTCCCAAGCTTAAGCTGCCATTATTTATTTATGTTGCAATATAAATGCATTATTATTTAACTGTTTTTTTCTGCCATAGCGCTTTAAATGTATGTTTAAAAGGATTATTATTTCAATCAGTACTACTTTGATGGCTTCGTACACACGTATTTTAATTTAATTTATATATATATATATATATATATATATATGTTTCTTTGGCCGTTAAATTTTCTAAGCTTCGAGTTCAACAGAACGAATGTATTGTGTCAGTCTTCGTGTTTCTTTGAAGCTGCGTCGACTACTATTTCTGTTTTTGATGACAACGATGATGATGATGATACCCTCGCTCCAGAAATATGCCACCACGACCATTACCATCATCACTACGATCATGATCTTTTTAAAAAAAAAAAAGAAAAGAAAAAACAAGAACGACTACTGGCAATGTTTTCTGTTATGAATATTATTATTATTAGTTTCTTCCGCAATCTGGAGTAGTTGGCTTCCCACAGTCTTGGCTTTATCTACACTGCTAAATTACATCGTTTTTCTCTACTGTTTTTAAAAAGAGAGATAGAGAGAAGAGCAGTAGGAGTTGGGGGTGAAACGAGGGAGGAGAAAGAAGTAAATGGAGCTATAAATAATCAAGGAGAGGATTAGAGAGAGAGAGGGAGAGAGAGAGAGAAATGAGAAAGAGAAGTCAAAATAAAGATGAAACGTGTAAAGGGGAAAAAAACGGGAAATAAAAAAAAAGATGGGAGAGAGATGGAAAGAGAGGAAAGTGAAAAGTGGATACGTGGAGGAAAGATCGAAAAAAAAAGAGAGAAAGAAGAAGAAGAA
>OZ010607.1:23808164-23865664 GCA_963932145.1 Acanthosepion lycidas
CCGGAAACCGCCCTCCCCGCATCTCTCTTCCCTCTGTACCACCATGAACCGCTTTTCGAGAGTTGGCGAATGTGTACACACGCAATGGAAACATTCCTTGATGTGTGTCTCTTTCTTGTTTCAATGTCCGTTCCCACCCTCTCAGATCTATTGTTACCCGAGCAGAGAATACTCTCAGAGAGAGAGAGAGAGTTATTGATTGCGAATTGCTCCTGGTTATTCCCCATCAGCAGCGAACAGATGCTTCTGCAACTACGCTTAATCGGACCCATCCGATTGGTACCCTATTCCTTTTAAATTACATGACACAGTCAAGAACATCTTCATGCAGAATTTGGCAAATTTTAACGTACTACTAACTCTTTCCATTAACAGCAAGTAGAAAGATTATAATGAATCAATTGATAGATCTTCTGCTAGGAAAGTTGGTTCTCTGTGTTGTGTTAGACAATTTTTCTCGCCAGAATCTATCTTACATATTTATAAGTCTACCATTCTTCCATGCCTGGAATATTGCTGCCACATCCGGTCTGGAGCTTCATTTATGGATTCAGATATCCATGATAAAATCGATAGAAGACTATGCAATGTTACTGGTCCTGACCTAGCATCTCAGCTTCAATCAATTTTCCCACAGCCATAACGTAGCTTCTCTGTGTTTTGTCTATGAATATTTTCATACGCACATTTGTTCTATGGTACCCTAGACTTTATTTTTACTAATTAATCCATAGTTGGAGGAGAAGTAGTGGATTCAGATCTTTCACAAGGGTATCTGTGCGTAAGTGACTAGAAATGGAACTTTGAATGTGAGATAATGTGGAAAGATTATATTGAATCAAGTGATAGGTCTTCTGCTAGGAAAGTTGGTTCACTGTGTTCCTCTAGACATTTTTTCTCTCCAGAGTCTTACATATCTATCTTATATATTTATAAGTCTACCATTCGTCCATGCTTTGAATATTGCTGCCACATCCGGTTTGGAGCTTCATTCATGGATTCAGATATCCATGATAAAATCGAAAGAAGACTATGAGCTGGCATCTCAGCTTCAATCAATTTTCCCACAGCCTTCTCTGTGTCTTGTCTATGAATATTTTCATATGCACATTCGTTCTATGGTACCCTAGACTTTATTTTTATTTTTCCTTGCATGTGTACTTCATTTCATTTCATTGTCTTTCTTCATTAACTGTGTTGCATTCTGGGAAACATTGAATATTAACATCTCTAAATCTGTGACAGACTTGTTTAGGCAACAGCACGAATATAAATGTAAAAATTATATTAAATCAATTGCTAGATCCGCAGCGATTAATGTTGGTTCATTGTCTCATGATAGACAATTTTCCTCTCTTGAATCTGTCTTACATATTTATAAGTCTACCATTCTTCTTTGCTTTGAATATTGCTGCCACATCTGGCCTTTCAGTATCTGGCCATATTTTTGGGATGCGGTACATTATTTACATTATTTGGACTATTGTCTTCATCTTTGTTGCCATATTTATTACAACGTTTCGGCCATTGTACGCTCCGGCCTTTTTCAGGTGGTTGGAATGTCGAAGTGAACCCTTTATTTCGGTCATTGTGGTAGACTGTTCTAGTTCCACATGCCATGTTTAATGGATGTCAGTTGTCTTCTGTTAATTCCCCTCTCCAAGTTCTTCACTGCCTTAACCAAGTATTGAACTCACACTCTTTGGGTCCCGTCACTGGATCTAACTAACGCCTTTATACACTGTAGATAAAGGCGTTAGTTAGATCCTGTGACAGGACCCAAAGTGTGTGAGTTCAATATCCGGCTAAGGCAGTAGAGAATGCACGTCTGGCCTGTTACTTCTGCTATGTATTTAGAGATTCTTGATAAAATACAAATAAGAATCTGCAATGTTATTGGTCCTGACATGACATCTCGGTTTCAGTAGCTTTACTACCGCCGTAACAAAGCTCCCCTGTGCCTTTTCTATAAGAACTTTCATAGTAATTGTTCTGATGAGCTTTCCTCTATGTATACTAATTGTACATTTCTTTGACTGTAAAAGGTGAACTAATTCTCGTAAAATAGTCCCTCTCTCACACTCTTGCTTTATTTCAACAGCTCTATGTTATAATGAATGGGTTTATTTTAATTGTCATCTATATATTTAGAGATTCTTGATAAAATCAAAAGAAGAATACGCAATGCTATCGGTCTTGACCTGACATCAGTTCCCAACGACCGTAACAGAGCTTTCCTGCCCCCGTAAACCGTACTGAGGAGAATCTGCTCTAAATACGCACCTGGATTTTTACAAGATTTTCTTGTTACCTTCATGCGCAAAAGGTTTTGAATTCAGAGTTTCTCCCTTAGATAAAGGTGAAGAGTCCGGTCTGTCCTACTGTTTAACCAATAAAATGGATTCGTATCATTTCAGAGGCATTTGCGCCAAATTGAATCTAGCGAACTCGACTGAAATTCGAACTCGCTTCGCTGATTTCACGTTTATGCCACCTCTTTCTTGGGTGGTCCATATTTGTCACCAAGAGTCAGATTATGATAAATTTAGTAAATATCTATAAATGAAAAAATAACAAAACAAAACAAACTGTTCTTATCAGGCGCTCTAAATTTGTCGCCTTGTGTCAAACTAACTTCTCTTCGTTAAATGATTTTACAGATGACGAATGAAACGTTTTGAAAAAGCCGCTTGCTTATTACACAATCCATAATAGTCGATGCTTGAAAATCTCGACTCAAAATCAGTAGAAGCAGGAGGAGGAGGAATCCTTGCTAACGAAATCGACTTTTCGTAAGTTATTCGGAAAACAAGTGGGGAAAATCTTCTCTGGTTGATTTTTCAAAGTAGTCTTCTTTTTTTCTTTAAAATCAAGAAATACAAACAGGAAATATTCAGGTACTAGTTATTTACACTGTTGTCCTTATCTTTGTTGTTATTATCACAACGTTTTGACTGTTGCACTCTCCGTCCTTCCTCAGGTAGTAGTCTTGTTCTTACTTAGTTTTGTTCAGTTATTTGCGCGCTCCGTTTTTACCGAGTCTGCGTCTGCTCAACCGGGCTAAAGGATTGAACTCACATTCCTCATGCTCAGTCAAGCCTGACACACTGTCACAATATTGGTCAACTGAGACTAACACTCTAAATGAATTTCGTTCTCTTAACTATGGATAAATAGAAGAGAGACATTCGTCGACCCATAAAAAAAACGAAGCACCTGTTTTAATTAACACCGTTTCGGCATACGGCACGGTCATACTGAAACAGAGGTTTCCGTACGAACATCGAAGTTAAGCAACGCCGAACCTGGTCAGTACCTAACTGGATGATCGTTTGGGAATATAGGTACCGTAAGATTGGATTTTCGGACAGTGTAAAAGATAATAGTGTAATATATTCCTCAATGGGTAGCAGTTCGGATCGAGGAATCGGAGAGCCGAGTTCGAATTCCAGTCGAAACCATGACATTCACTTACGTGCTAATACGATTGGGAAATGTATGAATCCTCTTCTTCTCTTCCCAGCTATAGGTAAATAGCAGAACAGACCGGGTTCTATAGTCTTAGATGGCAACTGGTCTACCGCAGAAAGAAATGTCAACCTAATTCGGGAAAAAATCTGCCTCGTCAGTCATGTATCGAAAGATACATGATCGCCTAAGCATATATCACGCATAGTACATAACTGATTTATCTCGGTCTGTTTACATCTATTTATTTATATCAGGTTATACACATCTATCTATCTATCTATCTATCTATCTATCTATCTATCTATCTATCTAATCCCTTACATTCACTTACGTGCTAATACCCTTGGGAAAGGTATGAATCCTCTTCTTCTCCCTCCAGCTATGGGTAAACAGACCGGGTTCTATAGCCTTTGATGAAAACTGGTCTACGGCAGAAAGAAATGGCAACCTATTACGGGGAAAAAATCTGCCTCGTCAGTCATATATCGAAAGATACATGTGCGCCTTAGCGTGTATCACGCATGGCATATAACTGATTTATCTATCTTGGTCTGTTTACATCTATTTATCTATCTCGGTTTATATCTATCTATCTATCTATCTATCTATCTATCACAGTCTGCTGAATTCTATCTATCTATCTATCTATCTATCTATCTATCTATCTATCTATCTATCTATCTATCTATCACAGTCTGCTGATTTCTATCTATCTATCTATCTATCTATCTATCTATCTATCTATCTATCTATCTATCTATCTAATCCCTTACATTCACTTACGTGCTAATACTCTTGGGAAAGGTATGAATCCTCTTCTTCTCCCCCACCCCAGCTATAGGTAAATAGCAGGACAGACCGAGTTTTGTAGCCTTGGATGGCAACTGGTCTACCGTAGAAAGAAACGGGAATATACTGAGGGAAAAATCTGCTTCGTTAGTCATGTATCGAAAGACACATGATCGCCTAAGCGTGTATTACGCATAGCACATTAACTGACTGAGGTGGGGACTGAAAAGTTCACGGCTTAACCAAGAATGCCTTTTAGTAAAATCAAAATCAAAATCTGATGGTTCAACATTTGATCAAATTTGGGGAATAGGGTCAGGCTGACATCTTTTCACTACTTCATTCAGATGTTCTTCGAAAAGTTCAGTGTGGAAAAAAATTGTTTTTTATTAATTAGTTAATCGAAATATGAGGCTGAGTTATAAATAATTTCCGTGTTTATCAACTTTATTCTTCAAAAAATAAAGACAAATACATTTTATTCAATTACATATTCGCCATTTACTTGCAACGACTCGTTGCCACTTATACATTTCTAACAAAATTCCTTAGGTTTGATGTGAAAATAAAAGCAAAAAAAACTTTCGATTAATTCTTGAATCAGGTTTCCATTAAAGAAATCTTTCCTCGTCATAGTATTTTGTAGCGATCGAAAAAGGTTATAATCGGTTGCTGCAAGATCAAGGGAAAATGGCGGGAGGAGCAAATCAGATGAACCTACACTTCTGACTTGTGGAATTCTTTTCAGGCTTCCTGAGTTCCAAAATATTTTCCTGTTTTATTCTTATTTTAGGTGGCCTTACATTGTCGTACGAGGGGAACAACGTTTTCACTTTTGGCGAGCGGAAGGCGCTTTTCGTCCAAACTTTTATGGACACGTTGCAGCTGCTTGATACATAAATGTACATTTTACGAACTGTAAATGAATAATACCCCAACAATCTCTACACACGCAACTTCTATGGAGCTCATGGAATCGGTTGTGGAGATTTTGTTTTGTTTTCTTTTACGGCATATTCACCTCAATGGCTTCTTTAATGCCGACATTTTTATTGCTGCTAATATTTTTTCCAAAAATGTATTGCTGGTAATATTTTTCCAAAAATGTATTGCTGGTATTAAAACCTATTTTTACACTTTCATAGAGTTTTGACCCCAGTTTGGGGGTTAACTGTTTGCCTATAGCTGGGACCCTAACAGGTGCTACCACCCCGGGTCAGTGTGGAGCTGTGAACACCAGCAATTAAGAGGTCGTTCCACGCTCCTCAAAACCTCCTGATCAGAAGCTGTGCTGTCGGACGTTGTTTATCGTCTTACCCAGGACGCGAACGTAGTTTATCGTCTTACTCGGGACATGGATGTAGTTTATTGTGTTACCCGGGATGCAGACGTAGTTTATCGTCTTACCCAGGACGTAGATGTAGTTTATCGTCTTACCCGGGACGCGGATATAGTTTATCGTCTTACCCAGGACGTAGATGTAGTTTATCGTCTTACCTGAGACGCGGGTATAGTTTATCGTCTTATTCAGGACGTAGATGTAGTTTATCGTCTTACTCGGGACGCGGATGTAGTTTATTGTCTTACCCGGGATGCGGACGTAGTTTATTGTCTTACCCAGGACGTAAATGTAGTTTATCGTCTTACCCGATATGCGGATGTAGTTTCTCGTCTTATCCTGGACGCTGTGGAGATTTATTCTTGTCAATCTATTGTCTTTTGCGTTGAACATTGTTGTACGTAACACATTTTACATCACCTATTATAATATTTTTAAGGAACCGTTACTTAGGATGATACGTTGGTTATTGCAATTCGTTTCCAGAAACGAAAATTCCTTATGATACAACAGCAACAACAACAAAAGTAACGGTTATTCCAGCAATCATATAATCACCCTGGGATCAAGAATAATTTCCAGGTCACAATGACACTAATCAAGGACGCCCCAGCCGTACCTCGTGATAACTATTAGCTTTGTGGGTTCTTCAGGACATTGCCAGTGTATTAGGTACAAACAGATGCAATCGTGAAACTATGATCTTTGATATCAACTGAATAGCTGTAAGATATTTTTTTGCTTAATTAATGAATGTTCACCCAAATACAAAGCCCATGACTGGGAGCGTCACTGAATGAGTCTGTTCCATAAACGAAAGATCATCTAACACAGATTATGAGCAACAGGGGAACAGTGATATAGTCTGTCAAACTCTCTGCCTTGAGCAGAGAGGAACCCAGATGTGGCTTTGCCGAAGGGCAAAGTTTCGTCCGAGGAGGTAGATAGACCCTGAACCCGGGTTCTAAGGGATTATTTTTGGCCGAGCCTAGGGGCTCGGACAACCCACGGTAAGCTCAGCCTTGTGCCACATAAATTCTTTCGTGTGTGTGTGGGGGGAGCTGTTAAATATTAACGCAGATTATGAGCATATATAGGATAGATAATGGTTGACCATAGATTAGTTAAGATTTATGCTCGTAATAGTTCTCGAGAAGAAGCTACGGTTTCTTTTATTTGTTACAGTTCTTTGTGATCCTATAAGGCCACTCCACAAGGTTTGAAGAAAGATGGTCCTGGCTAAGACCTACAGGTTCCCTTTGCTCGATGCAGGACCGAATTTAGATGAAGAGATGTCCTATACTAACCTTTGATTTGAAGTAGTGTAGAAAGCCGACATTTTGATTATTTTTCCTTCGAGTAACATGTGCTATCCATTTTAATTGTTTCCCTTGTTGAAAGTCCTTAAAGGATGCGCTTTCTTTTATTTGGTACAGTTTGTGATCCTGTAGGGCCAATCCATGAGGTTTGAAGAAGGATGATCCTGGCGAAGACCTACAGGTTTCATTTGTTCGTAGAAGACCCAGATTTAGATGAAGAGATGCCCTAAGCTATTCCACTTGCGAGGCCCCTTTCAAATCCCATATTCTCACGAGTAGAGGAAAATAGAAGAATGTTAAATTAAACAATTTGAGTAAAGCCGAGGATGATGATGGCTGTTTAAAATCACTGAAGGGTTGTTTAGAGTCTACAATGCGTTATGACAACATGTGTAAGAAAGGTCTATGACATTGTCAAAAATATTATACACCTTAGCTGGAGGTTCTTAGATTTTGAGGCTCTAGGTTCCAAGTCTGCTACGTCTATAGGCAAATCTGGCACTGGCTCGAAGCCATTTTAAAAATGATTTGAGTAACCGCTTGTAAAAAGATAATGGTATAAAAATAGCAAGTGATTAAGATTGTAGTGATCTGGAAGCATCCTATCGTAGTGGTTTTCTGTAAGAATCTGTCTGTGGAGAACTTCTTTCTTACCAGTGGAATATGAGTGTCATTCGATCCTATTCGTGTGGCAAGGCAGATCTTAGCTGTAAAGGTTTGAATTGGTAGAACGAAGGAATATAGCGCATCTGAACATTTGCCATGGAGATAGTAAGAGTGTAGCGATAGGCTGGCGACATTTCATCTGTTTTAAAAGTAATATCTGTACTTATATAAAATCAGAAATTCTGAGAACAGCAGGACATGCATTTCTCGGGAAACGATTATTTACTATCCAAATCCTCGTCTTACGAACATTTCCCTTAATAATTCTAAAATAATAACAACTAGCCAAATCCCCGTCTTACGAACATTTACCTTAATAATAATTTTAAAATAATAACAACTAGCCAAATCCCCGTCTTACGAACATTTCCCATAATAATAATTTTAAAATAACAACTGGCCAAATCCCCGTCTTACGAACATTTCCCTTAATAATAATTTGAAAATAACAACTGGCCAAATCCCCGTCTTACGAACATTTACCTTAATAATAATTTTAAAATAACAACTGGCCAAATCCCCGTTTTACGAACATTTACCTTAATAATAATTTTAAAATAATAACAACTAGCCAAATCCCCGTCTTACGAACATTTCCCTTAATAATAATTTTAAAATAATAACATCTCGCCAAATCCCCGTCTTACGAACATTTCCCTTAATAATAATTTTAAAATAACAACTGGCCAAATCCCCGTCTTACGAACATTTACCTTAATAATAATTTTAAAATAATAACAACTAGCCAAATCCCCGTCTTACGAACATTTCCCTTAATAATAATTTTAAAATAATAACAACTAGCCAAATCCCCGTCTTACGAACATTTCCCTTAATAATAATTTTAAAATAACAACTGGCCAAATCCCCGTCTTACGAACATTTACCTTAATAATAATTTTAAAATAATAACAACTAGCCAAAACCCCGTCTTACGAACATTTCCCTTAATAATAATTTTAAAATAATAACATCTAGCCAAATCCCCGTCTTACGAACATTTCCCTTAATAATAATTTTAAAATAACAACTGGCCAAATCCCCGTCTTACGAACATTTCCCTTAATAATAATTTTAAAATAATAACAACTAGCCAAATCCTCGTCTTACGAACATTTCCCTTAATAATAATTTTAAAATAACAACTGGTCAAATCCCCGTCTTACGAACATTTCCCTTAATAATAATTTTAAAATAATAACAACTAGCCAAATCCCCGTCTTACGAACATTTCCCTTAATAATAATTTTAAACTAATTCAGCAGACGATGTTATTTTATTTATACTAACTGCATTTTTCATGATTGCCTTACTTGGTTTCCATCATTTTGATACCCTGTATCTGAAAAAATGGCCCTTTTATCACGGTTGCCATAGTTCTTGGGCTTTGGGCTGAGATCAAAATGCAGTATCTGTTCTCATCTGATTCTCTCTTTCCACTTCTATCTTTCTTTCTTTTATTTTCTCACTGCAATGAAGCGATGTCTGTTCCCCTCTTTCCACATGATCAAAACGGAATAATCCGTTATTTATGAGGTGTGACAGGGTGTAATGGTTGTGCGAACTAAAGAAGGGAGAGACAAGCACAATTATAACAATCCTGTTATAATTGTTCTTGTCTCTCCCTTTAAAATAATCATTTTAAAATGATTCAGTCAACAATGTTATTTTTATTTATGGTAACTGGATTTTTGACGATTGCCTTACTCAGTTTCCATTGTTCAGTATTGCGTGTTTAAAAAATAGTGCATTTGTCGCAGTTGCTATCCCTTCATGCCCTTTTGGCCAAGGATGGCGCTAAGTAATAATAGGCCTTCTCCCTAGGTATTATCTCCCCTTCGGAAGGGAGCTGGGTTCATTGCCTGATATTTGAGGTATTCCCCCCAAAAAACAGAAAGTCCTGCGTTATTGAAGTTATTAAATTCAAAAGTTGATAAAAAAAAGAAACCTAATATTAAAACATTATATATGAATATATATTCAGCTATTTACACCATAAAAGAGATCATCATTTTCGATTGTAAAATTAAGTGAGAAAGAAAGGTATTTTTTCTTATAAATGCACTATTATGAAACCTTGCCAGATCCCCAGCTTACGAACATTTCGCTTAATAATAATTTATTTTTCATAATTGCCCTACTCGTATTCCGTTGTTTAATACTCTGCATCTGAAAAATGACGTTTTTATTGTGGGCGTCTCGCTTCTCAGATTTTTGGCTCAAGGAGGTTCTAATAATTCTAAACACAATATAGAGTTGTTCAATTCAAAAAACGTTATTCATCAGTCAGAATTAAATAAAAGGACTATTGATGATTCAAGAATTTTAATAGCAATAATTGTTACTAGCCAAATCCCTGTCTCACAAACATTTCTCTTTATAATAATTTGAAAATAATTCAGCAGAAGATGTTATTTTATTTATGGTAACTGGATTTTTGGCGATTTCCTTACTCGGTTTGCGTCGTTCGATACTGTACGTCTGAAAAATGACGGTTTTATTGCTAACGCCATCGCTTCTCGGCCCATTCGGAGATCGGGGGAGAGTCAAAAATTCTCCCAGATAGTACCCTCCTTTGCGAGGGGGCCGAGTTTATTGTCCGGTGCCAGAGGGGTCCTCAAAAGGGAAAGTGCCGAAGAGACTTAGACAATTTTTCTACAGTATTGCCGGTAAACCCACTCTAAACCGACCTTGTGTCACATACGGTAAAGACGTGGGAGCGCTGGAAAATATCATCGCTTCTTGGCCTTTTGGCTGGGATCAAAGTGAAGTACCTGTCCCTGGGCAGATAAACTACATTTCATCTCTCATTTGTGTCTCTGTCTTCGGACAGAGAGCAACTGGAAATATTAATGAGAGGTGCCCGGTCTCGGGAAACAGTTGCTCACGGCAGTACCTCCCTCATTGTACTAAAGAGGGGTGATCGATAGGAATACCGATCAGCCCAACCGACGGTTGCGGGGCCTGGGCTATTTGGGGGCCTGGACCGGGTGGTCGCGCTCGGGTTTCCCACATTAAACTGACCTTGTGCTACATTTTGCCAGAGTGAAGCAGCAAGAAAATACAATCAATTTTCGGCCTTTTGGCTAGGATCAAAGTGAAGTATCTGTCCCCGAGCGGATAAATTACATTTCACCTCTCATTTGTATCTCTGGCTGCGGACAGAACGCAACTGGAAATAGCAATGAGAGATGATCCGTCTCAGAAAACAGCTTCCCGTGGCACTACCTCCCTAAAGAGGAGAATCAGTGTTAACACTGATCCCAGCGCAAGCATCAGTTGCTGATGCCGGTCTATTTTAGGACCTAGCCCGGGTGCTCGTCCTAATATCCTCACATTAAACTGACCTTGTGTGGGGCGGCAAAAAATAAAATCAATTTTTGGCATTTTAGTTAAGATCAAAGTGTAGTATCTGTGGGCAAATACCTCCCACGATGGATTTGTAACACATGATTTATTGCTCAGTTGCGTCTGTCTTTGAGCAGAGTGCAGTCAGAGGCGACTATGTCAAAGGACGGAGTCGTAACCGAGGAAAATTATACTGAGAGGTGCCAAGCTCTGAGGAACAGTTGCCCGAGGCCGCGCCCTCTCATTGCACCAGAGAGAGAGAGAGGGGGATCGATGCACGCACCGAGGCCAGCGCAACCGACGGTTGTGGGGACTTCGGGCAATTTTTGTTCCTGGCCTGGGTGTACGTGCTCTTCAAAAAAAGCTCTTGTGTCACAACTCGTCTTAGTGGTGAGATAGTGTAAATACCAAGTGTAGTATCTGTTTTTATCAGCTTAATCTGATTCTCTCTCTCCACTTCTATCTTCCTTTCTTACTTTTTCTCACTGAAACCAAGTAGTGTCTTTTTCCACGTGATAAAAACATTATTTATAAGGTGCGTAACGGTCGTATGAACTTTCAAAGGGGGGAACAAGCACAATTGTAATAGGCTTCTACCTCCATCCAATATAGGGGAAAAAAAGAAGGAATAAAAAAAAGGGATGCAACTTAGAAAAAAACCAAAACAATGACTAGCCAAACAGGAAAATATAAAGAAAAATTCGTCTGATTAACGAAAAATGAAACAAATATATGTGAAACTGACAAAGTCCGACAATTATTTTAAGACATTTTTATACGTTCTTTTTATAGATAAAAATGTATAAGTAAATGCTCTGTACATTCATATCTGCTCAATCCGTATCCAAATGTAAACATATGACGTCACATATTATAAAATGGACAAAGTCCGACAATTATTTTAAGACATTTTTATGTTTATACATTCTTTTTTTTATAGATACAAATATTTAAGTAAATGCTCTGTTTATAACCATGGAAGATTGTAGTTTTAAAAAAGTGGACTTTTTCAAGACAAAAACGAAATGAATTTCTTGAAACATAGTAACTATTAGCAACAAAACAAAATGTCCTTAGCAACTGGAAGAATTTAGAAAACGCTATTGTATTCATATTGTCAAGTGAAAATTACGTCAAGTACTTTCACGTGTAGAAATATTGTTTTTATTGCTGTGTTAACAGATTCAACAATTTTCTTTTGGTTTCTTGATACAGTTGTGTACGTTGGCTTCGGAGAGTAGTAATTCTATTATGAAAAGTGATATTGGGAAAAAACCTAGACATAGATTAATATTTGGATAATATTCAATGGCGGTACTCTCGAGGATTTTCCTTCTGAGTGAGTTATTTTCTTTTTTTGTGTGTAGTATTTTTAAAATCAAAATTGTGGTTGAATTTTTTTCTATGTATGACTAGTGCATTGGTTGTTATTTGCGAGGTCTCTTTTGTGCTCACAGATGCATTTTTTAAAAAATTTCTGCTTGTTTCTCCAATATATTGGGAGACATAGTTTTGGCAATTTATTTTATAAATGCCTGCTTCAGAAATATTATTGCTATTAGTGTTTAAAGATCTTAGTATATCCATAATGGTTTTGGAAGTATTTGTGACTATTTCAAGATTATTTAGATGGGATAGGTTATTCTGGATAGTGGACGTGCCAGAGTTGGTCGATAGTATTATGTATCTGTTTTCATGTGATTTACTATTGGGGATTATGTTATTATTTTTGTTTCGACTGTATATTTTGTATGCATTACTTCTTGCGTTGTTAATGATATATATATATATATATATATATATATATATATATATATATATATATATATATATATATATATATAATTATTCCATTATATTACTCTGAGTGTTTATGTTAGTGGATACACATGTTTGAGCAGACGCCCTGTTTCTTTTTTAAATCAGTGTAAGTTATGTCTACCGGCCTACGCATTCGAGTCTTACTATAAAAAAATGTGCTTATTTCTTTATTAAGTCGCACGAACATGCTCTCTTTTCTAAATCTATTCTCTGGAATGCGCAGGCTAGTAGACTTTATTTAAACTGTTAAAAAAACGAATACAAGTCGTCTACTCAAATATGTGTATCCACTGAAATAAACGAGTAATAAGAAATAAGGTCGGTTAAAAAATAAAATAAAGTACCTATCACAAAATAAATCAACCCAAGCTCAATAAGATGTTTTATTTTCCTATATGTGCGGTGAATTCTCCATTTTAAGTGCTCAGGAATTTGGATATAACATGATAAGTCAGAGTTAATTTCGTGTTTTCTTTTCAGTTGTATTACTTCATAGTGTATTTCAGCTATTTGCCCCTTGAATACTGATATAGGGTTGACATTTTTTTTTTTTTTGTCACAATGATACGTTTTATTCCTGTGTAAAATTTCAACTTGTGTGTGACGTTGTCATAAAGACCAAATGCGAAAATGCTGACATTTAAAATATTTGAGAAAAAAAAAAAAAGTGCTGCGACTAGAAAGGCAAAATCTTTTAAAATTAATCCATGGTGGACAAAGCCAATGTAGAACACTTTCGCGGAAGACCGCGGACACACACACACATATATATATATATGAAATGAGAACGAATCGAATATAAATTCCAAAGTTCTTAACATTAATTTAAAACAGGGTTCAATACAATGACAGAGAAATAACACCTGATGAATTGTGTTACTACACATCGAAACATGATTGCATTTGTCTAGCGTTATTCACATGTTTTGATGTAATATCCTCAAATAATATATATATATATATATATATATATATATATATATATATATATATATATATATATATCTGTTTGAAACGTGGAGTCATCTCGCAAAACAAACAAGAATACTAAAATAATAATAATAATAATAATAATAATAATAATAAGAAGAAGAAGAAGAAGAAGAAGAATATGAAGATATTTAATGAAATTCTATCTGTGCTATGGGATATTCGCATCCAAATAAACAGAATATTAAAAGTCATTGCAAAAAATAAGAAAAATTGTGTTTCTTGGTTTCCTGGTGAACCAAATTTGGCTGAAATGTAAACGATTGCACTAATGGGTACTTCCCACATCCTCAGGAAGGTTCTATCGGTTTGAAACGTTATGGTCCTATATATCTGGAATTTTCAGCCACATTCTCATATATTCCATAAAACCCGACACGTTTGCATGAGACATTCTCATATAATCACAGAAACCTAATCATTTGGACTTGCGACAGAATTTTCAGCTTATAAAAACATTCCATTTAATCTATTTACACATTTTAACAGTACATAAGTTTTATCTGTGCACAGATATAGGCATTTTAATGAAAGTTTAAACTACCAAACACATTCAAATGACATCATAGAATTAAACAAAATGATGCTGGGAACGCCAGTTGCATATACAACCAATTGTATCAACAAGCAGGATCTGTTGGCTTGTTACCTCTTAAGAAGAAGAAGAAGAAGAAGATATTTAATGAAAATGTATCTGTGCTATGGGATATTCCCATCCAAATAAACAGAATATTAAAAGCCAATAGGTTTGGCATAATTGCCAAAGACTTTCTGGAAATAAACTGGTTACTTATTGAGATACAATCCTTACTGATGCAAATATCTTAGTCAAACAGTTCAACAAATTAATTAAATACAAAGATGTAACTATTGGAATTCAAAAGACATGGCATCTCAAAACCCAGACAATCCAAATTGTTTTTGGTGCACGATGAACCACTGCAAAAAAATAAGAAGAATTGTGTTCCTCGGTTCCCCGGTGAACCAAGTTTGGCTGAAATGCAAACAATTGCACTCATAGATACTTCACACATCCCCAGGAAAGTTTTATCAGTATGACAGGTTATGGTCCTATATTTGCAGGCACATTCTCATATATTCCACAAAACCCGACACGTTTGCATGAGACATTCTCATATAACCACAGAAACCTAAACATTTGGAATTGTGACAATTTTCAGCTTATAAAAACATTCCATTTAATCTATTTACACATTCTAACAGGACATAAATTTTATCTGTGTACAGACAGGCATATTGATGAAAGTTTAAACTACCAAACATTCCAATGACATTATACAATTAAACAGAAAGATGCTGGCAACGTCAGTTACATATACAACGAATTGTACCAACAACCAGGATTTGTTGGCTTGCAATATCTTTAGATTTCACGTTGAAAGTTGGGGGCAGCTAGCTAAAAAACAAACAAAAAAGATGATAATAATTATAATAATAATAATAATAATATCACAATAAAAAGGTACTGACAAACATTAACAAGATTTCTGGTAGGCTTTTCTTTAAAGAAGTTCAAAATATTTCACTTGAATATCTGTCTATATTTCTGATGTATTATGTACACTATTTACATTATTTGGACTAGTGTCCTCATCTTTGTCGCCATATTTATTACAACGTTTCGGCCTTTCAGTATCTGTCTATATTTTTGAGATGAGGTATTATGTACATTATTTACATTATTCGGACTATTGTCATCATCTTTGTCGCCATATTTATTACAACGTTTCGGCCTTTCAGTATCTGTCTATATTTTTGAGATGAGGTATTATGTACATTATTTACATTATTCGGACTATTGTCCTCATCTTTGTCGCCATATTTATTACAACGTTTCGGCCTTTCAGTATCTGTCCATATTTCTGAGATGAGGTATTATGTACACTATTTACATTATTCGGACTATTGTCCTCATATTTGTCTCCATATTTATTACAACGTTTCAGCCCTTCAGTATCTGTCTATATTTCTGAGATGAGGTATTATGTATACTATTGACATTATTCGGACTATTGTCCTCATCTTTGTCGCCATATTTATTACAACGTTTCGGCCGTTGTACGCTCCGGCATTCTTCAGGTGGATGGAATGTCGAAGAGAAACCCTTTATTTCGCTCACTGGTGTAGACTGTTCTAGTTCCACATGTTTAATGGATGTCAGTTATCTGTTATCTCGTCAAGGACACATGGCACAGTGGATAAAGGCGTTGGCTAGATCCAGTGACAGGACCCAAAGAGTGTGAGTTCAATACCTGGTTAAGGCAGTGGAGAACTATCAGAGGGGAATTAACAGGAGATAACTGATAACTGACATCCATTAAACATGGCACGTGGAACTAGAACAGTCTACCCCAGTGAGCGAAATAAAGGGTTCAGTTCGACATTCCAACCACCTGAAGAAGGCTGGGGCGTACAACGGCCGGAACGTTGTAATAAATATGGCGACAAAGATGAGGACAATAGTCCGAATAATGTAAATAATGTACATTTCACTTCAAACTTGGTTGAAACTTAGAGGCAGTTCGTAAAATAAGCAAGCAGACACAATTGTAATATTTTTGGGTGGGTAAGAGTTGCAACAGATGCAACCCTACCCTCAGGACACTTTCATAATAATAATGATAAACACTATTACCAATAGATATATATATTTACAATTCCAGTAATAAAATGAGCACTAGGAATGATTAAAAAGGAATATTGGTAGACACATAAAGAAAGTCCCAGGAAACTCCTCATTATCTGAGATAGAAAAGACTGTACTTGTGAGTACCTTAAAAGGTACTCACAAGTACAGTTTTAAAAGGTACTCACAAGTACAGTTTTAAAAGGTACTCACAAGTACAGTTTTTTTTTTTTTAATGTTTAAAAACATTAAAAAAAAAAAACTCTCAGTTTTATATGAACAAAGAATAATTTTCCTTTACCTCGGGTCTTAAGTAATATTACCCTGAGGGTTATTTTAGTAGATTTAGATGGCAAATCTACCTAGGATAGTATTCCGGAGGTCCTTCTGTACGGGGAACTGGTCACAGGCAAGAGGGCGACCTCATTTTCGCTTCAAGGATGTCTGCAAACGGGACATGAAAGCGATGGGTATGGACATCGAGGGGTGAGAAGATGTTGCCATCCGCTTGAAACGCAATTCATACTGACGGCTAGAACGAGGAGGGGAGAAACTGAGGTTTGTCGCCGGAGAGAAGCGTGCCCGAGGGAAAGAAAAAATTCACTACGTTATCGTGGGATAGCGTCTTAACAGGCATTCATTGCGATCAAGACTGACACTCCCGTGAGGGCCTGTACAGCCATAATAGATGCTGCACTGCCATCAGCAGCTGAGGCATAACTCTTTCGGCGCTGATCCCTGGTCTTTCAAGACCGACAGATACCGCACAGATATTTATTCAATTGTTTTATTACACTATATATTTATTATATTATTTATTGGAATGGTTGGCAAAACATCAGCTAATTGCTAATTGATTCAAACTTAATAAAATGGTGAATAATAAGGATTTCCTTATAGTTGGTTCACATCTTTTAATAATTTAGTAAATGTTTATAAATTTATGAATAAAAAATTGTTTTCACACTTATTTCTTTATAAATTGCTAAATGATAAATATTGCATTGCGATAGTTTCATTTGTATTAGTCTTTAGAATGCTGTAAAGATAAAATTAATTACTGGAAAACAATCTTAAGGCGGGAAGGATTATTATGATGGAGGATTACTCGCTTTTGTTGACAAAGGATGGACGTTCAATGTCGAAAACTGCTTTCAAACGATGAACTTGTTGGCTGTAGAGATCAGCGATGTTTTTTTAATTGGCAACTTTGGACCTTCGAGCCTGAAAAAACAAACAAACAAACAACAACAACAAAAAAAATCCCCCCTAAAAAAAAGCAAAAGAAACCAAAAAAAAAAAACAGAAAGTCAAAAGTTTTTTTTTCCCCTCGATACCGCTATTATTTTAACTATCTCCACTCCTCGGCAATATTTATTGTTTTAAAAAGCGGTCATTAGAAATTTTATAAACCTATAAATATGAAAGTGAATTTATACATTTTCTTTGTACTTGAAAATTAACAACAAAAATTATAAACACTATTTATTTATTCAATTGTTTATTTACACGATTTATTTATTAGATTTTTTACACTATTTACTAGATAATTATTTACACTATTTACTAGATTGTTTATTTACACGATTTATTTATTAGATTGTTTATTGAAATGGTTGGTAAAACATCGGCTGGCTAAATCTCAATCGATTCGAACTTTATAAAATGGTAAATAACAAGGATTTCTTTATAGTTGGTTTACATATAATAAATTTAGTAAATGTTTATAAATTTATGAATAAAAAATCATTTTCATATTTCTTTATAAATTGGTAAATGATAAATATTGGATTGCGATAGTTTCAATTTTATTAGTCGAATGTTGAAAATTGTATTTAATTGTAATTAATGAATGTTATAAATATAAAATTATCCTTGTAAATAAACAATTTAATAAATAAATTTAAACAATTTAATTAATCGTATTAAATATTTTTGTTGTAAATTCTCAACAACAAAAATAGGTATGAATTCACATTTATCATATTTAAGTTTTATTACAATTCTAATCAAGCTTTTAAAACAACAAAAATTACCGAGGCTGGAAATAGTTAAAATAATTACGGTGTCAACGGAAAAACCACCCTGGCAAAAAGTTACTAGACTGGCGTCTGGTTATTTTCTAACATTTCATAATTATTTTAGTTCTAATTGTATTTGGTTTTAGAATGTTATAAATATAAAATTATTCTTGTAAACAAATATAAACAAATCTCAAGAACAAAGAAAATGTATAAATTCTCTTTCATTTGTATAGGTATTGTGGGGTTGTTAGGACCAGAAATAAAGACACAAGAGAGGAACCCTGGGTCAGTGTGAACCTGGAAACACCAGCAATTAAGAGGTGGTTCCACGCTCTTCAAAACCTCCAGCTCAGAGGCCTTACTACCGGATGTCTACATGTACACTACATACTACTGGTACTAATAATACTGATACTTACCTAGCCCAGGGATCCGTCCCTGTGCTGGTGGTATCATGGCTACGACTGGCTTGGACCGTCTCTGACCAGCTATGACAAGCCAAGACCAGCTATGACTAGCTTAGACCAACTCTGACCAGCTTGGACAAGCTATGACCAGCTAAGACCAGCTTGGACCAGCGGCCCGAGAGAAAGCAACCGGGTCCACATGTTAAAAAATGACCTTGTGTTACAACTTGACTAAGTGGGTGGGGGATCAAGTAAATCTCTACTAATAATACTAATAAATGTGTATTTGTTAGTAATTACAGTTTACATGTACTGTTCATATTACTTGAAGTAGATACCAAATGTAAATGCAGAATGTTATAATAGAGGTTTTTTATTTATTTTCTTAATTTTAAGTAATTGGTTGATATTTTTAATTAATTTACACATTAACAGATAGTTCAAAAGCAGAACAGAGCATTCCATACAGTCCACTATATTAAGAGGAATCGTTAGTGTTCCTTAGATGACTGTTCGAATCACTATAGTCCCAATAATGTAAATAGTGTACATAATACCTCATCTCAGAAATATAGACAGATAATGGAGGAAAGGTGTTGTTTTCCATCAAGATAGTGCCAGACCTCATGTTTCTTTGGCGACCCGGCAGAAATCGTTTCAGCTTGGTTGAGATGTGTTACCCCACCTGCCATATTTACCAGACATTGCTCCTTTGGATTTTCATTTACTCAGGTCCTTGAAAAATAATCTCAATGTTAAGAATTTTAATTCTTCGGATGACATTAAAAACAACAACAACAAAATACAAAAAACAAAGAAACAACAACAAAAAAAAAACAACACCTTAATGAGTTCTTCGCAGAGTCATCTACGTACCTATACTATGAATTTAAGCGCAGTACTAAATTGGCGGTAATCATTCTACAATTGAACTGGCTAAGTCTAACCGTAAGTTCTATGTTAACAGTTTCTTCTATCGCACTTCTTGTGGAACTCGCTTCCAGCTTATTGCTTCCTAGTCAACTTTGATCTCATGTCAATTGTTATCTTCTGTCTTCTTAATTCTTTTATTGTTCTCTCTCCTTAATAGTATTTTCTTACAAAAAAAAATAACTCTAACACCCAGTAACTCATTGCGTCTTAGAAGCGATATTGCCTTGCTTGGGGTGAAATGATTAAAAAAAACAAACTGGTAGTGTGCAGCTGACTTTATAAAGTTCTTAGTCCTTTTTATTGCTAAAACAGTTGCCTGTGTTTGTTTCTTTATTGCATTTTTATTTGATATAGGGAGCCCACTCCATCAGAGACCCACTTGCCATCGGGCAAGCAGACACCCTGGCCAGTCAGTCACTGCTTGAATGAAGTTACAAGTCGTAGTGAGAAAGTAGTGAGTAGCTGTCTACCTCCGAAACGAGACTCTGTCCTCCGCAATAGCATCATCTGAGTTCCTCCTCGCCCGAAAGCAGAGAGTCGTAGACCCCGTATATACGGGGTCGAGTAGCTGTCTACCTCCGAAACGAGACTCTGTCCTCCGTAATAGCATCATCTGGGTTCCTCCTCGCCCGAAAGCAGAGAGTCGACAAGCAGAGTTAACTGTAATCGTAAACTCCTCTCCCTCAGTAAGAGAGTGTGACTGTTTAAATAGTCTTAGACCAGTTCATCTTGTGGGGACGTTTAGCCACTCCACAGCATCCCTCTTTTCTAAATTCCTCTGGAAGTCGTATTTTTTTTTTCTTTTCGGGTTCATTCTTATAGTCCCCCTAAATTTTCTTTTCTGTTTATTCAAACATTTCTTCTCAGGGGCTACACATTTCTCTTGCTTCAAGTCTCTTCTTCATCTTTGAGGAGATTGTCCAGCATTCACTATCATAGAGGAAGAGTGATTTTTAATTTCCTGCTATCTCCTCTTCTATTCATACCACAAACCTTATTCAGCCTTATCGATTTGTTCACTGTAACCCTCTACCTTGAGTAGCTCTCGTGTCTTTTATCAGAAGAAATTTAGTATAAAATACAATCTGCACATGATAGATTTTAATGAATAGTCGGAGATATTTTTTTTATTGAAAATATGTGGAATACAACGACGCACTAAACTCAAGAACACACTTACCATTACATATCGTATTCAAGGACAAAAAATAGTCGAACATTAACATTTAATATGATTGTATTATAGAGTTAGACTAGTTGCAAGTACTGGTACTCTACAGGAGGAGTCGGCAACTTACGGTACGCGTGCCATACGTGGCACGCCAAGCAATTTGCAATGGCACGCAGCCGCAAATGACATCACAAAGTCCAAACCAATAACTACTACAACACAAAGAAGATATTTAGCTGTTTCAAAACTGCTCACTCGTTCGACTTCCATTAATAATAAAAACTTTAAAAACACTTTATTTCTATTAACATAGTTTACATATTATTGTATATCTTACTATATAAAATATAATGTAGAAAAGGTATATTGACCTTGACTTGTATAAAAAAAAAATACGTATGCTGTTGGCACAATGAATGATTTTAAAACCCTGAGTCGGCACATCGCAAAAGGTTGCCGACCCCTGTACTACAACATGCCTAACAAGATAACCAACGTTACATCTCTAAGACCATAGCTCAATTAGGTCACATTTAAATACACATGGAGACTTAGCAAACTCCATCCGCAACATACTCTTTGACAATATAAATTTAATAGCCACTTCCACGTGCAAAAATGGCTAAAAATAATGGAAGTATTATTAATTAAAAAGAGACCAACACTCAGTAACATTAACTATGAATTCGGCCACAAGTTAAAAGTTTTAAAAAAAAATCATCTTTGATAATGTTTCAAAAAGTGTTGTTGGTTTAATGACCATAATAAGAAACCTATGAAAGACAACAACATCAATTGCACCTTAGCTGCACATGTCGACCAATAGTTACATATCCCTTAAGGAACTATGTTCCGGATCAAACTAAATTCGTAAATAATCATATTGGATATACTACAACAAGGGTCTGCAAGCTATGGCACGCGTTTCACACGTGACACACCAAGCAATTTCCAATGGCGCGCAACCACAAATGACATCACAAAGTTCGAACGAATAACTACTGCAACGCAAAGATATTTAGCTGTTTCAAAACTGCTCACTGGTTGGACTTTCATTAATAATAAAAGATGCTGTAAGCTTGAATGTGCAAATGATGGGTGACTGCTTTGTAATCCAAATGATGTATATTTAAAAAAAAAGTTTATTTCTATTAATATGTTGACATATTATTGTATATCTTACTATATAAAATATATTGTAGAACAGGTATATTGACCTTGACTTGTATTAAAATACGTATGCTGTTGGCTCACTGAATGATTTTAAAACCACAAGTCGGCGGATAGTTAGCAAATGGGTTGCCGACCTCTGTTCTAGGACATCCCAACCAAGTTGTATCAATTTCTGATCGAACTGACACTGTCCTGATCGAAGTCGACATCATTCCAATTAGTCAAATTTCTGACCCTTTTCATTAATTGTTCCGTTTAAATGATGTAAGTTTAGATGTGCAGGTGGTGTAATGGAATTCGAAATTTGGGAGCCGAGTCTCGATTCTAATTGGGTTTGTATTATAGAATTAGACTAGTTGTAATGCTGATACTCTACAGCATCTGAGTGACGATTAGTTGACCGGATGCGTCAATTTGATCAAATAAAACACTTAAATATTTATTTTATTGGGTTATCCGGAAAGTTTATGCCGGTTGAAGGAAATTAAAACTAAATATGAACCATTTTGTTGCACAACCTTTCTCCATTTTTCCTTCAAGATTCCAGCTTCCCAGAATTTCGGTGGTTTATCTGCAAAGAACTCATTAAGGTGTTTTTTTTTTAATTCTTAACATTGAGATTATTTTTCAAGGACCTGAATAAATGAAAATCCGAAGGAGCAATGTTTGGTAAATATGGCGGGTGGGTAATACATCTCAACCAAGCTGAAACGATTTTTGCCGGCTCACCAAAGAAACGTGAAGTCTGGCATTATCTTGATGAAAAACAACACCTTTCCTGTTCGCCCATTCTGGGCGTTTTTCTTGAATTGCTGCCTTTAATTCATCCAGTTGCAAGCAGTACTTTTTAGAATCAATTGATTGGTTACTTGGCAGAAGCTCATAGTACATTATTCCTTTCCAAAACCATCAGATGCACAGCGTGACTTCTCTTAGGATGAAGACCTGCATTTGAGGTGGATAAAGTCGGCTCATGTTGCTTATCCCATGATCTTTTTCGCTGAACATTGTTCTAAACGATCCATTTCTCATAACCCGTCAAAATTTGCTTAAAAAAAAAGGTGTATTTTCATTGCTTTTGTGCATCAAATCAAAGATGATATGCGATCCAAAAGATTCTTTTCATTCAGATCATGTGGTACCCAAACATCATAGCAATTTGAGTACCCAAGCTTACCTAAGTGCTCATGGATGGTTGATTTTGATAAATTTAGTGTTTCTGCCAATTTTCGCATTGTGTAATGCTGGTTATTCTCAATAAATATCTTGATTTGGTCGCCCTTTTTAGTAGGTGGGGGGTTTGTCTGCACGTTCTTCACCAATAAGGCTACAATTACCAACTCTAAACTTAGGAAATCACTTCTGTAGAATTCTGCTTTCGAGGTATTTTTGCCTTTACGTTAAAAAATCAAGTCACTAAAATGCACTTTATAATCTTCCATTTTTATAGGGATGCAAAATTGACACGAATTAAGTAATTTTAAACTTTCTTTCTCAAGAGATAGTTTGAAAATGTGCTCTAATTGCAAATGTAAGCATATTATATCTGTCGATGAATTTAACGTGTTCTAACGTGTTGGAACATGAACGACTAAAAGTCGGCATGAACTTTCCGGGCAGCACATTTCTTTCTTCCTTTCCTTTCTTTCTTTCTTTCTTTCTTTCTTTCTTTCTTTCTTTCTTTCTCTTTGTTTGTTTTTTTTTTATCCATTTATTTTCCTTCTTCCTTACTTTCTTCCCCTTCTTTCTTTATTTCTTTCCTTCTTACTTTTCCCTTCTTTCTTTCTTTCTTTCTTTCTTTCTTTCCATTGTTCTTTCTCTTCTTTGTTTCTTTCCTTATTTATTCCTTTTTTCCTTCTTTCTTGCTTTCTTTCCCGTCTTTCTTTCTTTCCCTTCTTTCTTTCTTTCTTTCTTTCTTTCTTTCTTTCTTTCTTTCTTTCTTTCTTTCTTTCAATTCTTTCTTTCTCTTTGTTTGTTTTTTCTTTAACCATTTATTTTCCTTCTTTCTTACTTTCTTCCCCTTCTTTCTTTATTTCTTTCCTTCTTACTTTTCCTTTTTTCTTTCTTTCTTTTTTTCTTTCTTTCTTTCTTTCTTTCTTTCCATTGTTCTTCCCCTTCTTTCTTTCTTTCCTTATTTATTCCTTTTTTCCTTCTTTCTTACTTTCTTTCCCTTCTTTCATTCTTTCTTTCTTTTCCTTCTTTCTTTCTTTCTTTCTTTCTTTCTTTCTTTTCCTTCTTTCTTTCTTTCTTTCTTTCTGGAGTTGTGCTAGGTAAAATTACTAATACCCAAGAGAGTCTTCGTGACTATTAGTCGAGTGGATACGTCAATTTGCCATATAAAACTCTCGCATATTCATTTTACATTACAGTTTTATGGGTTTGGGCTCGTTACATTACGAGTTGTCTACCATAAGTCGACCGGATACGTCAATTTTGCATATAAAACTCTCACATATTCCTTTTATATTACAGCATTATGAAGTTGGGTTTGATACAATTACAAGTTCTAGAGAATCTAGGTAACCATTTGTCGACCGGAGACGTCAATTTGAGCATAGAATACTCTTACATATTCATATTATATTAGAGTACTATGTATTTAGGGTAGGTACAATTACTGGTACTCTACAATGTCCTCGTGACCATTCGCCGATCGGATACATCTATTTTTGCATATAAAACTCACACATATATATTTTTTATTTTACAGTATTATGTAATTGGGCTTGGTACAATTATTGTTGGTCTATAGTGTCTACGTGACCATTGGTTAAAAGGATGCACCAATTTGAGCATTTGAAACTCTTACCTATTCATTTTAGATTACAGTATTATGGATTTGGGATAGGTTTAATTACTAGTCGTCTACAATGTTTGATTGACCATTCGTTGTCAGGATACATCATATAAAAATCTCACGCGTTCATTTTATATTACACTATTATGGAATTTGACTGGGTACGATTGCTGATAGTCTACATTATCTGTGTGACCATTAGGAGAAACAATACGACAATTAGAGCATATAAAAATCTTCGATTAGAGTATTATGGATTTGGGTTAGGTACAATTACTTGAAGTCTATAGAGTGTGGGTGAACATTCGATAACCGGATATATCAATTTTACATATAAAAGTCTCGCATGTTCATTTTATATTACAGTTCCAGGGATTTCGGTTTGATACAATTACTGATAGTTAACGGTATCTCTGAAAATATTCGTCGACAGGATAGGTCAATTTTGAATTTAAAATAATCTCACATGTTCATTTTATATTATAGTATTGTGAAATTGGGTTTGGTACAATTACTGATAGTCAACAGTATCTCTGTGAAGATTCGTCGACAAGATAAGTCAATTCTGAATTTAAAACGTTTCACATGTTCTTTTTATATTAAATTATTATGTAGTTGGGTTTGCTACAATTACTGATTGTCTACGGTGTCTAGCATTAGTCGGCCGGATACGTCAATTCTATATCTATAACATTTTCTATTTACACTTTATATTACAATATTACTAATTTAGGCTATGTGCAAGTGTTGGCAGTCTGCAATGTCTGTAACATTATCTGACCAAGCATCTCAATTTTGCATATAAAAAAATCCCCGTTTGCATTTAAGTTAACATTACAAAATTATGAATTTGAGCTTTGTACACAAACTGGTAGTCTATGGCATTTGAGTAAACATAATCCAACCTGATACCTCAACTTTACTAATAAAATTTCCCTGTGTATATTCAGTATTAGTATTGTGTAGTTAGTCTATGTACAAGCACTCTGAGTTTATGGCTGCCCTGGATATGACGATAAACTACATTCGCGTCCAGAGTAAAACGATAAACTAAGTCCAACAGCATGGCCTCTGATCAGGATGTTTTGAGGAGCTTGAAACCACCTCTTAATTGCTGGTGTTCCCAGGTCCACCCTGACCCGGGGTGGTAGCACCTGTTAAGGCCCCAGCTATGGGTAAACAGTTAACCCCGAAACTGAGGTAAAAAGCGTTATGAAAGTGTAAAAATTGGTTTTAATACCAGAAATACTTAGTAAAAAATTATTACCAGAAATAAATTTTTAAGGGAAAACTATTTCCAGCAATATATTTAAAAAAAAGAAAAGAAATATTACCAACTATACATTTTTGAGGGAAAAATATTACCAGAAATAGATTTTTGACAGAACAAAAATATTACCAGGAAAAAAAATTGTTTGCATTAAATAACCCATTGAAGTTAATATGCCATAAAACAAAACGAACCAAACCTGAGTTTATAAAACTTTCCCTGTGTATCTTACTTATTATAAAACGCAGATTGTGTGTGTGTGTGTCTGTACGTTTATATATTTGATCGGATTTCCTACATTTTTCAACCGATTTCAACAAAACTTCACAGGACTACGTAAAATTACCTTGCGGTGGTTCTGACAGCACCAAAAATTGGAAAAACAATATTGTTTTTGAACGAAATCAATTTGAAAACACGATTGGCAGGTATCACGAGAATGAAAGGGGGAGAACTCATATCGAGTTATACTTATTATAAAACCCAGGTTATTTGTGTGTGTGTGTTCGTTCATATATGGGATCGACTTTCCCACATTTTTCAACTGATTTCAACAAAACTTCACTTTTTTTTTGGCAGGTAGTGTTTCTTATTGTCTTGCACACTTTTTTCTTTATTTTTACATTCAGAATGCTTTAAAAATTCCATTTACAAGACAATTGTTTATAATAAAAGTCTATTCAATCGGTAGACTCATAACGATAGAAAACAATATTTTTGTTTGAGTTTGGGTTTGATCAATTCGTAAAAAAAAAAAGATATGCGTGTCCGTCAACCTTAAGCAATAATCTTTGTCAATTTTATTTTTCAGTCTTTATGATGGTCGATACTTGATCTATCTCTTACTGTTACATCCCCGGGCAACGCCGGGTTCTACTGCTAGTATTCAATATTAATATCATGTAGTAAGGCTATGTATAATCACTCTGAGTTTATGGCGTCAGATTACATGCTACTTCAACATAGTATATAAACCCCGGAGTATATCTGTGCTATCTTTTTTTAAGATAAATATCTTATATGCAATCAAATATAATATATAATACACACACACACTTGCTTAAGAATATTCATTGTCACCGAATTCCACATAGGCAACCGTTCTGGGTAAGACGATAAACTACATCCACGTCCCAAGTCAGCCTGTTATGTACCATACGTGATACACGCTTAGGCGATCATGTATCTTTCGATACATGACTGACGAAGCAGATTTTTTTTACGCAGTAGGTTGCCATTTCTTTTTGCCGTAGACCAGTTGTCATCCAAGGCTATAGAACCCGATCTGTCTAGCTATTTACCCATAGCTGAGGGGAGAAGAAGAGGATTCATACCTTTTCCAAGGGTATTAGCACGTAAGTGAATGTTACGGATTTGACTGGAATTCGTACTGGGTAAGACGATAAACTACATCCACCGTGTCTCCTACTGCTAATCTAGTTTAGCATTGTCTACCACGTGACATGAACAATTAAGGATACGTCATGGTTGATACGATTTTCTACCGAAAAGGCGGGAAAAGTCGAACGAAACAGAATTCGCTTAACTCGCCCCTCTCTCTCTTTCTCTCTCTCTCTCTCTTTCTGCATTTCCAACTTTCGGGATAATAAGACCTGAGAATCCTGTAGCCCATACATATGGAGACAGTCGGGTGAGAACAGGGTGGTTTTACCCCTTGTACGTTCACTCTTCCTCTCTCTCCCCTCTTCTGTCGCCCGCAATAAACTGCATCGGAGACCGATAGATTAAAGAAATAGCTCTTTAACCGTTACCCCACGGCAAATTGCAGATCCCAAAATTTACCTTCTTTATGCATGTCAAACATTAACAGCACCAATTTCATAAAAAGGTCACGTGATATGGACAGCTACACATACATATATATCCCCTTGGTCAATTCTGCATACATTCGCTCACGTACATTCATATCTGCTCATGGCGTATCCAAATGTAAACAAATGACGTCACACATTTTGAAATGGACAAAGTCCGACAATTATTTTTTTAAGCCATCTTTATACATTCTTTTTATAGATACAAGTATTTAAGTAAATGCTCTGTTTATAATAAACAGTATTAAACAACATTTACCGGCCTGAATTTCCGAGAAATTTTCATTGAAAATATTCGTCCTCCGAATCATGGAAGATTGTATTTTAAAGATAGTAAAATCGACCTTGCTAACCGAATGCCCCTCTGTGGCCCAATCGGTTAAGGCACGTCAGGCTATATGACGGTTCCGTATAGGATACAGGTTCGAATCCTGTCGGAGGACGCATATTTTCTGTGAAAATTTCTCGGACATTCAATGTTGTTTAATACTGTTACTTTCTTTCTTTCTTTAAAATCCATGAGTATCATTGCTCTCCGCAAGTCTCCGAAGACATTCACTGCTGAAAAGCAGAGAGAAAACTATACGTGTCAATGTTAGACTTTTGACGGAAAATGAATGAAAGTAATATATATATATATGAATATAGAGTTTTATTTGTGAATTAAATTCCGTTATTGATATCTATGCATACGAAAAATCATAATAAATTTGGAAATTCCGAGAGTGTCTTAGTTATAACGTCTATTTCACCATAGATATTTAAACAAAGAAATATCTTGTCGATTCTTATTGATGAGTGAATTTTGATCATAAATATTTATTCAGAGAAAAACTCATAAAATACAACGGGTTTGGTGCTATCCGTGATTTCCAGCTTTAACTGAGGATTTATAAATCATACACCGGTGGATAAACAGGTATTAGTGAGTAAGCTTCTTTGCAAAATCTAATTCGATTGGATTAAATAACTAAAGAGAATCTTTTAAGTACTTAATTTAATTTTAATTGTTTATATTTTATTTAAATTTGCACTAAATGGAGTTTGAAATTTTTCCATTAATTGTTTAGAATCGGTCTGTTTTATTTACTGCTATATTTAATTTGTTATCATGTTGTTCTCTGAGATATATGCAATAGTTATGGGGTGTGAGGCCGCACCCAAAATGCGATTTATATATATATATATATATATATATATATATATATATATATATATACATATGTATATGTGTGTGTGTGTGTTTGTGTGTGTGTATGCGTGTATAATGTGTTAAAGACCAAATGTAGATTAAATATGGAATCCGACAGGATAAGATAAAGAACAAATAAGAAACCTATATCAAACATGTCAATTTATCTAACACGCGTTATATATATATATATATATATATATATATATATATATATATATATATATATATATATCACTCATTATCTATCTATCTATCTATCTATCTATCTATCTATATATATATATATATATATATATATATATATATATATATATAAGTTTTTTGTGGCACAGAATTTAATAATAGAAAGGAACAGATAGTAAGAAGGCATTTTTAAAAAAGCAAAAAAAAAAAATTACAATACAAGTGTAGTTGTGGACATGACTCCATAGGTAGGACGTCCCAACGTTTGAATTTAAGAATTAAACAGCATTTACCCTCCAGGATTTTGAATCCGTCCTCTAGAAATAGCCAATTGACTAACAGTTCTGGTTCTGCCATTGCTAAACATTTGATAAATAGAAGGGAATGTGTGGAAAATTTTAGTGGTGACCGATTTATTATTTTATCGAGGTCCCACTCCACTGTTCACCTCAAGGTCCTGGAGTCCATGTATATCAGATCCCGTGAGCCTTCCCTTTGTAAACAGAGGGAATGCTTGCTGGGTCTGAATATTATTGGACTCTAGTCTCCTTGTAATTCATAATTTTTTTTTTTTTTTTTTTTTTTTTATTTCCCCATTTAATTACATTCGATAATTAAATAATTTACACGCTTTTAAATTCCCAGAATAAATACTTGATAAGTCCTGGGACGAAACCGGTCGTTCTGTTTTGGCTTTTTTTAAAAATGCCTTCTTACTATCTGTTCCTTTCTATTATGTTGAGACATGATTCATTGAATAATTCAGACAAGTTTTGTTTACTTATTTTCAATTGGACCATTTCATATTCACGGACAAGCTTTTTGGTGTCATTATTAAAGGAAGAGAGAATACACACACACACACACATATATATATATATATATATATATATATATATATATATATATATATATATATATATATATATAAATAAAACGTGTCGGATCGCTAGATCATCCATAGTAAATCTGCGTCCAATTTCTTGCGATATTTAATAACAAAAGTGATGGAAACATAAACAAAAAGAAAAAGCCTCTAAATGAAATCGACTTTATTTTATGCACAAAAACAAATATAATAATAAAAAAAAACATCTTTAAATTTAAAATTCCTAGCGTTGCTCGTTCGGGCGCATGCATAGTCGCTTAAATGTAAGCATAAACTTAAGTTCGATGAAGTTCTGAAGGACAAAACGCGTCACACGAAAGATTTTCTACTTTGTCATATATCTGTCTACCAAAATTGTTCTTGGTATATAAAAATTTATATATCGTTATCCCATGTGTGTGTGTGTGACGTACGTTAGACTACTAAAGACGATATAAAAACAGTACACGATGTAAAATGTAAAAAAAAAAAAAATATGGCAAACATGGACAGTCGTGCTCGCAAAAAATCGGAGTGTCATTAAAACGTTTTTTTTCATGACACATTTTTTATTTTAATAAGCTTCACTTCTCGGCCATGTTTATTGTTTTATTAGGATGGTGTAAAAAATAATGACGTAATAATGTCGTTTTTTGACGTTAAAAAATACGTCAAAAAACGACATTATTACGTCATTATTTTTGCACCAACCTAATAGAAAGCGTTGATTAGAATTGTAATAAAACCTAAACACATGAAAGTGAATTTATATATTTTCATTGTTCTTGAAAATTGACAACAAAAATAATAAACACTATTTATTTATTAGATTGTTTATTTGCATTTGGAACAGCAAGACATCGGTTAATTGCGAATTGATTCAAAATTTTATAAAATGGTAAATAATAATGATTTACTTATAGTTGGTTCAGATTTAATAACTTGGACCTATTTTAAAAGTGAATTAAGCATCTAATGATTTTTTGCTTTTTCTTTCAGATTTAACAGCTTTAAACTTTTGGCAATTTCAACAATGGAAAGATTAACAATTAAACATGTTAAATTTATCGAAGACTATTACGAAAATGGATGGACGTTCATATTTATAAGCATACGGCCCAATGATTCCGCTAGCAAAAAAATGTACATCAAACAATGACCTTTTGTGGATGCAGTGACTTTTCAAGAATCTTCCTTGGATTTTCATCAGCCCAAATACGACAATACTGTTTATTAACGAATCCACCAAAATGAAAATGGGCTTCATCGCTAAAGAGGATTTTTTGTGAAAAATCTTCATAGGCTTGTCTTTGCTTGTGCACCGAATTGACGAATGCACGCCACACCAAATGGTCAGCAGGTTTCAGTTCTTGTGTCAAATGAATTTTTAAGCGTGTAGAGACAAATCTTTTGTCAAAATTCGATGTAACGTTGTTGTGGAGAGGTTCAATTCCTGCGCGCGATGACGAATTGAGGTATCTGGATTTTCGACCACATTCTTGTGCACTGCAGCAATGTTTTCAGCTGAACGGCGCAAACGAGCACGCAATAGTGTTTTCACACCTGCCACCGACCCAGTTTGTCTGAATTTACGAACAATATTTCCAATTACACTCTCGGTTGGTCGATTATGTTGACCAAAAAATCCCAAAGTGCGCGAAATGCATTTCTGTTTAAACGTCCATTTTCATAATAGGCTTCAATAACTTCAACACATTGTTTGATTATTAATCTTTCCATGGTTAAAATTACCAAAGTCTTAAGTTGTTAAATCTGAAAAAAAAAAGAAAAAAATCATTAGAGGCTTAAACATATTTCACATTTAAAACAGTACAAATAATTTGAACACCTTATATGTTAGGAAATGATTATAAATTTAGGAATAAAAAATTGTTTTCATATTTATTTCTATAAAAATTGGTAAAGGAAAGACATTGCATTAGTCATAATACAACTGTATTAGTTTCTAGAATGTTCTAAATATAAAATTATTCTTGTAAACAACGTAAAAAATAATTATTTTTCTTGTAAATTTAAAAAAATATGCATAAATTCATTTTGATATGTTTAGATTTTATTACAATTCTAATAATCGCCTTTTTAAAACATTAAACATTGATGAGGTGTAGTTAAAAAAAAAAAAACTAGCATCATGGAGACCATCCTTATGACACACGGTTTTGTTTTCTGATATGAAGTCCCATAATTGCCCAAAATATATAAACAGAGCCAGTACAAGACTATTGGAAAAGCTATATTCAAATATTGCTGATTACAGTGATATTTCATGGAGACACTCAGTTTGTTGCATGGCGTCGACAGAATTTTTGTCGGTTCAAGGGGCAAGATTGACAGTTTCATACTTGGCTGTAAATGTAGAATTGAGTATATATTCCCTTGAATATAGAATTGAGTATCTTGTGTGAACCACCTAAATATTGTGGACGCTGTATAACAAACTGGGAATCCACATGAAAAGTAGCGGGAAAGTATCAATACTGGAGTCTCATGTTACACACACAACACAGACAGACACACACACAAATATATATGCATCTGTATGTATATATATATATATAAATGTTCTTGATTATCCACATCCAATCTAAACTCTCAATGCATGACATCCAACTCATCTGCACTATCATCAATATAGATCCGCTTTCTCAAATGATGGATTAAAAGCGAATGAAACCACTAGGACAATAATTTAAAAAATCCCAAATAGGGTCACAAACAAAAGATTTTACCAAATAAAAAAAAAACCATATGTCTTGATCACTTCCTACAGCAACAAGTATAAAATGAATCGACTTAATCTTAAATTAAACCCTTTACCAAATCCCAAATAGGATCACAAACAAAAGATTTTACCAAATAAAAAAAAACATATGACTTGATCACTTCCTACAGCAACAAGTATAAATTGAATCCACTTAATCTTAAATTAGACAACACATTACCAAATCCTAAACAGCTCAACAAACAAAATATTTTACCAAATAAAAAAAAAACCTTATGACTTGATCACTTCCTACAGCAACCAGTATAAATTGAAACCACTTAATCTCAAATTAGACAACCCTTTACCAAATCCCAAATAGGATCACAAACAAAAGACTTTAGCAAATAAAAAAAAAACAACATATGACTTGATCACTTCCTACAGCAACAAGTATAAATTGAATCCACTTAATCTTAATTAAACCATTCACTAAATCCCAAATATGATCACAAACAAAAGATTTTGCCAAATAAAAAAAAACATATGACTTGATCACTTCCTACAGCAACAAGTATAAAATGAATCGACTTAATCTTAAATTAAACCCTTTACCAAATCCCAAATAGGATCACAAAGAAATGATTTTACCAAAAAAAAAAAAAAAATTTACTCGATCACTTCCTACAGCAACAAGTATAAATTGAATCCACTTAATCTTAATTAAACCATTCACTAAATCCCAAATATGATCACAAACAAAAGATTTTGCCAAATAAAAAAAAACATATGACTTGATCACTTCCTACAGCAACAAGTATAAATTGAATCCACTTAATCTTAAATTTAACCCTTTACCAAATCCCAAATAGGATCACAAACAAAAGATTTTACCAAAAAAAAAAAAAACTATATATGACTTAATCACTTCTTACAGCAACAAGTATAAATTGAATCCATTTAATCTTAAATTAGAGAACCCTTTACCAAATCCTAAATAGGATAACCAACAAAAGATTTTACCAAATAAAAAAGAAACATATGACTTGATCTCTTCCTACAGCAACAAGTATAAATTGAATCCACTTAATCTTAAATTTAACCCTTTACCAAATCCCAAATAGGATCACAAACAAAAGATTTTACCAAATAAAAAAAAAACAACATATGACTTAATCACTTCTTACAGCAACAAGTATAAATTGAATCCACTTAATCTTAAATTAGACAACCCTTTACCAAATCCTAAATAGTATCACAAAGAAAAGATTTTATCAAATAAAAAAAAAACATATGACTCGATCACTTCCTACAGCAACCAGTATAAAATCAATCCACTTAATCTTAAATTAGAGAACCCTTTACCAAATCCCAAATAGGATCACAAACAAAAGATTTTACCAAATAAAAAAAAAATTGACTTGATCACTTCCTACAGCAACAAGTATAAAATGAATCCACTTAATCTGAAATTAAACCCTTTACCAAATCCCAAATAGGATCACAAACAAAAGATTTTACCAAATAAAAAAAAAACTACATATGACTTGATCACTTCCTACAGCAACAAGTATAAATTGAATCCACTTAATCTTAATTAAACCATTCACCAAATCCTAAATAGGATCACAAACAAAAGATTTTACCAAATAAAAAAAAACATATGACTTGATCACTTCCTACAGCAACAAGTATAAATTGAATCCACTTAATCTTAAATTAGACAACCCATTACCAAATCCTAAATAGGTCAACAAACAAAAGATTTTACCAAATAAAAAAAAAACCATATGACTTCATCACTTCCTACAGCAACAAGTATAAATTGAATCCACTTAATCTTAAATTAGAGAACCCTTTACCAAATCCCAAATAGGATCACAAACAAAAGACTTTAGCAAATAAAAAAAAACAACATATTACTTGATCACTTCCTACAGCAACAAGTATCAATTGAATCCACGAAATCTTAAATTAAACCCTTTACCAAATCCCAAATAGGATGACAAACAAAAGATTTTACCAAATAAAAAAAAAACCATATGACTTGATCACTTCCTACAGCAACAAGTATAAATTGAATCCACTTAATCTTAAATTAAACCATTTACCAAATCCCAAATAGGATCACAAACAAAAGATTTTACCAAATAAAAAAAACAACATATGACTTGATCACTTCCTACATTAACAAGTATAAATTGAATCCACTAAATCTTAAATTAAACCCTTTACCAAATCCCAAATAGGATCACAAACAAAAGATTTTACCAAATAAAAAAAAACCATATGACTTGATCACTTCCTACAGCAACAAGTATAAAATGAATCCACTTAATCTTAAATTAAACCATTTACCAAATCCCAAATATGATCACAAACAAAAGATTTTACCAAATAAAAAAAAACTACATATGACTTGATCATTTCCTACAGCAACAAGTATAAAATGAATCCATTTAATCTTAAATTAGAGAACCCTTTACCAAATCCTAAATAGGATAACCAACAAAAGATTTTACCAAATAAAAAAAAAACGTATGACTTGATCTCTTCCTACAGCAACAAGTTTAAAATGAATCCACTTAATCTTAAATTAGACAACCCATTACCAAATCCTAAGTAGGATCACAAACAAAATATTTTACCAAATAGAAAAAAAACATATGACTTGATCTCTTCCTACAGCAACAAGTATAAATTGAATCCACTTAATCTTAAATTAGAGAACCCTTTACCAAATCCTAAATAGGATCACAAACAAAAGATTTTATCAAATAAAAAAAAACATATGACTTGATCTCTTCCTACAGCAACAAGTATAAAATGAATCCACTTAATCTTAAATTAAACCCTTTACCAAATCACAAATAGTTTAACAAAGAAAAGATTTTTCCAAATAAAAAAAACATATGACTTGATCACTTCCTACAGCAACAAGTATAAATTGAATCCACTTAATCTTAAATTAGAGAACCCTTTACCAAATCCTAAATAGGATCACCAACAAAAGATTTTACCAAATAAAGAACAACATGTGACTTGATCACTTCCTACAGCAACAAGTATAAATTGAATCCACTTAATCTTAAATTAGAGAACCCTTTACCAAATCCCAAATAGGATCACAAACAAAAGATTTTACCAAATAAAAAAAAAACAACATATGACTTGATCACTTCCTACAGCAACAAGTATAAAATAAATCCACTCCATCTTAAATTAAACCCTTTACCAAATCCCAAATAGGATCATAAACAAAAGATTTTACCAAATAAAACAAAAATTGACTTGATCACTTCCTACAGTAACAAGTATAAAATGAATCCACTTAATCTTAAATTAGACAACCCTTTACCAAATCCTAAATAGGATCACAAAGAAAAGATTTTACCAAATAAAAAAAAAACATATGACTTGATCACTTCCTACAACAACGAGTATAAAATGAATCAGCTTAATATTAAATTAAACCCTTTACCAAATCCCAAATAAGATCACAAACAGAAGATTTTACAAAATAAAAAAAGACCATATGACTTGATCAGTTCCTACAGCAACCAGTATAAAATCAATCCACTTAATCTTAAATTAGAATACCCTTTACCAAATCCCAAATAGGATGACAAACAAAAGATTTTACCAAATAAAAAAACCATATGACTTGATCACTTCCTACAGCAACAAGTATAAATGGAATCCACTTAATCTTAAATTAAACCCTTTACCAAATCCCAAATAGGATCACAAACAAAAGATTTTACCAAATAAAAAAAAACTACATATGACTTGATCACTTCCTACAGCAACAATTACAAAATTAATCCAGTAAGTCTTAAATAATACAACCCTTTAACAAGTCACGAATAGCATCACAAACAAAAGATGTCACCAAATAACAATAACCACATCAACAAGAACGGCTTATATTACCATTACTTTGTAGGTTCAAATCATATTGTCAGATCTCAATTTTTTTTTTCGAATTTCATTTTATTTTACCAAATTTTTATTCGAATTTTCTGTTTTTGACTTACAATTAATCCTCCCTCTATTTATTTCATAAACAAGATCCTGTTTCTAAATTCTTAAAAAAAAATCTAATCAAGATTTTTGATGCTGTGAAATGTCATATTAGGTTTGGTGCAAAAATAATGACGTAATAATGTCGTTTTTTTTACGTATAAAATAATGACGTAATAATGTCGTTTTTTGACGTATTTTTAAAATACGTCAAAAAACGACATTATTACGTCATTATATTTGCACCAACCTAATAATTTGATTAATGGATAAGAAATACAAATCTACAAAAAATATTTTCCAGCATTTTTTCTTTTTTTTTTTTTTTTACGGGACAACCAATCAATTTAATTAGTGTCCATATTTGCAGACGCAAGTCCCATAATCTTAATAGTAGTAAATAGGTTTGTCTATCATCCGGTTCACATTTCTCTTCTGTCTTTTACACAGGGATAGATATTTTTTCCTTGTTTTCTGTTTAGGATTGGTTTTACAGTAACTACACCTCTGTACTTCTAAACTCTGAAATTTTATTATGTAATTATTATTTTTTCCTCTCCCATTAGGAGATAGGTGTGCCTATCATCCGGTTCACACTTCTACCCGATTTTTTTTTGTTGGTACAAAACAGTGGTTTAACCATTGTCCTTTGTTTAGAATTGGGCTTCCGGTTCCTTCTAAAGTCTACTTCAACTCAATACTTCTAATGTCTTCGCCTAAACTCAGAATTGTTTTCCACTGATTAACTAATGATACTTGTGTATTGGACGCAGTCAAAGAGGCCGACAAATACGGTACTTTTAGCCGAAATTATTCATCTGTAGTTCTCACCCCCTAATAAAAACTGAAGTTTTTATCCGAACGTTTTTATCCATTCGGACCTCCCTAAATCTGATCAAAATGTTTTATTTGAATATTCTTCTTTTGATTATTTACATTATCTAGACCATTGTTTCTCAACCGGGGTTCCCCGGAACCCTAAGGTCCCTAAAAAGGTCTGCAAGCGTTCCGCAAAAGGTTCACAAGGGTTCCGCGAGAAAAGGTGAGATAATGCACTATCTGTCTATATTTCTGAGATGAGGTATTATGTACACTATTTACATTATTCGGACTATTGTCCTAATCTTTGTTGCCATATTTATTATCACGTTTCGGCCGTTGTACGCTCCGGCCTTCTTCAGGTGATTGGAATGTCGAACTGAACTTTTTATTTCGCTCACTGGGGTAGACTGTTCTAGTTCCACGTGCCATGTCAAATGGATGTCAGTTATCAGTTATCTCCCGTTAATTCCCCTCTCAATGTTCACTGGAGAGGGGAATTAACAGGGAATTACTGATCCACTGTGTGGATAAAGGCGTTAGTTTGATCCAGTGACAGGACCCAAAGAGTGTGAGTTCAATATCCGGTTAAGGCAGTGTAGAACTTTCAGAGGGAAAATTAACAGGTGATAACTGATAACTGATATCCATTAAACATGGCACGTGGAACTAGAACAGTCTACCCCAGTGATCGAAATAAAGGGTTCAGTTCGACATTCCAACCACCTGAAGAAGGCCGGAGCGTACAACAGCCGAAACGTTGTAATAAATATGGCGACAAAGATGAGGACAATAGTCCGAATAATGTAAAAAGCTAATGCACTTTTAAATTTTTATTTAATTTCATACACATAATATTAATAAACACACACAATATATTGTTGGTTATTGTAATATAGACATCATCCTATCTAACCTGTTATTAAAAAAATATAACAATCTGCTGGTCTTCCTGTGAATCTGACATTAGAAGAAGAGGAAAAACTTTGTGAGCTGCAGTGTAATCTTACACTCAAGATAAGATTTACAGACCTGGACAAGTTCTGGATTTCTGTGAAAGAAGGATTTCCAACTATTTATAGAAAAGCAATTATTGTTGCAATTTTCAGCGTCTTACATGTGTGAGCAAGCCTTTTCTTATTTAACAAGTATCAAGAGCAAAGACAGAAATCGTCTCCTTTTAATTGAAAATGAAATCCGTGTGTGTTTATCTAAAGTTCGACCTCGAATTAAGTATTTGTGTAGCAAAAGACAGGCACAGGCTTCACATTAGAGAAGCATTTTTCACTTTATCAAATGGCACTGAAAGTAACATTTTCTTAGCTCGTTTATTGGTTCACAGGACATTTTTGCTTTGATTTACCTGATGTCTTTTCAACATTGCCAGTAAAGGATTAAAAAAATATAAAACTGATGCAGTAATTATCTGTTTTTGTTCTGTTTACATTTATATTATAGGTATATGATATTGGTTACTTATTTTTTTACGTTTGATTTTAGATTTTTTTTTTTTTTTTTTTTTTGTTTTTTGTGTGTGTGAATGAAAACTCCCTGATGAAGTATTATAAACTAACAGTCTGAATTTTATTTAGCATTACCGAAAAATTTGACAAAGAATTGTTAATTTTTCCTTAAACCAGTTATTCAAAAATATATACTATGATATTTACCACTTGAACAATGATGAAAATAAAATGAGAAAGATATGGTATATAATTTTGTTTTTGCTTAGGGTCCCTTGAGACACGCCATTTATTTTAAGGGTTACGCAAGAGTAAAAAGGTTGAGAAACGCTGGTCTAGACTGCTATTCTCATTGTCTTATTCTCAACGTTTCGATCGTTGTACGCCCGAATCGAACCCTTTATTTCGTCACCCGGGATAGATTGTTCTAGTCCCACGTTATCTCCCTTTTTCTGAACTCTCCAAGTATTGAACTTACAACTCTTCGGGTCTAGTTACAGGATCTAACCAACGTCTTTATCCACGAAGCCATGTGTCCTTAAAGATATCTGTGCATAAATTTTTCGGACTTATAAACCTAATATCTCGGAACCATTTTTACCAATGCTCATATTGCAATTTTTCTTTTCTTCTTTTGAGTTTCGATCAATACATGATGCAGTTCTATCGCCCTACCTCTGAATTTTTGTTAATCTCAGTAAATTTGATAGAAACATTTTTATTCGAATTTACATTTTTGGGTTTCAATGAATCCATGATACCGTTTCAAATCTTATCGTTCGATATTTTTTAACTGGTCAAATTTGATCAAAATATTTTGATTCGCTCCCCCGAGTGTGTTCAGGAACTTGTAGAGTCACGATAGCCCACGTCCTAGAGGGCCACGATACGTAAAAAACAAAACAAAAACAAAAAAAAAGGAGGGAAATTAAAGATGAGATACGTGTGTGCGTGAGTCACAAATGTTTTGTTGCGTTTCAATTTTCGCAATTTTGTCAGGTACTTTACGTGAATTTTTACCACTAATCTCCCAGCATAGAAGTGGGACAATCAAATTTGACCTGTCGTATATATTTGCGCGCGAGGGAAACCCACGGTATTATCCTTTGTTCCATGTGAATGAAGCTACAGACTTTAGACCATTTTCCAGAACCATTTTAAGCAACATTTTAAAGCGTATATAAATGTTATGAAATAAAAACAGACTTTTTTAAAAAAAATACTCACAAATATAAACTTACTTTATTTCAATGTTTCTTTCCAACTATTTGCGCAGCTTATTTAGTGTGAAACCTGAGCCTGAGGTTTTGTCGCCATTTCTTCAATGTTTATGTCGAATGTACGATTAATTTCTATTAGGTTAGTGCAAAAATAATGTCGTTTTCTCACATATGTGATAAAACGACATTATTTTTGCACCAACCTAATAATTCAATATAACTTTGTAAAAATTTTGAATTAAACAAAGAATGTTGAATACAATTATATGAAAAATTAGATGGAGAACAAGGCCGATAGTGCGGGGCACTCGGTGTGGATCATAATTGATCTAGCGATACAAGGTTGGTTATCTCACGTCGAAGGACCCAAACACTGTCTCTTATAGATGAGTTTTACAGTCTTTCTCAACCATTTTAAGCAACGGCACACCGAGGAGCAAAAGAAAATATCACGGTACACTTTGTAAATTTTTTAAAGGAAATATATTTAAATGTTATGAAATAAAACCATAGATTTAAAAACAAGAAAAAATACACACTCACATAAATATGAACTAACTTTGAATATTAAAAGAAAGTACAATTTTCAATTTTCGTAATTTTGTCAGGTAATTTACATGGATTAGGACAACTAATCTCCTAGCATGGTAATCGGACAATCAGATTTGATCTGTACTATTTATTTGAGTGCGAGGGAAACTGACGGTATTATATTCTTTGTTCCATGTGAGTGAAGCTGCATAATTTAGACCATTTTCCAGAACCTTTTTAAGCAATGGCACACCTAGGAGCAAATGAAAATATCACGGCACAATTAGCAACATTTTTAAAGCGTATATATTTAAATGCTATGAAATAAAAACATAGATGCTATTTTTTTTTAAATTACTCATAAATATGAACTTATTTTATTTCAATGTTTCTATTCAACGATTTGCGCAGCTTGTTTATGTTTAGTGTGAAACCTGTGCCTGGAGTTTCGTCGCCATTGCTTCAATGTTTTTGTCGAATGTGCGATTAATTTATAATTTAATATAACTTTGTAAAAATGTTTAAATTAACCAAAGAATGTTGAATACAATTATATAAAAAAAAAAGGTTTATATTTATTCAAATAATGGAAAATTTTAAAAAGCTAAATTAAAAAAATAAATATACTTTAAAAAAATGAATTTAAAAAAAAGTATTTGAAATCACATAATCGAAGACTAGTGAAAAGAATTATTTGAAAAAAAAATGTTTTATACTCATTCATTGATTCAAATACTAACGCTGAACTATTACTATTGTCACACATACATGTATATGTATTCTGTGAGAAAAGTTCGCGGTATACTTAAGAGGACAGGCGTTTGAGAATCACTGGGTTAGTAGTACTAAATGTTTTGCTTTTGTTTTGTTTTTCGAAATAAAGAATACCGATTGGTCAATAAATCTCAGAAATAGTTTTTGGTTTTTCGAAATAAAATATACCGATTGGTCAGTAAATCTCAGAATTTTGAGCGGGGGTTTCGTTCCTGACTGTTTAGCCCAGTGTTTTGTTGAGGACCGTGTGTGTATTTACGTGTTGTTGTATTAGAAACACGTGAGTAACTCCTAGTAGAATATTAAAAGATCCAACTACATGAAAATTGCCGGACTCAAGTTAAGTCCGACTGAAGATAAAGGAGACAAACAAACAAGACCGATATATATATATATATATATATATATATATATATATATATATATATATATATATATATATAATTATTTATTTAAAAATATGATTCCAACACGCTACATAAGAGGTCTCATGTTTCAAAACAAGAGCCGAAAACTTCAAAATAATATTTGAATTAACTTGAGTTAAAGTAGGCTCTGTTCCATCTTCAAGCGAAATTTTTTGGTTTTTTTTTTATTTTGGCTCCCAAAAAATTTCGCTTGAAGATGGAACAGAGCCTACTTTAACTCAAGTTAATTCAAATATTATTTTGAAGTTTTCGGCTCTTGTTTTGAAACATGAGACCGCTTATGTAGCGTGTTGGAATCATATTTTTAAATAAATAATTATATTTATGCTCTACTTTCGTATCGAGCACTATTTTTTTAAAATAATTACAAAAATACTAAGGAACTTTGGATTATTTACCAAACCAGTTTCTTTCCTATTTTCTACAATATTTTCACACACACACACACACACACACACACACACACACACACACACACACACACACACACATACATATATATATATATATATATATATATATATATATATAAACAAATATATGTATTAAACAAAACAATTTTACAATGGACATAGACAGTTAACATTGTGTTTGTGTGCGAACATTTGTGTTTTTTCTTTGGTGAATGTTCTTACGTACGTGTATGTTTGTAATGATCATAGCGTCTTCCCAGAAATGGGAAATGCTGTCTTTTATGAGAGCTCACATAGTAGCGGTGTTTGCTGAAATGAAGAAAGAAGAGAAAGAGGCAAGATGTTTCCCAGTATTTATAGTATTAGGAGAACGACCCCTAGTGAAGAATTTGGGAATTAAGGCGGAGCTAACTCCGACAGTTTCAAGCAACGGCCCACCCAGGAGCAAATGAAAATATCACGGCACAATTAGCAACATTTTTAAAGCGTATATATTTAAATGTTATGAAATAAAAAACATAGATTTAAAAAAAAAAAAAAAAAAGATACTCACAAATACTCACTTATTTTATTTCAACATTTCTAGTCAACTATTTGTGCAGCTTATGTGAAGCCTGCATCTGGTGCAAAAAACTTTTAAAAAATTGGAACATCATAAAATCAAATGCTGCTTGCTACATATCAGTAACTTTGACATTATTAAATCATATGTCATTTTGTAAACAAATTGAATCAAATAAAGAATGTTGAATGTAGTTATATGAAAAAAAGTAATATTCATTTATTCAAATAAAGGAAATAAATTTTTTAAAAGTTAAATTAAAAAAATAAAAATATTCTTTAAAAAAGGATATTAAAACAAAATATTTAAAATAATATTAGGTTGGTGCAAAAATAATGACGTAATAATGTCGTTTTTTGACTTTCTACGTCAAAAAACGACATTTATAATCGAAGACTAGTGAAAAGAATTATTTGAAAATTTTAATACTTAATCATTTATTCAAATCAATCACTTATGTGCCATGCGTGATACACGCTTAAGCGATCATGTATCTTTCGATACATAACTGACGAAGCAGATTTTTTTCCCGCAGTAGGTTGCCATTTCCTTCTGCGGTAGACCAGTTGCCATCCAAGGCTATAGAACCTGGCCTGTTCTGCTATTTGCCCATAGCTGGAAGGAGAAGAAGAGAATTCATACCTTTCCTAAGGTTATTAGCACGTAAGTGAATGTAATGGATTCGACTGGAATTCGAACTCAGCTCTCTGATTCCTCAATCCGAGCCGCTATCCATTACGCCACCATGCCTTCTTTGCGTGCTGTGCGATCCTCTTAAGTGTGCCTAATATTATCACAATATACATATATGTGTGTGTGTGTGTCTGTGTACGTGTGTGTGTGTAAAAATAGTAATGGTACAGCGTTAGTATTTTATTCAAATACTAACGTGGTACCATTACTACTTCTTCACACACACACACACACACACACACACATGTATGCTGTGATAATATTTCGAGGCATACTTAAGAGCATTTGTGCATATATATATATATATATATATATATATATATATATATATATATATATATATATTCATTCTGTTTATACATTATTTTTATAGAGACAAATATTTAAGTAAATGCTCTGCTTATAATAAACAGTATTAACAATAATGACCGGCCTGAATATCCGAGAAATTTTCATAGAAAATATGAGCCCTCCGACCTGTATCCCACACAGAACCGTCATATAGCCTGACGTGCTATACTATTTAGCTACAGTAGAAAGGTTCTGGTTACTGTTTTTAAACTACAAATTTCACAAGATTTCTCTCTAACGCTCATATCTGCTCGAAGCGTATCTTAACGTAAACAAATGACTTCGTATATAATGAAATAGACAACGTCCGCCAATTATTTTAATATATTTCTGTTTGTACGTTATTTTTATAGATACAAACATTTAATTAAATGCTCTGTTTATAATAAATGTCATGGAAAAGTTGTAGTTTAGCAATTATTTTCATTTAAAAAAAAACAGTGTTAGATACAAGCAGTAGAATAAAATATTATAATTATTTTCTTTTTAAAAATATGATTCCATCGCTGACACAGAAATATTGATATTTTGAGTTAAGTTGACCTTACAACTCAAATATTACTATTGCTCGTTCCACTTAGTAAATTAAGTATACATAGCCTCGTTCCATTGTCAAGCGAAGCTAGGAATAACTTTCTAATACATTTACTTAATTTATAAGTGGAGACAATAGTAATATTCTGAGTTGTTAAGGTCAACTTAACTCAAAATATCAATATTTTCTGTGTCGCGATAGAATCATATTTTTAAAAAGAAAATAATTAATATATATATATATATATATATATATATATATATATATATATATATATATATATGAAAAAATATAGTCTTAAGGAGAGCTATATTTATGGGATAAATTGCTCAATATCAGTGATAGAGTATATGTAAATATAAAAGTGAACATTGAAGTCAATACTTAGAGGCGACAGTGTGTTTCGTGCTAGACGCAATCGTCAGGCCTGTTAAATACTTTTGCTACGCACTGTATATATATATATACAGTGGGTAGCAAAAGTATTTAACACATTGGTTTTTCTTACATATCTCAAAAAATAACAGATCAATTTCAACGATTAAATATTTCCTATAAGTTTCGTTGAAATTGATCTGTTATTTTTTGAGTTATGTAAGAAAAACCAATGTGTTAAATACTTTTGCTACCCACTGTATATACACATAAACACACATACACACACCACACACACACACACACACATATATATATATATACATTAAGAAATGGACAAAGTCCGTAAATTTATTTATTAAAGACATTTTTATGTTTAACGTTCTTTTTATAGATACAAGTATTTAAGTAAATGCACGGTTTATAATAAACAGTATTAAATAACATTTACAGGCCTGAATGTCCGAGAAATTTTCATAGAAAATATTCGTCCTTTGATACGCCATGAACAGTTATGAATGTACGAGATTCATGGAAGATTGAAGTTTATAAGCAGTAAATTCGACCTTGCCTACCGAACGCTCCTTTGTGGCCGAGTCGGTTAAGGGACGTCATCGTAAATGACGGTTCCGTATAGGATGCAGGTTGGAATCCTGTCAAAGGACGAATATTTTCTATGAAAATTTCTCGGACATTCAGGCTGGTAAATGTTATTTAATACTGTTTATTATAAACAGAGCATTTACTTAAATACTTGTATCTATAAAAAGAACGTTAAACATAAAAATGTCTTTAATAAATATATATATATATATATATATATATATATATATATATATATATATATTACCGATAATAGATCCGTTCGTATATAATCCAGGTGGATCCTAGTAATATCGGATATTAAAACTGATCTATAGAGAGAGTTCAATGTATTTATTAGGTTGGCGCAAAAATAATGACGTAATAATGTCGTTTTTTGACGTTAAAAAATACGTCAAAAAACGACATTATTACGTCATTATTTTTGCACCAACCTAATATTAAAACAGCATATATTTTATACAGCAAAAATTCCAAAATTACCTCATTTTTCTATAGTCTATTTCAGACTAGCAATGCTAAATCCCAGTCTTGTTCAGCGCAGGGCTGTCTCGGAATGGTAGTCTTTTAATTTAGTTTAGATAGCCATTGATGAAAATGTGGGGGCCACTTCGCTTTGATATGGAGTCTGGGTTGGTGACAAGGAGATGTGCCGGGGTTGGGAGTTTATTTATGGTCAATGCCTTTAGTTGTATGTAAATGAATTTAGGTTACTGCTAGTGGGTTATATTATTAAGTGTGCGTGTGTGTTGGCGGGGGATTTAAAGATAAGACAATTTAAAGTTAGAATAAATTATCTAAATAATAGATTCCCAAAATCTGTAAGTAATACTGAAACACACAATGGAATAAATCATGTTGTACAATACACATACATACCCGCTTACATTCATACCAACATGCACATATATATATTTACCCATGAACATACATACACTCACTCACACACATACACACACAGACATATATATATATATATATATATATATATATATATATATATATATATATATATATATATATATATATGCTCTGTTTTAATATTAAAATACTAAAATATTATTACAGTTAGATTTACGTTAAAAATATTCGAACACAGTGGCGTTCCATATCACGTGACGTCCGCATCTCGCGACGGATGCTACTTGTAAACAAACCTCTAAAAACAGTTATTTCTGAAGAAAGATCGAGGTCGATCTGAAATATCAAATATAAATAAATACTTTCATAAAAAACATTATTATTTTTTATGCTAGCTATATATATATATATATATATATATATATATATATATATATATATATATACATATATACACAGACACACAGACACATATATATAAATATATACACTGAAAGCCGTGCAAAAAGTGATCAGTGTTTCTTAATTACAACTGATTTATTCGCGCAAGTATGTCACAATGATATTCACTATCTACAACCCAATTTAACAACCTTAGGTCGAAAATTAAAAATGGCGAGATAGAAATTTGAAATATCATGAAAGATTGCAAAAGATATTTGAATCAAATACAACATTTTGCTAACTAATATTTTTTCCATTTCCTATAACCTTCTCATTCGCTCCACTCCGCGAACAGATGCGTCATCAAAAATGTCATTTTTAGATTCGACAGTCAAGGTCATTTAATAAAAACGGCGGTTATTTTAGGATTTTAAAAATAAAAAAAAAATAATAAAAAGCCTTTCTTCTTGGGAAAAAAAAAGAAACATGAAAATAAAAACAATCAGCCTTGTGTTTATTGAATAACTCAGCTTGTTTAGACAAATGTTTTGACATTAGCAGATACAGCTTGGGTGGTTAAACGTAGGCCTGCGGGTCATTAAGTCTTTAGTCGTTGATATTCATATGACAAGTTAGGTACTAAAAGAAAACTCTAACTTCAAACAAAGAAGGCCCAACTAAAAAAAAAAAGAAGAAAAATGCTGGGAGAGTTTAGTTACTAAAGGAAATTAACAGAAAAAAAAAAGCATGGCTCGTGGAATTAGAACAAGCTCACAGTGAGGCTCTTGACGGCAAATACACCTCAAGAAAAATAGCACTAGATATCTCAAAGGCCTTCGACAAGGTGTGGTACAAATGCTTACTACACAATCTCTCCAGTTATGAAATCACTGGAACGGTCTTCGCGATCGTAAAATCCTTCCTAACCGGTAGGTCCCTGAAGGTAGTTATCAATGGCCAGTCCTCAGGAGCCCTAGAGGCCAACGCAGGCGCCCCCAGGGGTCACTACTCGGACTAACCCTCTTTTTGATCTATATAAATGATCTGCCTATGAATATACTCAGATCATTTGTAAATATCTCTGCCGATGATAGAACTATATACGGGCGCACCTCTAAAACTCCCGATGGTCAGAGATTGACAACTACCTCTCTTCCGATCTTGCACAACCTACCCAATGGGGTAAAAACTGGCTGGTTACATTCAATGCCTCGAAGACCAAATTAGTTACTTTTTATCATCGCCGATCTGACCCCCGAACTACCACCAATCTTAATGAACGGAGGTCATATCGGGAAGCACCCCAGGACCTTGAAAGACTGTTGGGCAGTTAGTTACATTTTATCATAGCCGATTTGACCCCCGAACTACCACCAATCTTAATGAACGGACGCCTACCTCAAGGAAACATCCCCGGGCCTTGAAAGACTGTTGGGCCTAAAAATCACACCCGACCTCAAGTAGAACGTGTATATACGATCCATTGGTAAAGATGCAGGTAAAATGGTCGGTCTCCTGTACCACTCCAGTAAGTATCTAAATCCTGCTATCCTCTACCTTTACAAGATTTGAGCGGGAGCTGCCCAGATCTCCCTCTCCAGCCTTGATAGAGTTCAAAAGCGTCTCCAAGCTCTTGCGGGTGACGAAATATTCTCTACCCTTCAACTTCTCTCCCACAGGCGGGGCGTGGCAGGCTTCTCGCTGATTTACTGCTATTTACACGGAAAACGCTCGGACGAACTAAATTTCCTGGTCCCGATAAGTCAAACCTTCACGGCAAGAACACGTTATGCAACTTGCATAATAGCAAAAGACCCACATTCCCTCCAGATTCCATCGGTGATAAGTAAGTTCCACTCGAGCAGCCTTAATGCTTCGAAGACCAAGCTAGTTACATTCCATTATCTGACCTCAAACAAACGAGGGTTTTCTCATGGAAGCACCGTGCCTTGAAAGGGCCTCAGACTCACACCCGACCTCAAGCGGAACTTGTACATACGATCATTTGCTAAGGATGCAGGTAAAATGGTCGTCTCTCTGTAATGCTCCAGTAAGTATCTGACTTCTGCTATCCTCTACCTTTACAAGAGCCGGATCAGGCCCAAAATGGAGTATTGTTATCTTTTTGGTCGGGAGCTGTACAGACCCCACTCTCCTAACTTGATAGAATTAAAAAGCATTTCCGAGCTCTTGTGTGTGCCGGATTATTCTTCACCCTTCAACCTTTCTCCCACAGGCGGGATGTGGCAAACCTCTCACTGCTCTGCCGCTACTTCCACGGAAAGTGCTCGGATGAACTACATTCCTTGGTACCGCCAAGGGAAACCTTCCCAGTAATAACACGCTATATCACTTACAGAGTAGCAAACTACCCACACTCCCCTCTTATTAAAAAATAAATAAATATATATATATAGAATAAAAAAAATAAAAATTAGAAAAAGAGTCACTTGTACCTAATGCTTGGTTGGGCTTATTTTGTTTTACGGCATATCAACACCTCAATGGGTTATTTAATGCCGACACGATTTTTATTGCTGCTAAAGAGGATTCATACCTTTCCCAAGGTTATTAGCACGTAAGTGAATGTAATGAATTCTATAGATAGATAGATAGATAGATAGATAGAGAGAGAGAGAGAGAGAGAGAGAGAGAGCGAGATGTGAATAGACTGACATGGATAAATAAATGTAAACAGACCGAGAGAGAGAGAGATCAATTATGTGCCATGCGTGATACACGCTTAGGTGATCATGTATCTTTCTATACATGACTGACGAGGCAGATTTTTTTTCCTTCAGTAGAGTGCCATTTCTTTCTGTGGTAGACCAGTTGCCATCTAAGGCTATAGAACCAGGTCTGTCCTGCTATTTACCCATAGCTGGAGGGAGAAGAGGATTCATACCTTTCCCAAGGTTATTAGCACGTAAGTGAATGTAATGGAGTAGATAGATAGATAGATAGATAGATAGATAGATAGATAGATAGATAGATATCAGTAAACTGTGATAGATAGATAGATAGATGTGAATAAGCTGAGATAGATAAATAGATGTAAACAGACTGAGAGAGATCAGTTATGTGCCATGCGTGATACACGCTTAAGCGATCATGTATCTTTCGATACATAACTAACGAAGCAGATTTTTTCCCGCAGTAGGTTGCCATTTCTTTCTGCGGTAGACCAGTTGCCATCTAAGGTTATAGAACCCGGTCTGTCCTGCTATTTACCCATAGCTGGAGGGAGAAGAGGAGGATTCATACCTTTCGCAAGGTTATTAGCACGTAAGTGAATGTAATGGATTCGACTGAAATTCTAATTCGGCTCTCCGATTCCTCAGTCCGAGCCGCTATCCATTACTCCAAGATTTATATATTAAATCCACCAGTTCAGGCCTTTCCATCGTGCATCCACCGTGTCACGTGCTTGGGGTCGAATCGTCTTCATTTCCTTCGTATTTCATTGTTAAGAAGAAAGTTCCACTCGTGCAGCTTTTTTTTTTTCCTCCTACAATTTATTTTTTGGAGCACGATCCTGAGAGGATGCTTTCCCTAACTCTACAATATTAACTTCTTCAAATCTAGGGTCAACTGTTATCTGATTTACTGCCATAGAGAAGTACTGATATTACATAACATAAGTACTGATATTACATAACTTTTATTTGTTTCTAATGACATTTTTCTCTTTCTTAATACTTTGCTTAGCTTTTGGCAGGCGTCCTTGGCTATCCAAATGCTCCTTCGGAATTCACTGCCTCACTTATCGTCCTTTGTTGAAAAAACTTCCCAGATATTTAAATGTTTGCATTTGTCTGATTTTGATATTTACACTTTGTAAGTTGCATGTTGGGTTGTTCCTTTTGCTAACAGCCACGCATTCTTGCAAATGAGGTTTAGTTCTTTCCATTCACTTTTCTTCACTACCTTCTGCAGGAGTTCTTGTAGTTCCCTTTCCATGTCTGCTATCAACACGGTGCCATCCGCATATCTTAAGATTGTGGCCGCCAATAATGAAACCTGGTAGGTCTTTTAATTCTCTCAGAATCCACTCACTGTATACTCTGGTAAGAAGAGACATCCTTGTACTCGGTGTTATTTATAAATGAAATGAGTTGCACCTACGGACGATAATGGATATGTCCCCATTCGCATAAATACAATAGTAAATACTGTATGTTTGTCTGCAGTTGGAGATTTGTCTTCAGCTGTGCTGGTCAAATTCTCTACCTTCGGGCATAGAGGATCCCAAGACAAGTTTTTCTCGAAGGGCAGAGTCTCGTCTCGGAAAACAGCAAGCCGACCCCGTTTTATACGGAGTCTACGAGGAATTTTTGACCAAGCCTACGGGCTCGGATACCCCACATTAAATTCGGCCTTGTACCACATCTGACCGCGTGGAGCGGCTGATAGTAATCCTGCAGTTTGAGATTCGTCTCCAGCTGTGCTGGTCAAACTCTGTGCCCGTAAGCAGAGAGGAACCCCAGACGAAGCTACGTCGAACGTCAGAGTCTCGTCTCAGGAAACAGCTACCCGACCACGCTTTATACGAGGTCTACGGGGAACTTTTGTGCGGTTGCCTAGCCCACATTAAATTTGGCCACATCTGACCGCGTGGGGAGGTTAGTAGATATCCTGCAGTTGGAAATTCGTCTCCAACTGTGCTGGTTAAACAATCTGCCCGTAGGCAGAGAGGATCTCCAGACTAGGCTATATCGAAGGGCAGAGTCTCGTCTCGGGAAACAGCTGCCCTATCCCGTTTTATACTGGGTCTATGGGGGACTTTTGGCCGAGCCTACCCAACATTAAATTCGGCCTTGTGCTATATCTGACCGCATGGGGCGGTTGGTAGATATCCTGCAGTTGGAGATTCATTGTGGAATTCACTTGACTCACTTCTAGAAGTTGACTACTTCTTCTACGCGCTACTGGCGAATCTTATATGTGTTGTTCTTGTCCTAAGTATTATCGTTCATTACCAAGCTTCGTTTGATTCTTCTATTCAATAACCGTCCCTCCGTTTCAGATAGATAGATAGATAGATAGATAGATAGATAGATAATTATCAGACTTAGATAGTGTTGTAGCATACCTACGGACAATAATGGGTATGTCCCCATTCACATAAATACTGTATGTTGGTTTGCAGTTGGAGATTCATCGTGGAAATAACTTGACACACTTCTAGCAGTTGCCTACTTCTTCTACGCACCGCTGGCGAATCTTATGTGTTGTTCTTGTCCTAAGTATTATTGTTCATTACTAACCTTCATTTGATTATTTTATTCAGTAATCTTTCCTAGGTTACATTTTGCCGACGACGATTAGACAAAATTACAACAAAATGTATGCAATTTTTGTTGTTTCTTTTTTTGATAAACAACGAAATTAATGTCTACCGATCTAGATAATCGAAAGTCATATTAAGGAAACGGTATCTATGCAGAGATTGAACAAGCGTTACTTTATTTTTTTTATTTTTTTCTGGGAAATCATCTTTTAGTTAGATGATGTACATTTCTTAAATAGGGTTATTAAACCTTTGCCGTGTTACAAGAAACTCAGTTGACTGAACACGTATAAAAGGTAGACGTGTAATAGGATTGGTTTGGCTAATCGGTAATTAGCATAAAGAGAGCTCACGGGCAACTTCGAGTCAGCGTACGTAGAACATCTACGGCTTCTAAGTTTGATCCTCATAACAAAATGGCGTCGTCTGACAGAGGTGAACACAGAAGAACAGGAAAAGGAAAACTTTTGGATAAAATGGTTTGAGGCATACGACAGTAAAAAGATGTCATGAGATGATTGGATTCGTTTGGTTTATTTTGTTTTACGGCATATCAACCTCAATGGGTTATATAATGCCGACAACATTTTTAGGATAGATTCGTATGAATAGAATATGTATTCCTTAGTTTTGATTGGTTTGGTTTATTTTGTTTTACGGCATATCAACCTCAGTTGGTTATTTAATGCCAACAACATTTTTAGGATAGATTCGTATGTATAGAAAATGCATTCTTTGGTTTAGATTGGTTTGGTTTATTTTGTTTTACGGCATATCAACCTCAATGGGTTATTTAATGCCGACAATATTTTTAGGATAGATTCGTATAAATAGAATATGTATTCTTTAGTTTAGATTGGTTTGGTTTATTTTGTTTTACGGCATATCAACCTCAATGGGTTATTTAATGCCGACAATATTTTTAGGATAGATTCGTATAAATAGAATATGTATTCTTTGGTTTAGATTGGTTTGATTTATTTTGTTTTACGGCATATCAACCTTATTGGGCACAATACCCACATTTTTTTTATTGCTGGTAATATTTTGTTTGGTCAAAAATGTAGTTAAGGTCATATTTTTTTTTCAAAAAAGTTATTGCTGGTAATATTTAACTATTTTCCCATAGTTGGGACCCTAACAGGTTCTACTACCCCGGATCACGGTAGACCTGGGAACACCAGAAATTAAGAGGTGGTTCCACGCTCCTCAAAGCCTCCTGATCCGAGGCCTTGCTGTTGGATGTAGTTTATCGTCTTACCCAGGACGTGAATGTAGTTTAACATCTTACCCAGGACGAACGTTACGAGATGACCAAACTCCTGGAGGACAGATAGAAATCACGGAGCTATTATTGGCCACTGCGGGATGCGAAGCCATTAGGCACATTTCGTTAATGACTTGCCCGGTTGAAATTGGAAACTTGACATTTAAGGAAGTCAAAGAAATAATGCTGGGAATAAAAGAACTTGATCAAGGTCCCCCATAAGAAGAAATATACGTGAAACCGTTAAGAGGCGGGGGGAATGTAGAAGAATCCGTAGATCAACGCAGTGCGTGAAACTCAAATGACCCAGGGATAATTAATAGGATTGGTTTAGCTAATAGGTAATTAACATAAAGAGAGCTATAACATATAGCTCACGGGCAACTTTGAGTCAATGTCCGTAGAAAATCTACAGTTACTAAGTTTGATGATCCTAGCAGTTACCAAAGAAATAAAGAAGCATTCCTAAAATTTTTCAATGGACAATGTAGAAGTGGCTAAAGTGTTTTAAAAATGATCTTTTACAAATTACTTTCATTTCTTTAAAAAAAAAAAAGCCGACGAATAGACTTCATAGTTTGCGTGATGAGTCGACGGCGGTGAGTCGGCTTGAACCAAAATAAATCATTTAGATGAAGATCTAAATTTAGTATTGACTCTTTGTTTTTGCCCCAAGGTCTCTTATGTTCCACGTACTTCTAAAATATCTAATTTTTTGTCCGTCAGAATTTGTTGCAAAAATGGATTATTATCATAATGTGGAAGCTGCAGAATTTTTCAAAAGTCATTTTAAACAAAGCAAGACAATAAAGCCACTAAGACTCAAGGAAAAAATACACACGAAAAATACACACGAAGGCCATTTATTTGTATTTGATAAGTTTAGTAAAAAAAGACTACAGCATGAAATTTTACTCTTGTATGGAAGGTACTAGGTGCAAAGCAAAGATTAATATGCAGTTTGAAGCAGTTATTGTAGGACAAGACGAAAGATTCAGAGAGATGTAATGGGAATTGTTTAGTTAATAGGTAATTAACATAAAGAGAGCTATAACATATAGCTCACGGGCAACTTTGAGTCAATGTACGTAGAAAATCTACAGTTTCTAAGTTTGATGATCGTAACAGTTATCAAAGAAATAAAGAAACGTTCCTAAAATTCGTCAATGGCTAATGTAGAAGTGGCTAAAGTGTTTTTAAAAATGATCCTTTATAAATTACTTTCAAAAGCCGACGAAAAGACTTCATATTTTGCGTGATGAGTCGGCGGCGGTGAGTCGACTTGAACCACAATAAATCATTTAGAAACAAGAGTTTGATCATAATAACAAATCCGAAAGTTTCAGAAAGATATCGATTGGTCCGGTTTTCAATAGAGACAAAAAACAAGACATCGATCTGTGTTCAACTGGAATTTGTGTGTATCTACCGGAAGAAGACGGTCTCTTTTTTGGGGGGGAGGGAGGTAGTGAGGCTATACCTATGCAGGGGCGCAGATGGTGTATTCTCACCGATAGGCCAACTGGATATTTAAAATCGGAGTAGGAAACAATGTCATCAAAAGAAAGAACGTAAATATCAAATGTCAGCTATGTACAGAAGACTACAAAACAATCGACTTGTGACAGTAGAAGTTATTTCCGGTATAAAACAGAGGAAGAAAGAGTCCAAACAAGAAAGAAAGAAAGAAAGAAAGAAAGAAAGAAAGAAGGATGGGGAGATATTCAGACAAATGAAAGGGAGTGAAATATTAAGAAAGAAAGAAAGAAGGATGGGGAGATATTCAGACAAATGAAAAGGAGTGAAATATTAAGAAAGAAAGACAGAAAGAAAGAAAGAAAAAGAAAGAAAGAAAGAAAGAAGGATGGGGAGATATTCAGACAAATGAAAGGGAGTGAAATATTAAGAAAGAAAGAAAGAAAGAAAGAAAGAAAGAAAGTAAGAAGGATGGGGAGATATTCAGACAAATGAAAGTGAATGAAATATTAAGAAAAAAAGAAAGAAAGAAAGAAAGAAGGATGGTGAGGTATTCAGACAAATGAAAGGGAGTGAAATATTAAGAAAGAAAGAAAGAAAGAAAGAAAGAAAGAAAGAAAGAAAAAGAAAGAAAAAAGGATGGGGAGATATTCAGACAAATGAAAGGGAGTGAAATATTAAGAAAGAAAGAAAGAAAGAAAGAAAGAAAGAAAGAAAGAAAGAAAGAAAGAAAGAAGGATGGGGAGATATTTAGACAAATGAAAGGGAGTGAAATATTAAGAAAGAAAGAAAGAAAGAAAGAAAGAAACAAGGATGGGGAGATATTCAGACAAATGAAAGGGAGTGAAATATTAAGAAAGAAAGAAAGAAAGAAAGAAAGAAAGAAAGAAATAGAAGAGGGAACGAATCAGGAATGAGAGGATATGAAGTATGGAAGAAAAACGGAAAAATTAGTAAAGAAAGAAAAGAGAAGGAGGAAAGAGTGAAAGGAAAGATGAAAGGAAGGAGAAAGAAAGAAATGAAGAGAGAAATACAATGTGGGAACGAATAAAGAATGAGCGGGTATAAAGTATGGAAGAAAAAGCGCAGTTAGAACGTGGCAAAGAAAAAAGAGAAAAGAAAAGAAGAAATAAATAATAAACGATTTGTTCTTGCCTGATTTTTTAAGTCTTATCAACTCTTTATGGGTTATTTAAAAGACGAAACATATTTCAAATTCTAAGAGGTCGCTTACACTACACGATATTCCTAATTAGTCCCTCGTATAACTATTTATCGGGGTCGAGTCTACTTAATATCGCTGATCTAACGAGAACGTGTTTTCAGCGAGATTTGACGGTAAGCAAGTAATGGAGGAAGGAGCGAAAAAAGGCGGGAAGGATAAAAGAAAGACATAAGAATAAACGCTAAATAATTGATAAGAAAAAAATATAGAAGGAAATACAGTGTAAGATAAGAATGCAATAACATAAAGAAACAATGATCACAGTGTAGGTACCGGCAATATCAGTTTTACGCATCAATTATCAGACCATGTTTCACTCCTCCTTTCGCGTGCTCTGTTAGATTAAACGAAATATATAAATAAAATGATACATTTAAAATAGTAAGTAAATGAAAGAAGGAAACTAAATATCATGATTATAATTAACTTAAAGAATTAATCTAAGAATTCAGAAAGGACGGTTTTCACATTTTCAACTTCCTGAATCCTTCAGTGTCCTATATATAGAGCCTAAAATGGCGTCATGATACATAGTCTAAACATCTGTTGAGGCATGAAACATAGTGTTGATTCCAATGTTCAGTCTGTCTCCTATAGTGCGTAATGCCTGCCATAACTATAGCAAATTTCAGATCATTTATATATATATATATATATATATATATATATATATATATATATATATATATATATATATATATACTCCACAAATATACTCAAATGCCTATAACTGTTAACAGAAGTCATTGGTTTATACCAACGGCTTCCCATACTTAACACTTCTCGTTTTCAATCTCGCGGGATCATGCATGATTGATGCCATGAGCCGCGGTGCGATTTCCGTTTCCAGCGTCTCGCATGCACGAGTTTGTCGTTGCTTGGAAATCTTCCATGCAAAAAAAAACAAAAACAAGAATAAAACAGAATATCATTATTGCCATGTCCGTGTATTGTTTAATATATTGTAATGTAATTGTCATCTTTGATGATGGCTTATGTAAGCCGAAAGCATAGATAGGATTGAAAAATATATTTTTATAATATATTTATTAAAGACATTTTTATGTTTAACGTTCTTTTTATAGATACAAGTATTTAAGTAAATGCTCTGTTTATAATAAACAGTATTAAATAATATTTACCGGCCTGAATGTCCGAGAAATTTTCATAGAAAATATTCGTTCTTTGACAGGATTCGAACCTGCATCCTATACGGAACCGTCATTTACGCTAACGTGCCTT
>OZ010607.1:23870664-23875664 GCA_963932145.1 Acanthosepion lycidas
TTGCCATAGCAGGATATGACAACACAACTATGAAATTCAGGAATCAGATAAATCTTCAGTGGCAGTGACATTCAGTAACATTTTGTACAGCAAATAAAGTCACATCTTCTTCTTTCATGTGCGTCGGCGATCATAGCACTCCACATCTTCCTGTCTCTTGTAATTCTTAATAAGTTTTGTCTTGTTATTTTTCCCATACTCAAGCCCATCAAGTATGTTACGCGCTGCTTTCTGCTGTCCTCTTTCCTTCAAACTGTCCTGTGAGTATCAGATTTTCCAAGCCCTCCGTCCTCATTACGTGCCCCAGAAATTTCAACTGTCTCTTCTTGATGTTAAGTATAAGTTTCCTCTTTGTTTCCATTCTCTCCAAAGTCTCGTCGTTGCTCACATAATTCGGTATTTGGTATCCTCAGCATGTTTCTGTAGAGTCACATTTCTGTTGCTTCAAGCCTCTTCATCATCTTTGAGGAGATTGTCCAACTTGTCTCCGAGATACAAGAGGACAGATACACAGAGTGATAAAGGTTAAATTGGTCCCAAATCACTTGGAAATGTCTCAGCATGGTGCAACAGATTTGCAAGCTATTACTACAGTATCTGTCTATATTTCTGAGATAACGTATTATAATTATTTACATTATTTAAATTGTTAGAATTGTTGTCCTCATCTTTATTGTCATGTTCACGACGTTTCACACAAACACAAACACACATACATATTATAATTTTTTCATACAGACAAAACAATTTACTCACTACAAAAATGCAACTTAGTTTCAGTGCATTTAAAATTGCACTTCGACTGGTGAGAACCAAAATTTTGGTTCTCACCAGTTTCAGTGCAATTTTAAATGCACTGGAACGAAGTTTCATCATTGTACTGAGTAAATTGTTTTTGTCTATATGAAAAATTATAATAATTATAGCACTACTATCGGTAATGATCCCTCTTTTGAATTAATGCTGTGAACGTTAGAATTTATATATTACTAGCAGTAGAGCTCGGCGTTGCCCGGGGATGTAACAGTAAGAGATAGATCAAGTATCGACCATCATAAAGACTGAAAAATAAAATTGACAAAGATTATTGTTTAAGGTTGACGGACACGCATGACTTAATTAGTTTTTTCTTTTGTTTTTTTTTTTTAGTTTTTTTTACGAATTGGTCAAACTCAAACAAAAACATTGTTTCCAATCGTTATGAGTCTACCGATTGAATAGAATTTTATTATAAACAATTGTCTTGTAAATGGAATTTTTAAAGCATTCTGAATGTAAAAATAAAGAAAAACAGTGTGCAAGACAATAAGAAACACTACCTGCCAAAAAAAAGTGAAGTTTTGTTGAAATCGGTTGAAAAATATAGGAGATCCGATCCCACATATAAACGAACACACACACACACACACACACACACACACACACACACACACACACACACACACACAAATAACCTGGGTTTTATAATAAGTATAACTCGATATGAGTTGTCCCCCTTTCATTCTCGCGATGCCTCTTAATCGAGTTTTCAAATTGATTTCGTGCAGAAACAATTGTGTTTTTTCAATTTTTGGCGCTGTCAGAACCACCGCAAGGTAATTTTACGTAGTCCTGTGAAGTTTTGTTGAAAAATGTAGGAAATCCGATCCAATATATAAACGTACAGACACACACACACACAACCTGGGTTTTATAATAAGTATGATTTTTTTTCTCATTACATTCGTATATATATATATATATATATATATATATATATATATATATATATATATATATATATGAACTTTGAAGAATGACGCCATTACTGAAGGTCTGAACTTTTTTGTCTCACCATTGCTCATTTGGGAAGTCATAGTGGGACTGACGTAATGGTTTGACTTGATTTTTGTTTTCTCCCATTCTATTAGATTGTTGGAAAGGAGAAGAAACGGGAAATGGCCGAAAAGACTTGAGCGCGAATCCATTTACCTAGTGATACCATAATAATGTAGCCCGAGAACTTATCGGGCAGGGATATTAAACACTCATCCTTCTAACACTAACTTTATTCCCCCCCTCTCTATGTGTTGAGTAAATGTTATTACCATCGTTATGAAGTTCCTAAGATTAAGTCTCATGCTATCAATATTTTTAAACGGTTTTTGAAATTTCGAGACAAAACAGTTATATATATTTCTATAAAAGCGGATATGGGGGTCAGCAGTTTGTTTCATGCTTAAAGGCAGTCGCCAGGCCATATGTGTTGTGTTTTTGAGCTTATATATATATATATATATATATATATATATATATATAATCAATTATTTAAATATATATATATATATATATATATTAGAGCTAACCATACTGATATATATATATATATATATATATATATATATATACAGTAGATCTAACCATGCTGATAAATATATATATATATATATATATAGTAGATATGGCAGGTTATTGTTGTTGATGATGAGGTTTGCAGTTATAACTTTTTACAGTTGATCTTGCAAACCTCATCATCAACAACAACCTGCCATATCTACTATATATATATATATATATATATATATATATATATATATATATATATATATATATGAATAAAAATGACAAAAGGAAAACTGGTAATTGCTGACGCGTTTCGTCCAATGTGGACTTTATCAAAGCAAAATACGAAATTGAAATTAAATGAACAAAGTAACTAAAAAAACAAAAACAGAATGTACCTAGCAACTGGAATGTAGAGAAACGCTATTTTCATATTTTTAACTGAAAAATAACGTCAGTAATTGTCACGTGTGGAGAATATTGTCATTATAATTGTGTTGATGTATTCAACCATTTTCTTTTGATTTTATGAATCTGTTGTCTATATTTGTTTGTAAGAGCATTAATTTTGTTAAGAAAGGTGAAATAGGGAAAAAACCTGGGCGTAGATTAATATTTGGGTAGTTTACTATGGCGGCACTCTCCAGAATTTTCCTTCTGAGTGAGTTATTTTCTTTTTTTATGAGTGTAGCATTTTTAAAATCAAAATTATAGTTGAATTTATTTCTATGTATGACTAGTGCATTAGCTAAGTTGTTTTTTGTGAGGTCTCTTTTGTGCTCATAAATGCGTTTTTTCAAACTTCTACTTGTTTCTCCAATATATTGAGAGGAACAGTTTTGGCAATTTATTCTATAAATGCCTGCTTCAGAAATATTAGTGCTATTATTGTTTGAAGATCTTAGTATATCCATAATGGTTTTGGAAGTGTTTGTGACTATTTCAAGATTATTTAGATGGGATAGCTTATTCTGGATAGTGGACGTGACAGAATTGGTCGGTAGTATTATGTATCTGTTTTCATGTGATTTACTATTGCGGATTATGTTATTAGTCTTGTTGCGGTTGTATATTTTGTATGCCTTTCTTCTTGCGTTGTGGATGAAATGATATGGGTATTGTAGATTTTTGAATGTGTTTTCTATGTATGTTTCTTCTTTAAATAAGTATTGAGGACTACAGATTCTTAATGCTCTTAGATAGAAACCTATAGTAAATTCCAGATTTAATTTTTGAAGTGTGGTTTGAGTAGAAGCTGATCAGATCATTTTTGTTTGTAGCCTTTCTGTAAACGTCAAAATTGAGTTCGTTGTTATTTCTAATTAACAAAATGTCCAGGAACGGAAGAGTGTGATTGGTTTCAGTTTCGAAAGTGAAGTTTATTGTAGGTTCAATGTTGTTAAGTTTAGAGAGAAAATCCGTTAAATTGGTATTTTTTGGAATTATTAATAATGAGTCGTCTATGTATCTGAAATATGAAGAGTTTGTAGGGAGAATATTTTTGAATGAGTCACTTTCTAGAAATTCTAAAAATAGACACGCAAGAACGCCGCTGAGAGGAGATCCCATTGGCAAACCAAATTTCTGCCTGTAATAATGGTTATTAAAAGTAAAGAAGCATAGCTTGGTAATTAGTTGGCACATTTTTATAATTTTGTGTGTAGATATAGGTAATTTGATTTTTGCATTTGTTAGGTGTTTTTTTAGTAATTTTAAGCATTTATCTATGGGGACGTTTGTATAAAGAGATTGTATATCTAAACTAGTCATATATTTATTTTCAATGTCTATGTTTTTTAGCTTGTTTAAGAGGTCGCCTGAATTTTTTATATGTGATGGACTAATAGTGCCGAGAAGTGGAGTTAAAATTCTGCTTAGTTTGCGGGCTATTTTATGTGGAGCGCTACCTATCCCTGATATGATAAGTCTCATTGGTATGTTCGGTTTATGCGTTTTTGGTAATCCATATAATATGGGTGTTTTTGGATGGTATTCAATGAGCTTTAACCAGGAGAAGTCTTCATTTTTTTAGTAGTTTTTTAATGTTGCTTGTAAACTTTTGTGTTTCTTTTATAGCTATGCTTTCATTTACTTTTTCATAGATGTTATTATCATTAATGAGCTCCCTTATCTTCTGTTGGTAAATGTGTTTATCCATAATTACAATTCCCCCGCCCTTATCAGAAGTAGATATATGTATGTTTCTGTTGTTAGCTAATTCTTTTAAAGCGTTGATATATCTTCGAGGAAGTGCGGTGTCATTCGTATTTTTGTGTGTAGCTGTGATTAGGCCCTGAATATAGCCTTTGGTAAAATCGGAGTCATTGTGGTGATGATTTTTAATTATGTAATCCGTAGTATATTTTGGTAACCAGTGGCAAATTTCTGACCAAAGCTGAGTGCTTCTAGTTGTGTATCCGACAGTTGGAATTTGGATAAATTTGTTATTAGGTCTTTTCTGCCGATTGTGTCACAATTTGTACTTTTTGTTCAAATAAATACCAGTCCACATTGGACGAAACGCGTCAGCAATTACCAGTTTTCCTATTGTCATTTTTATTCATAAATATTGTCTCTCTACTGATTAATTCGGAGAAATTTTCATGTATATATATATATATATATATATATATATATATATATATATTTTGAACAATGAAAAAATAAAAAAATTAAAA
>OZ010607.1:23880664-23938164 GCA_963932145.1 Acanthosepion lycidas
CGGGATCAAGGTATCAGAAGATATCGATTGACATTACATTTGAATATTTGAAGATTATAGCTGTCATGGAAGCAAGTAAGGGGAAGGGAGTTCCACTGTTGCGAAGTGCGAGAAAAGAAGCTGTTGGAGTAGAAGAGACGGTTGCATTTAACTGTTTCGACACTGAAAGGGTGGGATCGAGATGTCAGCCATTTAGCGCGCTTAAATTTATGCAGTTGGGGTACCAGTGAAAGTAGCTCGTCAGAGCAGATGCCATGGAAATATTTGTAGTAAAGTTCAATCAATATTTTAAATGGATGAATTACTCTTTTGGGGCTTAGCGTTAACCATGCCGATTAAGGCAAACATGATAAAAAGAGAGTAGTTAAGTTTTGGAAGCGTTATAATTAACAAGCCTTTTCTTGTCCCAGTTAACAACAGATCGATAGTCATTTTCAAGATCAATTGCTAATTACCATTCAGACATATGTAGAGAGTTGTGTCATTCGCATATATATAGAGTCGAGAAGTGAAGACATTGGAAATTCTTCATGACGTTGGCGATCATGGTTCTCCACAATTTCCTGTCCTTTGCAACACTTAGTAAACTTTTTCTTTTTGTTATCGCTCCTGAGCCCTGTTCTATCATCCATTTGTACAAACTCGTTAGGCAGGAGTTATGCACTGTTTTTTTTCTCTGTTCCTTCTACTGTCAATAGATCATGTCAGTGTCATATTTTCCAAGCACCCTTTCCTTATTATGTGACCTAGAGATTTCAGCTGTCTTTTTGGGCAATTTGCAGTTCAAGCCCCGCGCTCAGTTTCTAATAAAAAAAAATTCCCGTATAGTTACATTTAGGTGTAAATTTACATGCTTAATTCGAAAATAACAATGAAATTCTGCTAAAATCTACCGTTTCGGAGTTATCGACAATAAAAGTTCAGCTACAGCACGGCAGCCATTATCGGCGTTGTTTACATACGTTTGTCTCGATTAGTCATGCGCCGAAGTTTTACTTGTCTCGATTAATGCTCACGCAACGCGCAAAGTTTGCGAGAATTTTAAAAAGAGCATGATTGTTATTTGTTTTATTATTTAATTCGTTTTTTTTATTTTATTGTTATTTAACCAAGAATTCATTATTATTACAGCTTCACTATGAAAAGGTTTACCATAAAAAACAAAAAAGCTTTACCATAAAAAATAAAAAAGCTTTACCATAAAAAAGAACAGCACTTCTCATTGCTTTTCTAAATAACTTAAACAAATTTCCAAAAAAAAAAAAAAAAAAAAATCAAGAAAAGCTTAATTTTTAAAAGTGTCTGAAGACTACTTTTGGTTTTGCGTAGTAATTAAGACGATTAAAATCAGTAAAAAGGCTGTTAACTAAGTAAACTTCCGTGCATGATTACTCGATGAAAACGTATGAAAACAGCGTCAGTAATGGCGGAAGGACCCGACGCGAATGAGTTCGAAATTTTATTGTCGATAACTCCAGAACGGTAGATTTTAGCAAAACTGCATTGTTATTTTCGAATTAAGCATGTAAATTTACACCTAAATGGAACTATTCGAGAAAATTATTATTAGAAATTGAGCGCGAGGCTTGAACTTCAAATTACCCGTCTCTTTCTAATGTTAAGTACAAATGTCGTTTTTCGTTTTCTTTTTCTCTAAAATTTTGTCATTGCTTACATTCTCGGTTCCTGGAATGCTCAGTCCTATAGAACTACATTTCTTTTTCTATATTTTCTTCTTTATCTGTGCAGAGATGGTCTAGTGTTAACGAATGTGACATAAGGTCAGGGTTTAAAGAGGGTTTAACTGCCATATAGGAGGATTGATATTACATAAGAGTCCGCTGTTCTTTTCTTTGTTTTTAGCGAAATTTTCCAGTTTCTTAATGTTTTGCTTATCTTATGGATTGATAAAAATTACGAACAAAGTAAGATAGAGTCCTGTCCAACTAAAACATTCATCTCCAAAAACAGGACGCTTTTTATTATGAAAGACCTTTCCTATAAGTTTCGTAAGCTGTAATTATGTCAGCGATAAGCTAGAAGGGAACTTTTTTATCAGGAAAAGATTAAGTTACGCTTCAAGTAATCCTCAGCTTATAATTACAACTTACTGAATTAATTTGTTAACATGTGCGATACAGTATCGGGAAGCTCCTGGATTAGGCCTGAAATATACAATACTATTGCTGTGGTATGTATGTATGTGTGTGTGTGTGTGTTCGTGTGTGTGTGTAGTAGTAGTAGTAGTAGTTGTTGTTTTATAGTAGTAGGGTGACGAGAGATATTCGAAAAGACAAAATTATAATAATTATTGCTTATTATTAGTCCATAAACAAACAACCCCCCCCCCCAAATAAACGAGAAAAACGAAAAAAATAAAATTAAAACCGGAATTTTCCGACACGAAAAATTGAAGCTGAGTATTTGATTAAAGGTTTGTTTTGCGCATGTGCAGACATATTTTTTTTTTATTTCTTTCATCGACCTACGAAAGGCACCAGGCAGTGCGGGGGAGGATAGAAGGTATTTGTCTTAAAGGAAAGTTTCGTCGGTCGAAATAGGCTATTCCCCATATGAGGTGATTTGGGATTTTATTGTTTATTGATTTTATTTATTTTATTAAATATTCGCTCTGTAATAATAAATACATTCTAAATACCTCTTTTGGTGGATCAGTTTTAATATTTTATTTTACTAGGATCCACTTAGATTATATGCCAACGTAATTGTTACCCTTACTAGTAATCTCTCTCTCTCTCTCTCTCTCTCTCTCTCTGTATATATATATATATGATATAATGGAATATGCATACACCTGTGTTCCCCCTCACTGGAATATGATTGCCTGGTGTCCGTCATAAATACCGACCGACGTGTAGGACAGTCTGAGCCTTAGTCTGAGAGCTAAGTCTATAACGACACCTATTGTACTACGCCATTGATCTACACTTCTTACCTGCGACTACGACGCGTACCAGTCGATTACTGCTACCGTATTCTACTTGGTTATAGTAGCCAAAACTACTTAGCTACTTCGTTCAAATATATCCCTTTTCCGGGACATATCATTATATATATATATATATGATTCGTCGTTAAATTAGGCATGTTTTGTTGATACTTCAACAGCTAATGTGAAACTTGAGTGGCCAGGAAACGAGTTTAGACAATTTCAGACATTTAGGAATCTTCTTGAATGCATATAAGATATGGCAGTTTTATTTTGGGAAACCCGTCCATTAGAAAAAATGAACAGAAAAGAAAGGCGTCAACAAAAATATTTAAGGAAAAAGGCGCCATAAATAAATTTTATGCGAATTTATTCTAATCTATTTTATCACAAATACGATCTCATCAATACAACGAATAATATCTACAACAAGGTGTCCAACCTTTTTTCAAACAGGAACAGGTTTGATGAGGTGCATTTTCATAAGGGCTAACCATTCTGCTTGGCATTCTTTGAACCATTAAAATTGAATATAAATGAAAATTTCAAGAAGCTATAATAAAGGGTGTTTCATTAAGATGGATCAAAGTCAGCAGTAAATAGTACTTGCTCCATAATACTTGCTCGAATAGTAATCCGTATAGTTAAATAGTACAACGAATAGCGGTCCCTATAGTAATAGAGGATAGAGTAGAAATAGCGATCCGAATAGTAATAGAGGATAAAATAGAAATAGCGATCCGAATAGTAATAGTGTAAAAATAGCAATCTGAATAGTAATGGAGGCTAGACTAGAAATAGCGATCCGAATAGTAATAGAGTAAAAATAGCAATCTGAATAGTAATAGAGGGTAGACTAGAAATAGCAATCTGAATAGTAATAGAGGATAGAGTAGAAATAGCGATCCGAATAGTAATAGAGGATAGAGTAAAAATAGCAATCTGAATAGTAATGGAGGCTAGACTAGAAATAGTGATCCGAATAGTAATAGAGGATAGAGTAGATATAGCGATCCGAATAGTAATAGAGGATAGAGTAGATATAGCGATTCGAATAGTAATAGAGGATAGATTAGAAATGATGATCGTTAGTCGGCAGTTACTTCCTAAATATATGTTTCCTGTATGGTCACGTGGTCTACTTAATTCAATGATGGGATTGCCTGTGTTTACTCACTGGCGGTCTATGTTCAAACTCAAGTGTCGGCAGTGACACTTTATTCCTATATAACAATTATAGAATTTATTCATCTCAGATGACCAAAATAAATAACTTGTCTGCACTAATGTGAAGGGTGATACTGATACTAAAGTATGTTGGTAAGATCTGGTTTACAGGCAAGTGGTGTGGTTCAAAGTCAGTGATTTTAGAAATTGGCTGAAAAAGGTCAGCGTCACACCACCAGAGAGCAGCCACACAGTGCTGCTGTCATGTTTTGGTAAAACATGAAATTGCATTTCTTAGGTGTGTACTTTACATACTCTGGGTGGCAAAACTGGCGAGTCGTAAGTGATACAATCTATGACATCGGATGGGGGCCATTGGTAATTTGACCGCGGGTCATAATTAGACATGGCTGATCTACTGAAAGAAAAGAGAATCACTATTGTATCTCATTTTCCTTTTAGCACGTTTGTATTTTGTTTCACCAATAGCCACCGCCCCCACGATTTATTTTTTTTTTTTCCTATATATCTAAACTATAAGCTACAATTTTGGAAAGTGAAAATTGCTGGGTTTTCATTTGAAAAAAAAATAATACGAACTTTAAGCGAAATGTTTACAGTTTCTGGGAAAAAAGATATCAACTGAAACTAGCGCCAGGTGTATACACGGATTAAGAAAGCAAACTATGAAACCATTTAACCCATATATGCCTGGGGTCAGATTTAAACATCTTTTTTTTTTTTCATATATTAAATTTGAGAAATGAAAATTTGATTGAAATATGTTATTAGGTTGGTGCAAAAATAATGACGTAATAATGTCGTTTTTTGACATATTTTTAACGTCAAAAAACGACATTATTACGTCATTATTTTTGCACCAACCTAATAGATACTTTTAAAGTTTTCATCTCAAAACGAGAAAATATGAAATTTAAACAAAAGGGTCACACTATATGAAAAAAGGCATCAGATAATTCCATAATCTGTTAGTGTGTAAACTGTCGCCTTTTTTAAAATTAAAAGTTAAAATTTTACTGAAACATGTTAGGAAATTTCCAAATATTCTTGTGCAATCCAGAAAAAATGAACTTTAAACAAAAAAGTCAATATTTGGATCAAGAAGCATCACATTCTTCTGGCGCCAGTTTAAACTGACGCCTTCTTTTTTTTTCTCAGTATCTAAACTATAAATATGAACCATAATTTTGGAAAGGGGAAAATTTCATTAAAAAAATGTTGCACAATTTGTAGGTTTTAACTCTCTCTCTCTCTCTATATATATATATATATATATATATATATATAATAAAAAAAAAGAGTTCAGTTGAATCGCAATATATATATATATATATATATATATATATATATATATATATATATATATATTCGCTTGAAGATGGAACAGAGCCTACTTTAACTCAAGTTAATTCAAATATTATTTTGAAGTTTTCGGCTCTTGTTTTGAAACATGAGACCTCTTATGTAGCGAGTTGGAATCATATTTTTAAATAAATAATTATATATATATATATATATATATATATATATATATATATATTATGGCATCGCCTGAGGATACTGTAAGGTGAAACCAAGGTAGCAGATTCAAGTGAACTCTTGACTTTTAAAGCATATATATATATATATATATATATATATATATATATATATATATATATATAAAATAAAAAAAAGAGTTCAGTTGAATCGCAATATATATATATATATATATATATATATATATATATATATATATATATATATATATATATATATTGCGGCATCGCCTGAGGATACTGTAAGGTGAAACCAAGGTAGCAGATTCAAGTGGCTTTTAAAGCATATATATATATATATATATATATATATATATATTAGGTTGGTGCAAAAATAATGTCGTTTTTCGACGATTTTTTTTTTATTATCGTTCACCAATTTATCCAACATTTTTGACTTCCCTATTTGCTTTAAATGGCGAACGACTGTTGAGTGGTCGACCTCGAGTTCAACAGCAACTTCTCGTGTGGTTTTGCGAGGATCGGTTTCAATTAAGGCTTTCAAATGTTCGTTATCAACCGCAGTCGGCCGGCCGCGACCGTCTTCATCTTCGAGGCTCTCGTCACCATTGCGAAATTTCTTCGTTAGTGGTTCCTAGGCCAAACGCATCATTGATATCACGAGCTGTCTCGGCAGCTTTTCGGCCTAGTTTGAACTGGAACAAGAAAATCGTGCGGATTTGAATTTTGTCCATGCTGTCGAAAAGCCTACAAAAAAATGAATGAAGAGATTGAGAACAGTAATGAATAACACGATTCGATAGAGCGAAAAACGCGCTTCAAAATGATATATAACATGGCTCTATATATCAATGAATTAATTCAGAAATCATATATAAAAGTAACATATGTGAGAAAACGAGATTATTTTTGCACCAACCTAATATATATATATATATATATATATATATATATATATATATATATATATATATATATATATATATATATATACACACAGAGGGAATAAGTAAGTAATAGCTTTTTTATTTTATTTGTTAATCCGATAGATTTTAACACTTGAATTCAAAACCTGCGGAGTGCACCAGGTCTCTGTATTCGGCCCTTAAAAAAAGTGTGGATGATCCTATAATTAAATCTCATGTGATATTGTCGGGCTGTCGGTTTCCTGGGAACTGATCTGCTTGACTCTCATACGTCGAATTCGACGGGAGAGTCGAGTGTACATTACAATTGCGTATGTATGTATGCTCGAACGCATGGATATGTATCTGCGCCTAATCTCGAATTATGTGGGTACGTTTGTGCGGCGTTCACCTGTCTGGGTGTGTGTAAGAGTGTCATCCCAAAACGAATACAGAGTAAAATTCCCCCTTCCCACCAACAAAGATAATCAAACACAAACAAGCATAAATAGATTATTTACATTATTCGGACTATTGTCCTCATCTTTGTCTATATAACATCATCTGCGGTCCATATAACATCAAGACAACCTTCAAAAGCTTGACGACACTTCACAGATTACTCTCCCGAGTAAGACCCCCTATAGAGGAGAACATGACTAAAAAAAAAAAAAATGACAAAGGTGAGGGCAATTGTCCGCATAATGTAAATAATGTTCATAATACCTCATCTCAGAAATATAGACAGATACTGAAAGGCCAAAACGTTGTAATAAATATGGTGACAAAGATGAGGACAATAGTCCGAATAATGTAAATAATGTACATAATACCTCATCTCAGAAATATAGACAGATACTGAAAGGCCGAAACGTTGTAATAAATATGGCGATAAAGATGAAGACAATATTCCGAATAATGTAAATAATGTACATAATACCTCATCTCAGAAATATAGACAGATACTGAAAGGCCGAAACGTTGTAATAAATATGGCGACAAAGATGAGGACAATAGTCCGAATAAAGTAAACAGAAATATAGACAGATACTGAAGCATAAATTGATCCAATTTAAAAAAATAAACCTGTTTGTCTGATGATCGCCAAAGCGTGAAACTCAGGATCACTAACCCATATCCATACGAATTAGCTCTATGTTAGCTCTATCACTGGTATTGAGCACTTTACAATATGTACCGCACATATACATATATATATATATATATATATATATATATATATATATATATATATATATATATATATATTCTATATATATATAACAACTCATATCAATGTGGAAATTTCGTAAGTATTTATTAAAAAAAAGTCAAAAGTAAGCTACGTAATTTTGTTGGAAAATCAAAATGCCGGGTCAGGACTAGTAACAATCAGACGGGGGAATAAATTCTGCTTAAATGTAACTAAATCCAATTCTGTTTAAAAATGCAAGGAAGACAACCATATTTGTCTCCTCCTCGAACTATCTGGCGAATAAAAGAACCCAAATTAAGAAAATCAAGATATATATATATATATATATATATATATATATATATATATATATATATAATAAGTTTTCGCAATGCACTTTAGATGTTCTTTGGTAATTGAAGATGTGACATAAAACTTTTGCGCCTATACGTTGATGTTAACAGTTAAAAGTACTTGGATAAAAAGAAAAATTGTACAGTTTTTAAACACTTTATGTCCAGAAAAGAAAATACTTGTACGAATGCAAGAAAAATCAAATTAAAAGCTTTGTCACAGTAATCTTTAATGACACTTTCACACACACACACACACACATATACATATATATGTTATTTATATCTATATAAATATTTAAGTAAATGCTCTGTTTATAATAAACAGTATTAACAACATTTACCGGCCTGAATGTACGTGAAATTTTTATAGAAAATATGCGTCCTCCGACAGGAATCGAAACTGTATCCTATACGGAACCGTCATATATAAAGAGAGCATTTACTTAAATATTAAAATTAAAACATTCGTCTCAGTAATCTTTAACGATACTTCCATATATAAATAAAATAGCCTAAAGATCAGTTGGGTGAAACCCTAGTAGGTAGGTTCTGGCTCACTGTTTTCTTTATACTTCACTTTATTAGTGGATTGACTACTAGTAGGTTTTTTTCTTAATTTACTTAAATCGTCTTTTTTTTTTCTTTTGGCGAGGTATTGCGGTGGTGGGTGATTTTTTCGACCAAACACCGGATTTTTTTAGTCTTTTGTTTTTTTCTCAAATGTTTTTCCCTGATACCAGTTTGTCTAACATATTTTTATTTGCAAATTGTACTATACAGGTTTTTTTCACACCATTCGAATATAGGTATTACTATATATATATATATATATATATATATATATTAATACCTATATATATGTATATATATATATTTAATACCTATATATATATATTAATACCTATATATATATATATATATATATATATATAAATCTATATATATATATATATATATATATATATATATATATATATGTATGTATATATATATGTATGTATGCATGTATATATATATACATATATATATATTTTATTATATATATATATATATATATATATATATATATATATATATATATATATATATAGGTGGATGTGTGTGTGTTGAGAACAAGTTTCATAATGTCTACATCCATGAAAGTGTTATAAATTTATAAATTCATTTGTTATATATATATATATATATATATATATATATATATATATTAATACCTATATATATATGCATATATATATTAATGCCTATATATATATATATATATATATATATATATATATATATATATATATGTATGTATATATATATATTAATACCTATGTACTATAGTACCTGTTACATATATATATATATATATATATATATATATTAATACCTACATATATATATATATATATATTAATATATATTAATACCTACATACTGTAGTACCTGTTATATATATATATATATATATATATATATATATATATATATATATATATATATATATATAACAAATAAATTTATAAACATTATAATGTCATCCACATCCAGGCCTGTTACGCTGTATCACAGCACATCAGTGCGTCTCAACGTCCGATTGTTTCAAGCCGGGACCGAAACCCGACCGATTTGGCATCAGCGCACGGCAGAAGGAAAGGGAATTATTTATTGTTATTATTTTGAAACAATCGCCAGACAAACATAGTGCTCGATTTATTTAATATATATATATATATATATATATATATATATATATATATATATATATATATATATATATATATATATATATATATATATATATATATATATATATATATATATATATATATATATATATATGTTTTGTTAAATTGTTAACCGGCATGATTTTTATGCATAATTTTTATTATATATCAAATTTTTAAATTCCTTCTTACGACGAAAGTCTCTGATATTAGTATCCATGTTTACTGAAGGGTTGTGTTGCTTGAATAAGACTTGTTGACTAAAATATGCTTAATATATCGAATTGTCGACGACGTTTGCAGCTTACTGATGCCCTTTATATAAAACAATACAGGCCTAGCTTCAAGCGGACATTATTTAACAAAATCATTAATGTGTTGGTGATCTTTTAAAAGACATTCCAATCCGCAGTCACGACCGCATTTTCTCCCGCAGCTTAGTATGTCTTATATTTCTACACAATACAACTTAAGACACTATCATTGAAAGACATATTAACAACGAAGGCTCCTGACAAGCGCTAATGAACTGGCCGAAAGCGCTTGGCACGATAATTATTATGAATAGTTTATTAGACCCTCCGATAAGAAAACTGAATATTAGGAAAACTTAATAAAATTTGATAAGATATTCCATCATCAGATTTATTTATTTATTAATTCAATTTAAATTCAATTAATAAATTAAAAAAATATTGCACTATTTTTGTGTGACCTCGTTCTCAGTAGCCATTACATATGACGTCACACAAAACCATTTCAAACGTCCAGCCTCGCAAAGAACAAAAGGATGCAGACAAAGGAATTCTAACTAGCACACAGACACCACATCGATTCTTGATACTGGCTGAGAAAGGCGAAAGTACTTGAACAAAAATAGCCAAACATGAACTTCGAACAGTTTAGGCACAACTTCGAGCGCAATACGTAAGGTAAGATATAACTGATTTAAGTGGTCAATATGAAGGATGAAGCGTATGTAAATATAAAATTGGACATTGAAGTCAAAATTCAGCGGCGACAGTCTGTTTCATACTTATAAGCAACCATCAGAGGATATATATATATATATATATATATATATATATATATATTGTTTTGTTTTACGGCATATCAACTTCAATGGGTTAAGTAATGCCGACCGATTTTTATTGCTGGTAGTATTCCCCCCGCCCCAAATTGATTGTATTGCTGGCAATATTTTTTTTTTTTTTTTTTCAAAAATATATTGGTGGTAATCATGTATTGCTGGTAATAATGTTTTTTTTTTCTTCAAAAATTCATTGCTGGTAATAATTTTGTAAAAAATCTATTCTTGGTATTAAAACCAATTTTTACACATTCATAACATTAGGTTGGTGCAAAAAATAATGACGTAACAATGTCGTTTTTTGACGTATTTTTAACGTCAAAAAACGACATTATTACGTCATTATTTTGACGCCTTTTGCTGGGTTAACCTCTGTGAGAAATTGACTGTATACGAGATGCCAGATAGCAATTTTTATAGATTAGCATTCATTAGAAATTCCTCAATCCGCGACATTTGTTGAAAGAGAAAGATATTGATTTGTCATCATTTTAGAAAGTCCTAATGCTGGACAGTCTCATCCCAGATGATGAAGAGTCTTGAAGAAGCAGAAATGTGTTTCTATAGAAGGATGCTGGTGATACCATGGACTGAATACGTGAGCAACGATGAAGTTCTAAAAACAATGGTGACAAAAAGGATAACATCAGGAAGAGACAGCTGGAGCACATAATAATGAAAGAGAGCCTGGAAAATTTGATACTCACAAGACAGACGGAAGGTAAAAAAGCAAGAGGAGAGCAAAGTTCAACCATCCTTGCGAGCTTGTGTGACTGGATGGCAGAGCTGGTTTTGGGAAAGATAATAAAAAGACAAAAGTCATTAAGAGCTACAAAGGACAGGAAGTTGTGGAGATCCATGATCACCAACGTCCTGAAAGGACACGGTAGAGAGAACCAGAATAGTTATCTATTTCCATAACAAGCAGACGCTTATAACTTCGAGTACAAACAACCAATTCCTGTTCATAGACTCGGTATTTAATATCCCACCCACGAGGAATATATGTGGCACAAGGCCGAGTTTAAAGTGGGTTTCTCCGAGCCCGTAGGCTCGGCCAAAAATATACCCTTTGAACCCGCCTAGACGGGTTCGGAATCTGTCTACCTCCCCGGACGAAATCTTGCCATTCGTCAAAGCTTCGTCCGCTATCCTAATGCGCCTTCAGATTTCAGTATCGTTCTTTCTTTCCTATGTTAAAACACTTCCAGATATATTTAATTTGCTGTACTTGTTCGATTTTGGTATCTCTGATATATAATTTGCATGTCGGGTTCTTCCTTTTGTAACAACCATGCAGTCAGTCTTTTTGCAATAAAGTTAAGCATTTGCTTAAATATTATGTGGCAAAGACGAACAGGAATAAATCAACGTCATTACGAGATGAGCAAAATACCTACACTGAGACATATTGCTGTTGTCAAATTACAACAAAAAAAAAAAAAAAAGAGGGTGGTCTATCGTATCACCTCGGCGTAACTTGAACTGAAATTCGTGTCACTGATCTGCCGTCGATAAAGAGATTACGTCGACCGCCATTGTAAATGATTGACCAAAGTTGGGCGACCTCGTTGGACACCTTTTCTCCTGTTATCTCTGAAAAAGATCAGCATTTCAAATTAGCCCTTAGCAATCATAGAAGGATTGTCTTTCTCTCCCATGAGACTCGGGTCTCGGATATTTACGGCTTGTGGCTTCTGAAAATCTAACCCCCCCCCCAGATCTTATGGTGTTTCACCTACTCTCTCTTGTGGTCAACGAAGAATTTTGTTTTTCGTTTTGTTTTTTTCTTCCTTTTTTTTGGTTAAAGATTACTATCCATGTATCACTTTCTAGTGCTTTCGACTTAGACTGATTGGTCCTGTTGGTAACGAAAGCGAAAAACTGGATCGCATAGAATGTCTTTGAGGGAAGACCATGCTATTTGTTCTGTAATCATCCTTTTTTAAACTAAGCGATACACTTTTATTTTAATCTCAAAGACAAAAGGAATTGGTTTATGCTGTTTAGATGGTGCTAATGTTTGCAGTGGTATCTTCAATAAAATGTTAGAGAAATCCTAGAAATACGTGTAAGCCATTTTGATGAGCATCCAAGCGTAATGATACAGACAGGAAATGAGAGAACAAGAAACAACTTTCTATCAACTCCAGGTAGGGCACCTCGAGGCGGTGTAATGATAATTAACAAACCTGTTTCGCTAGAACAATTACGACTGAGTAGTGAGTACGATCCTCACTGGGTGCCCCGTACGACCGGCTTTGTGCTACGTTTAATCTATGCTTAGCATATTACTATACTTAGGGTGCGAACAATTTAACCCAGTTCAGTTTTTAGGTCGAGCTAGTAAAAAAATAGTTTATTAAAATTCATAAAATTTAATAAAATTTAGATAATACTATTATAACAACAGCTTCCCTCGTAGAAAGTTGACGGTTGGAACGAGAGGCGTAAGTCTAAAAAAAATATACGTCATTTATTTATAAAAGATTTATTAAGACCGGGCTTTCTTTCTTAGAACAATCGTGAAAGTATAGAAAACAACGTTATTTCTACTTCGAAATCTTATTACCTTGTATATTAGGTCGATCATATATATATATATATATATATATATATATATATATATATGGAAATTTTTCCGATTTAACCAGTAGAGAAGGCAATATTCATTTCGTATTTTGCTTTGATAAAGTACACATTGGACGAAACGCGTCAGCAATTTCCTATTGTCATTTTTATTCATATATGTGCCACATCTAACATACGCTTAGAAAATCTAGGGCACTTCAAATGTGGTTTAACGGTCAACCAGTGTGTCTCACTAGGTCAATTACGACGGAGTATTCAGTTCGATCCTCACTAGTTACTCCATATTTTCGGCCTTGTGCCATAACAAATCTATGTTTAGTATATCACTATACTTAGGACATAGGATTTATCGGAATTTGTAAGCTAATTATATTCAGTGCGTATGGACTTACGATTATGACGAGTGATAATCGTATTACAATTGCGTGATATATTTACTCCTTTCTTCGTCTAATAAATTCTTTCTGTCTGCCCGAATTGGCGCGAACACTTTGTCGCACGACAGTTCCTCGCAATTCAGTGTTCAAATCTCTCTCAGTCTCTCTCTTTCTCTCTCTCTCTCTCTCTCTCTCTCTCTCTATATATATATATATATATATATATATATATATATATATATATATATATATATATATATATAAAGAAGAGAGAAACCGCAAACGTTTTTGGTTGTAATGTGGATTAACAAAAATATTATGCGTTATTTTCCATAATTTTGCTACACATGTTTCCGGTCTCACGGCATTCATCAGGCAAAGCGTGGAGATTTCCACATATTACTAAAAATAATTAATATTTTTCTTGTTTTTCGATGTTAAATATTCTCGATATGGGATATTCTGTTTTTTGTGTATTAGTGATCCAAATGTCTTTCTTGAACTGGCAGTGAAAATTTCTGCGTGAAGTGTTATAAAACAATTAATATTGGTCCGAGAAATGGAGAAGGAGTTATCGGCATTCTTATCTTTTAATGACACCTGTGTGTTCTTAGATCTATTTCCATTTTCTTGTGTTTCTGTCAGCATGCGTATGTATATGTATATTCCCTCTCCATACATACACACTATCATATCGTTTAACAGCATAATTGTCAATTCCACAAAATGTTTAATATCTATAAAAAAACACTTAACTAATTGAATTTCTTTTTTCCAGGTTCTTAGATAAGACGTCTAGACACCATTTACTGTAAGAATAACTGAAAAACCATTTGAGTTATTCAGCTAGAAATAGAAAAGATTAAAAATTTTGTGTTAGCTCCACTGTCTTCCCAAATGAGCAATGGTGAGGGGAAAAAGATCATTCAGGTCTTCAGTAATGGTAGCAACATTTATACACTGGCTTCTATCTTCAAAATCCATTCAAGAACCATCCAGAGAACGGTGAATGAGTTTAAAAAAGAGGGAACAGTAGAGAGAAAAACCAGATCAGGTCAAAACAGGAAGAGATATCACCATTTCAACTTACAGCTAAAGAGATCAATTAGAAAAGATCCAACTCAATCCATAAAACGTTTACGACGTGAGAGAGGAGTTTCAGCTATGACAGTCCAAAGAGCAGTGAAAAAAGACCTGAAAATGAAATCGTACGTGAAACGTGTGAGACACCTTGTTACTTCAGGACAGAAAGTTAGAAGGTTAGAGTGGGTGAAGATCATCTTGAATAAGTTGGAAAATGATCTTGGAACAATATATATATTTGAACTTTATTTCAGCCCTTCATGAGCTTCCGAACCTTAGCTATGATTAATTAATGATGAACATGCCATTTTCGTTTTTGATCGATTTCATCCCGCTTCTACTGTTAAGCCTCGAGAGTAATTATACATTCTTATTGCTCAGTGAAGAGTCCAATAGTGTTATAAAAACATCAGAAAAATTCCAGTAAGATATCTTTAATCATTTCTAAGATACAACAGTTCAAAGCTTAATCTAACAATTGGACAATTATGCTCTTACACGATTTGGACAATTTTGCTGTTACACCCGGTATATATATATATATATATATATATATATATATATATATATATATATATATATATATATATATGTGTGTGTGTGTGTGTGTCTTTATGTGTGTGTGTATTAAATATGATTTTAATGACACTCTCTTTTCTGTTTATCTTTTCAGGTAAGATGATTTTACTTTCTTCACAAGGCAGAAATTTCCTCTAATGTAAGTCCGACATGAGATATTATTTTGTTTGTAGCAGAACACCAAACATACCTACGTTTACCTTTGACTATTAACTTTTTTCAATCCCTCCTCCCGGATTTTATTAAGGCACGCCCCGGAGTTTATTAAATTTTAACTACTCGCATTCCCTTTATGAAAAAGATTGGTTGAAAATTTTGTTTCGAAATTGTAACCTAGGGAAGGTTACTGAATAGAATAATCAAACAAAGGTTGGTAATGAACGATAATACTTAGGACAAGAACAACACATATAAGATTCGCCAGCATCACGTAGAAGTAGTAGTCAACTGCTAGAAGTGAGTCATGTGAATTCCACAATGAATCTCCAACTGCAGACCAACATACAGTATTTACTACTTTATTTATGTGAATGGGGACATACCCATTATCGTCCGTATATATGAACAAGGAATGTTTAAATAGATGTCACTGCATTCTTAAAGTTTTACGGTTGCCTGTAATTTAATTATGGGAGAGTGGTTGGCTCAAATCCTCCTTCAAATACTGTATTTCCTATCAACCATCGTGACATAACAGAAAGTAGCCATTTTTCTTAGGATATCAAGTGATGCTATAGAGAGCAGGAAGAAGGGCGTTCATGACTTCTCAAAGCTCAGCTTCGTCTGGAATTTGAACCCGACAATTGGATTTCGGTATCGCTGATTGTTATATTGCCTCATGTGGGCATGTAGTGGAATAACTTGCATACCTACTCTCAGGTGTCAAATAAACGTTTCCTCCCGATTGTTACTTTCCCCCCTCCCCCTGAAGTTTATTAAGACACTCCGAACTTGTGTGTTGCTTTTTGGCTATTCTTAATTACCCTATTTAATAGATTGCTGTAAAATTTGGTTTTGAAATGTACTATGGTGGGTGATATTTGCATAATTATTTTCGTTTCGATGAAAAGTCTCATGTTTTCGATTCAGTTAAAATAAAAATACTATAGCAATATTCAAAATGAACGGAATATTTTCGATTTCTTAAACGCATTTTGACATATTATCTTGGGACGTCGTTGGATAAATATTATTCACTTGTTGGCCATAGGTAAACGTTTATTTACATTGTAATGACGACGCACATTATGAAATGGACAAAGTCCGACAATTATTTTAAGTCATATTTTTTATGTTCATACATTCTTTTTATAGATAAAAATATTTAACTAAATGCTCAGTTTATAATAAACAGTATTAAACCACATTTACCAGCCTGAATGTCCGAGAAAGTTTCACAGAAAATATTCGTCCTCCGACAGGATTCGAACCTGTATCCTATGCAGAACTGTCATTTAGCTTGATACTTTTTTTTTATTATAAACGGAGCATTTACTTAAATATTTGTATCTATAAAAAGAACGTATAAACATAAAAATGTCTTAAAATAATTGTCGGACTTTGTCCATTTCATAAGTGTGATATATATATATATATATATATATATATATATATATATATATATATATATATATATATATATATATATATATATATATATATATATATATATATATATATATATATATATATATATATATATATATATATATATATATATATATATATATATATATATATAATCAATTCACTCCAAGCAAGGCAATAATGCCACTAACATGCAAGGGGCTACTGGGAATAAAGGAGAATCAGAAAGCTTCAGATAGAATCAGAAACTCAATACCTAAACAGGAAACAAGGGATAAACTTCTACTCCTGTTCAAAAGTGGGGCCAGGGAGGAGTGTGAATTGGATGATAGGTGAACCTATCTACTATACTCTCTCTCTCTCTCTCTCTCTCTCTCTCTATATATATATATATATATATATATATATATATATATATATATATATATATATATATATATATATATAGTGGTAGAGAGGTTCACCTATCATCCAATTCACACTCCTTATATATATATATATATATATATATATATATATATATATATATATATATATATATATATATATAGCATGAGATCCAAATTTACACCTGTTAAAAGGAATTTACCGGAGGACGAATATTTTATGTGAAATATATGTGGAAATTTCTCGGACATTCAGACTGTTTTTGAAGTTCAAATACAGTAAATTCGACCTTGCTAACAGAACGCGCTTCTGTGGCCAAATCGGTAAAGGCACGTCGAGCTAAATGACTGTTCCGTATAGGAGACAGGTTCGAATCGTGTCGGAGGACGAATATTTTCGGTGAAAATTTCTCGGACATTCAGACCGGTAAATACTGTTTATTATAAACAGAGCATTTACTTTAATATTTTATCTCTAAAAAGAACGTATAAACATAAAAATGAAAATAATTACATTGTAATGTCGACAATGTTGGCAAGACTTCATAAAAATACAGTGTGTCACCAAAAATTTGACATCCTTTCGCAGGCCAATAATTTTGGCAATTCTTGTTGAAATAACCTCAAATTTTCACAGAATGTATAGAAACAGATCAAGATTTTGTATTTAACGGAAGAGGACAGTATGTGCTTATCTCAATGAGAATCTGCCAGAGAGATGGATCAGGCATGGTGGAGATGAAGACAGTTTTCTGATGAAATGGCCGCCGCGGTTACCGGACATGTCCCCGTGTGATTTCTTTTTCTGGGGATATATGAAGGGACTGCACTATGTCCCCTACTCATCGCCTTTCCCTCCCCTCTTTCGCTCTCTTTTCACTATCTCCCTTAACTTCTCTCTTTTCACTCTTTCCCTCTGCTCCTCTCTCACCGCTCTTTCTCTAACTAGCATTTTGCTAGCATTGATGAACTCAAGCAGAGAATCACTTCTGCATTGGATAATGTTACCAGAGACATGCTACAACGTGTTTGGCAATATTTTCTGGCTTTAAAAAATTAGCTAAGCGTTGATAAACCGTAAAAAATGAATCGATCAATCCCCCCCACAAAAAAAAAAAAACACTTTAATCTACAAGGCAATTGCCCTGGGTCGGCCAGAGTCTACTTCGACGCAGCTGAAACTGGTGGCTAATAAAATAACTGAGCTATTAAAACTAAGAACTGGACGAGATGTTCCTAGACATAGGGTTTGGAATTAGAACAGTTTCCACCCGTAGATTAAATAAAGGGATTAATTTAGAATTCCCTTTCGGTTACCCGGATTGATATACACCTGATGAAGGCTGGAGGACGCAACTGTCAAAACGTTATGACAACAACAACAATAAAGATAAGGACAATAGTTCGAATGTAAATTATGCAAATAATGATTACTTCTCATCCCATTTAATTCAACCAGGTCCGTACTAATTATGAACAAACGGCCTGTCGACTGGGGCTGTAGAATACGCCGACTGCACTTCAACAGAAGGGTAAGACTACCGCCCCCACAATGGGTAGTCCTAGGTATGACGATAAACTACATCCAACAGCAAGGCCTCTGATTGAGAGTTTTGAGAAGCGTGGAACCATCTCTTAATTGATGTTGCTTCCAGGTCCACCTAGACCCGGGGTAGTAGCACCTGTTAGGGTCCCAGCCATGGGCAAATAGTGAACCCCTAAACAATATTCAAAACGGTAGGTAAGTGAAAATATCCATTTTTATAGTAAAATACTAACAATACATTTTTATATAAAAAGTTACCAACACTTTTTTTTGTCATCAAATTACCAGCAATAAATATTAGGTTGGTGCAAAAATAATTTCGTTTTTTGACATAATTTTTAACGTCAAAAAACGAGATTATTTTTGCACCAACCTAATATTTATATAATTTTTTTTCATAGTAAAATGACCAATTATAGAAAAGTAAAATAGTATAAAAATACATTTTCATAGTAAATTTACTAGCCATTCATTTTTTATAAAACCGTTACCGAGAATACATTTTTAATATCTACAAAAAAACATCTAAAAAACATAAGTTTTTCCTGAAAATATAAAATGATGTACAATGTTGAAGGCATAAGGTGCGTTCGAAACGTATGTAGCTTAAATCATAAAATTGCATTCAAAATATTTAGATCTCGCCATTAAATAATCAAAGAAGGTTGATATGCAGTTAAAGAGAAACTGTTAAAGCAAACGTAATTATAAACAAAACAAAAAATTATTTAAAAAAATTATTCTTAGCTACATATCGTTTAATAAATGTTTTGCTTCCTGTCTATATTTCTAAGATGAGGTATTATGTACACTATTTACATTACTCGGACTATTGTCCACATCTTTGTCGCCATGTTTATCCCAACGTTTCGGCCGTTGTACGCTCCGGCATTCTTCAGGTGGTTAGAATGTTGAACTGAACCGTTTATTTCGCTCACTGGGGTAGACTGTTCTAGTTCTACGTGCCATGTTTAATGGATGTCAGTTATCTCCTGTTAATTCCCTTCTGAAACTTCTCCACCGCCTTAAGCAGATATTGAACTCACACTCTTTGGTTCCTGTCACCGGATCTAACTAACGCCTTTATCCACTGTGCCATGTGTCCAGGTGGTTTTACTACAGTTTGGGGGTTAACTATTTGCCCATAGTTGGGACCCTGACAGATGTTACTACCCCGGGTCTGGGTGGACCTGGGGGAACACCAGAAATTAACAGGGGGTCCACGCTTCTCAAAATCTCCTGATCTTGCTGTCGGATGTATTTTGTCGTATTAACTAGGACGCGGATGTAGTTTATCGTCTTCCCAAGGACGATGTATTGAAATTTAAAAAAATCTTTCTCTGAAAACAATATTTGTAATAAAAGAATTCTGTTTATAAATTCTCGTCCGGTTTTAATCACTTTTTTCTTGTTGAATTAATTTATTTCCGTGTCTTTGTATTAAACTGGACGAATTCTGCATAATAGTTTTTAGTTCTTTTGAAGGCTCCGACATTTTAAATGGCTTCATTTATCATCAAGTAAATTAGATATCAAATGAAATTCGAGGACCGTTGTTGTGAGAATTTGCATCTTTCTAGGCAGATATTAAATTGCCACGTCACATGGAAGTGATGTTATTTTTCACTCATAAAAGGTTTGCGATGCCATGTGAACGGGACGTCGTGCGGATTAGGAGAAATTGAAGAAGATAGTTGAAGTATCTGTCTATATTTCTGAGATGAGGTATTATGTACACTATTTACATTATTCGGACTATTATCCTCATCTCTGTCGCCATATTTATTACAACGTTTCGGCCTTTCAGTATCTGTCTATATTTCTGAGACGAGGTATTATGTACACTATTTACATTATTCAGACTATTGTCCTCATCTTTGTCGCCATGTTTATCACAACGTTTCGGTCGTTGTACAATCCGGCCTTCCTCAGGTGGTTGGAATGTCGAACCACCCGGACACATGGCACAGTGGATAAAGGCGTTAGTTAGATCCAGTGACAGGAACCAAAGAGTGTGAGTTCAATATCTGGTTAAGGCGGTGGAGAACTTTGAGAGGAGAATTAACAGGAGATAACTGATAACGGACAGATGACAACAACGCATAACCTACCTCGCGAGAGATGGCGGAACAGCGTTTAGGAGGGATAACAAAAAGACAACATTTATTAAGAGTTACAAAGAGAAGGAGATTATTAAAGAAAAAAAAGGCGCCCTCCGATTTAATATAAATATTCACTCTTTCTGTCCGAGTATTTCTAAAGAACGTTAGAGTTAACGACATTTCACTCTGCCAAGATGAACGCAGGTTCGAATCTTACCATCTTTTTCTTTAATAAAATTTCTCGAATATTAAGCTCGATAGAAGAAACAAACAAAATATACTGTTTAAAAAATAAACGTAGCCTCTACTCGAATATGGGTATCTAATGAAGTAAGTTTTGAAGTGATAAAATCTGTCAGGTTTAATAAATAAAAAATCCGTTACTTTATATATATATATATATATATATATATATATATATATATATATATATATATATATATATATATATATATATATATAAATATAAAGAAAAACAGACCACTTTAAGGTTCCATTATAATAATTTATTTCAACAGGGCCATTTGAAAGTACTCCGGATCATCAGATAGCGCTTCCCAAAATGAAACTCTTTAATTAAAGGTGTGTAGGTCGAAAGGTACCTAAAAATTTAAATTGATTTGATACTTCTTTTATGAATAAAATATGATCCCTTTTTTAAAGATCATTTTATCCTGGTGTCGCAATAATAATCACTCTCTCTCTCTCTCTCCCTATATATATATATATATATATATATATTCATATAGTCATCCACACACATATATATATATATATATATATATATATATATATATTCATATAGTCATCCACACACACATATATATATATATATATATATATATATATATATATATATATATATATTCATATAGTCATCCACACACACATATTTATATATATATATATATATATATATATATATATATACATGCATACACACACACATATATATATATTTATATATATGCACGTGTATATATATATATATATATATATATATATATATATATATATATATGAAAAAAAATGAAAGGAAAATTAATCGGTAGTGTAAGTTACATTGAGCTCTCAGGTTTTCATCCTCCTTCTCTCTCTCTCTCTCTCATATATATATATATATATATATATATATATATATATATATATATATATGAAATGAAAAGGGAGCATAAAGTTAGAATTAAAAAGATGTTTTTTTTAAAAAGATTGTTTTAAAATTTTCCTAGTAAATCATTTTTATCACAAGTTATCTACCATCACCCGAGGAAGTACAATCTTAGTACTCAAACATGGAAGCTTTTGTGTAGCGATGTAAAATGTTTTTAGTACAATCTATTATAATAAAAATATTATAATATTTTGCTCTACTTTGTATTGAGCACTTTTTTTATATTGAGCACTTTTTAAAAAGTAATTGCTACGAACTGTGGATTTTTACTCCATATATATATATGTGTGTGTGTGTGTGTGTGTGTGTGTGTGTATGTGTGTGTGTGAAAATATCTAGAAAATAGGAAAGAACTCGTTAGGTAAATAATCCAAAGTTCTTTGGTATTTTTGTTATTATTTAAAAAAAAAAACAGTTCTCGATACAAAAGTAGAACCTTCATATAATTATTTATTCAAAAATATGATTCCATCGCTACATAAGAGTTCTCATGTTTCAAAACAAGAGCCGAAAACTTCAATATAATTTTTGAATTAAATTGAAATCATATTTTCAAATAAATAATTATATATATATATATCACTCGTCTGGTAGGTCACGGGCTAGTTAATAGTGCCTTCTCTTTTAATTCTCTCCCTCACTGAGTAAGAGTGCTTGAGAGAACGCAAACAAATGAAAATCATTTCCCCTTCTACCTTTTTATTTATTCCACACCTCCTTGTCTGTTTTTTACAAGAGAACGAAGAGATATCTTATATTTTGAATTCATTTAATTCAATTTGTTTTTTAAAAGAAAACCTAAATAAAAATACACACACACACACACACACACACACACATATATATATATATATATATATATATATAAATAAGTGTAGCACGTGGTCACAAGTAATGAGACCATAATTGAGAAACCAGTTTTTTAACTATCAAAGCTAGACAAGTATATAATGTGTGCATATGTGTGTGTGTATATATATATATATATATATATATATATATTGTAGGAGACAAGTATATAATAGCATTATAATCTGGTTCTTAAATGTGTGCAGACGTTTACTGCACTATCTTTTGAAAAAATAGAGACGTATATACAGTCGAAACCATTTTGTTTTTAATAAAGGCCACTGAAGACATTATCCAATATACAAGTAAACATCTGCTCACTGCAATGGTTTGAAAACTTGTCTCGGTAGATCAAGTTTTGTCTGAGTAGTGAGTTCAATCCTGACTGGGTTATCCAGACTTTCGTCTTTGTGTCACATCAAGGATTTTACTTATATGATGATATATTTACTTGAAAATCAATTGTTCTTTAGTTGGGCAACCCAATTGTTTTTCCACTGAGCTGAGTATTGTCTCGAGTATTCTTTTTCACAATTTTTTTTATTTTTTATATCAAACGCCATGATTATATTGATACGATAACATTTACATTCTCTGAAATATTTGAGGAGTACGGGGTTGGTACATATGAAATAAAATTACAATAACCAAAAGCACTATTCTTAAAAGAGTGCTCAATACCAAGTAGAGCTAATAATATTTATTCAACATAAATATATAATGAAATGGACAAAGTCTGACAATTTTTATAAGACATTTTATGTTTATAAATTTTTTTATTATAGATATAAATATTTAAGTAAATGCTCTGTTTATAATAAACAGAATTAACGACATTTACTGACCTGAATGTCCGAGAAATTTTCACAGAAAATATACGTCCTCCAACAGGATTCGAACCTCTATCCTATACAGAACCGTCATATAGCTTGACGTGCCTTAACCGATTAAGCCGCAGAAGAGCGTTTCAGTTAGCAAGGTCGATTTTATTGTTTTTGATATGAATGTACGAGAGAAAGTCATGGAGAATTGTAGTCTAATAGCAGTGAAATTTTTCTTTTCAACCACTTATTTTTACTTGACGATGATATTTTTTCTGAAGATGTTCAGGTCGAAATGTACCTAAAAATTTAAATTGCTGTGATACTTTCGTATCCTTCTTTTAGAATAAAATATGATCCCTTTTTTAAAGATCATTTTATCCTGGTGTCGCAATAATAATCTCTCTCTCTCATATATATATATATATATATATATATATATATATATATATTATACTAATGTTTATACTCGGTTGGTAAAAAGAAAACCTCGGATAGCACATTTTGCTAGTGGATCAAAACAAATTGGTACCCGAGGAAAAAAATTGGGGGAAAAAAAAAAGAAAGAACTAGAAACATCCGAAAAGGGTGAAACAAATCGTCCAATGCCTTAAGTTTTTAGCCCCCCCCCCAAAAAAAAACAAAAAAAAAAAAAACAGACAAGTAATAAAACTAAAACGTAGTGTGCTCAATATGCTAAGTAGAGCTGGGATAAATAAAATAAATCCTAAAGACCCAGGAACAACTCTTTATATATATATATATATATATATATATATATATATATATAAATAAAAGGCAGGATGTGTATGTGTGTGTGTTTGTAACGAATGCACGGCCGCAATTTTCGACGTATTTGCACCAAAATTTACATGCACATGCTCCAAGTTAGCGGGAAGACCAAGATTGACTTTGCATTTCCCAACTCCCATCGACAGTGGAAATAATCGATTTTTTCATCCTTCTACGACAATTTTCATGTAGTTTGTGGCCATTTTCTACTGGCCATAGTTAAAGCCTATAGCTGGCTGCCACGAATAGGCAGGAAGATTCTATTGGCCAGCGTGAGAGCCAACAGCTGACTGACACGAATGTTAACTAGCATGCTAGCATGCAAAAAAAAAAAAATAGATAACTGCATTCGTCACAAGTGGGAAAAATTTAAATATGCATGGCACTTTACTCCAATTGGCTCATTCGCTTGCTTAAGCTCAACGTTGATTCTGATTCCGCAGAACTGGGTTGGATGTGAAAAAGGATTTGTTGTTAACATTCTTTTTCATTCGGTTTTTCCAGTTACGAGTCGTTTTTTTAAAGCTGATCGTTTTGTGTTCATTTTGTTTAGTTCTTTTTTCGTGACAGATTTAATGTTTAGTATAGAGCTTAGAAAAAATTCACAGTGTGAGATAGGCAAGAAGTAAGGCATGTAGCAACATTAGCACGGCAAAGGGCACTGCTTTAAAGGCAAGGAAGGGCAAAAATATTTTAAGTCAAATGATAGCGAGTGCTGTATGACTCGTACGATTTTTTAATCAAGCACGGGCAACGCTGCTTGTATATATATATATATATATATATATATATATATATATATATATATATATATATATATGACTTAGCATTGAGTTCTCCGAATTTCTTTCATCCTCCTTAGGATTATTCATACGGGTTACCAAGATTTTCGTTATATATATATATATATATATATATATATATATATTTACATTATTAATCCGACAGTATTTTATCACGTTATACGTTATTCATAATAGATATCCAAATATGATTTATTTTTTTTATTACCAGTATATTTATTTTCGCCTACCGGCTTGAATATTGCAGAAATCTTATTAAAGGAAAGCATCCGCCCTTCGATAGGATTAGAACCTACGTACACCTTTGCTGGAGAAACCATCGTTAGGTCCGATGTAGTTCAGACCGTTCCCGGCCACGAAGCGCGAAGCTAATCAAGCAAGCCTAAACTGTGTCATTCTAGCGGAGGAGGAATTTTATTTTTCTTTAACAAGATTTTTTGAATATTCATTCCGATAGACGAAAATGAATAGATATACTGTTTGAAGAATAAACGGCACGTCTACTCAAATACCCGTAGCCACTAAAAGTAACATATAAAATGATATATATATATATACATACATATATATTGGATTCTTCACTACAGAGTTTGCTAACTCTGTTGCTGATTTTTAGTTTGTTACTTATATTTTTACTAGTTTCATTAATTTGACAACTAAATTAATATTATTGTCGACTTCTCTATAATTTTTGTTGAGTTTTTTATAATATATATATATATGTAAAATATTATATATATATATATATATATATATATATATATATATATATATATATATATATATATATATATATATATAACTAATGTCTTTAATTTAATTACAAAATTAAATTCGGACTTTCCATTTTTGAAAGATGTTTAGAACTGTGTAGCGGAAAAACCATATTTTAAATCAATGAATTTATAATATATATATATATATATATATATATATATATATATATATATATATAAAAGTGAACATAGAAGTCAACACTTAGACGCGACAGGCCGTTTCATGCTATATGCAATTGTCAGGTCAGGTGGCCTGACGATTGCATATAGCATGAAACGGACTGTCGCCTCTAAGTGTTGACTTCTATGTTCACTTTTATATTTACACACGCTATATCTCTGATATTGAACACTTTATTCCATAAATATAGCACACCTTAAGACTATATTTCTTTATATATATATATATATATATATATATATATATAAATATGTAAAATATAATATCATATATATATATATATATATATATGTAAAATATAATATTATATATATATATATATATATATATATATATATATATATATATATATATATATATATATAAATTAGGAATGGAGGGCCCCAGTTTATGGATATCAAGCAACCTCGGTGTCTCTTTTGTGTCTGTCAGTATTCTTCTTAATCATTCCTAGTGCTCCTATAACTACTGGAATAATGGCCGTGTTTAAATGCTGCATTCTTACCATTTCTACTTTCAAATCTTTTTATTTCGAGTATTTCTCAGATTTTTTCTGCTGGAATGATTTTGTTTCTTTATTAAACTACTTGATCATGTCGATAAGATAGCCATCTTATATTTTCCGACGTCACTTCTGATCATATCTGGTCTATTAGTTTACATAGTGAAGTCGTTATGCTTACTGCTTTTTCATTGTTTTCTGTTATACAGTGTGCGGTGGATAAATTGTCGTCTGAATCAGTGGTCGCCAACCGGTGGTTCACGAACTACTGGCGGTCCGTGCAAAAGTTTTTCCTTTGCAGCATGTGCGGTATCACTTGTTAGGTTCCCAGCTATGGGCAAATAGTGAACCCCCTAAACAAAAATCAATAGTACATTTCTTATAATAAAATGATCGATAGATTTTTATAGCAAAATGACAATCAATGCAACATTAAAGTAAATATGAAAATATATTTTATTGTAAAATAATCAAGGATACGTTTTATGATCGACAAACTATATATCTAAAAAACTATATATCTAAAAAACTATATATCTAAAAAACTATATATCTAAAAAAAAAACATTCGTTTATCTTGGGAGTATAAAATTATGTACAAGGTATTGTAGTAGTATGTTCACTGTTATGGAAGGGTGTGTGCTACATATATCTATCTTTTGACTAGGAAAGGCGTGATTAAGGGAAGCAAAGAAGCTGGAGGTTACTATCCAATGTGGCGTGCACAATGCAATTTATATTTGACGTAAAATAGCACGTACTATAAAACACAAAACAGAATGTAATGATTCAAAACATAACAATTGAATGTATTAGTGTTTGGTGTATATGCATATAAGCTGAAGGTTTGATAGAGTTATGTCTCTTAGATTTGGAAATATTTGTATTTGAGCTCATAAAGATGAAGTAATTATTAAACTGTAGTTTAGAAGAATAAGTTCCTGTTGCATGTTAGGAAGTGTGGATTGGTAAAGTTGGTAAGAGTTCAGAAGAGATTTTAGAGTTCGTACTTGCATGAAATGGTAATGTTCTTTAACGTCAGTCCGCAAGGTTTTGAAGGTCACATTTTAGCAGTAAAGGTTTGAGACGCAAGAGTGACGAAAAAGAGAGAGAGAACCACTCGTATTTTGTTTATATAAGATGGCGTATCACGTGACCGGTTCAGAGCATATTGAGCGGGAAAAAAGATTTTTCGCGTGCAGGGGGTTTGATTGGTCGGAATTGACCAATCAGCGAGCTAGTTTTGAGGGGATCAACCAGTGAATGCTTGTCGCATGATTTCTATGTACTGTGTTTATGTAATGGTGGCGGTGTGATTCTACAGTTGAAAGGGTAAAATTGATTGCGGGGTATTTAGATCTCAGCATTAAATAACCCACAGAGGTTGATATGGCGCTAAACAAATTCACCCAAACAACTAACCATCCTTTTCTATAGACATTTGCTATTAAAGTTCAACATCTATTTTTAATCAATCGGTGGAGTCGAACTATGTGGTCCATGGACAGTCCAGTCTCTTTAAATGTTGGCCGGCAACTCATGGGGTCCGGTACTTTTTAAAAATCAGCCATTATCAGCTCGCAGTACCATACGTTGTTTACAACGTTCCGCAGTAACCGACAGCAAGAGAAGTTATTCCGTGATACAGACTTGCTCAGTGGTCACCGTGGACCACGAGTGGTCCATGCAAATTTTGGATGTTCCGCAGAAAAATTGGGACATTATTTCAATTTTTATGAAGCTTCAAATTAAAAAATGACGAGTAATAAAACGTATTATGGATGGTATATATATATTCAAGACGTTATATAATCCCAGAATAAACACGATTACACAAGTAGACAAAAGTGATATTATTCATCCATAGTATAACCCAACATGACTTCAAAATTTCAATTTGTTTTATTTAAATAATTACACTATAAATTTGTTTCCTTTAATGGGCGCATTTCATATAAATAAAATAAAAGTTTTCCGATTATTATTATATAAATGTATTTACCTTTTTTTTCTAAATTTATATTAGCGGTCCACCAAATTTAAAATTCTATTAGGTTGGTGCAAAAATAATGTCGGTTTTTAACGTATTTTTAACGTCGAAAACCGACATTATTTTTGCACCAACCTAATATACTTAGTGGTCCATGAAGTTCAAAATGTTGGCGATTACTGGTCTTGCTCATTTCTTATATATATCTGAATATTTATCCATTCAGGATACCACCCAAGTGGGCAGGAAGTGCAGATGCTTGCTGCCTGAGGTAAGAAGTTTAAGCATAAATCTTTATCTATCCTTGGATAGGTGGAGTTACTGAAGAAATTAGAGAAAGGAAGAGCTCTAAAGAATATGTATGTACGATGGCATCAGATCATCCAAAAAGTTGACTTACTTTTTGACTTCCAATGACTTGAATTTTCTTCTTTTCCTGACTCATATCCATGCATTTAATTTCATTTTATTTTTAATTTAAATCGTTATTCTTTGTAATTCAATAAACATTAATGTTTCTTAATTTTAAGCGCAGAAAAAATGGGATATTATTTCAATTTTTATGAAGCTTCAGATTAAAAAATGATGAGTAACAAAACGTATTATGGATGGTATATATATATATTCAAGACGTTATATAATCCCGAAATAAACACGATTAGACAAATATGACATCATCCAGTCATGATATAACTCAACATGACTTGTAAACTTCAAATTTTCAATTTGTTTTATTTAAATAATTACACTATAACTGTATTACCTTTAATAGGTGCATTTCATATGAATAAAATAAACGTTTTCCGATTATTATTGTATAAATGTATTTACCTTTTTTTCTAAATTCATATTAGTTGTTCGCCAAATTTAAAATTATACATTTAGTGGTCCATGAAGTTCAAAAGGTTGGCGACCGCCGGTCTAAATTACGCAAAAATGAAAATAGCATTGACATCTCATTTTAACAGATATATCTACAAAAACTACACAGAAATATCTTCAAATATTAAAGAGTAAATTTATTCAATAAAATCGCCATTGGCTTCAACCATGGCATCCAAACGACATCGGAATCTTCTGCAACTCTTCTGAACGGTCTCCTTGTTTAAGTTGGTGAATGCTGCCATAATCCTTGGGTTAAGTTCATCTTTGGTATTACATGCAGTTTTGTTGGTCGTTCGCTCAGCTGCACCCCCCGCATCTAAATAATCGAGGGGATTGCAGTTTGGGGAGTTAGGTGGCTTGATGTAAGGGGTCATGTGGTTTCAGAAATTGCCTGACAGCCATGGCCGAGTCCTTGACACAGAGCAGCACTACCTCTTCAAGGCATTTGATGTAGACCTTTGCGTTGAGCCTGAGGTCCTCGTCAACAAATTCGGGAGTTCTTTTCTTATCAGAGCGATGAGATTGAGTTTTCCGAGCTATCGTACTTCCGTAATCACCATTAGACTCATCCAACTCCGCACTCTCCTCAGATTGACAGCCAGACACTCTGATTTCGTATTTGAGCTTCCGGTGCGAATGCCAAGTGGTACAGAATGTCGTTTCTGGCAGAGTGAATTGTGTCATGGTGCAACCAGAGACCAAAATCAGAAATGGTTTCATGACATGTTCCACAAATCATTTTTTGTAAAAAAGATTAATATAAAAAAAACAAATTAAGATCACAAATATTTTACATAGATAAAGCTCTTCGTAATGTGTGAGCTGTAATTGTGAGTAGAATTCTCTTGTATTTCTTTAAGGTATGGGCTACCAGGAATCTAATAAATGAGTTTATCGGGACCATTTCCAATCAATCTGAGGGTTCCAACAACAACTATTGAAGTCCTCGTGTGCCACATTTTTTAGATTTACACTTCAAGATCCTTGTATTTTGATAGTTCTTTTTTTGAGGATCTTCAAAGATGCATTACAATCTGCAGGGACTGCTATGTCAATAAGAAAGCACATTCTGTTCTTGTAGTCTTTGATTCAAGCTATCTAAGAGCTCATCGTTACTGTGGGCATAGCTTAGCTGTTAGATGCGTGTCGACTGAAATTGCCGTGTCGCGTTCAAATTCAAACCGAGGCCTTTGCATTCGCTTTCCTACAAATACTCTTGAAAAATTATGAATCCCTTCCTTCCTACCCGATGGTCTCTCTTGATTTCGTTAGCAATCAGTCTAGGAAAAGGACAACTCTGAATTCAAAACTGCTTGGGTGTCGGCTATCAACTGAAACCGGTAAGAACCTATTTACTATGGAAAGCAGCAGTGCCTACCATGGGGAACCTGTGGCCCTTTACTCTACTTGGAGTGTACAGAGCTAATTATTAGGTTGGTGCAAAAATAATGACGTAATAATGTCGCTTTTTGACGTTAAAAATACGTCAAAAAACAACATTATTACGTCATTATTTTTGCACCAACCTAATATTATTATCATCATTGCCTTAGATTTCTGTTGTATATATATTTCTTTCCGAGTCCCAACCAGGGACCTAAGTCAGAAATGACTTAATGACATTTTCCACTGTTCATTTTTTGTATACCAAAAAATAAATAAATAAATAAATGCCCCCCCCCCCCGCAAAAAACAACTAATTTTTACTCTGATAAAGCTCTTCATAATGTGTGAGCTCTACTTGTGAGTACAAGTTTTTCTATTTTCTTTAAGATATGGTCTACCAGAAATTCCTTCAAGGAATATATCGAAACCTTTTGCACTGAACCTGAGGGCTCCAACTACAACTGGAATTATTGATGTCCTAACCCTGCCACATTTTTGAGATTTCTACTTCAAGATTCAATGTATTTTGATAGTTTTAAAGCTAGTGTTCAAACCTTTAAAGATACCATCGAATCTGAAGGGGCTGCCATATCAATAAGAAAGCATATTCTGTTTTTGCGATCTTTGATCATAATGTCTGGGTGATTGTTCTGCCTGTGTGTATTTTAAAGTCCCATAAATTGTTTCAGATTCCATATCTTTATTATTATTATTATTATTTCCTTTGATTTCTGTTGTATACTCATCCCCGCCCCGCCTCAACCACAGATCTAAGGTCAGAAATGGTAGCATGATATTTTCCACTGCTCATTTGTGCTAAAAATCCTCCAATACATACACATTTTATATATTAGGTTGGTGCAAAAATAATGACGTAATAATGTCGTTTTTTGACGTACGTCAAAAGACGACATTATTACGTCATTATTTTTTCCACCAACCTAATAGATGAAGCCCTTCGTAGGGTGCAAGCTATGTTTGTGAGAAGAATGGTTTGAATCTTTTTATGGCATGAGCTGTCAGGAATGAGCCTATCAGAACTTTTTTCCAATACAACTCACGACGTGGCAGTTCCTGCAGACTGTAATGTATCTTTAGAATTCTTCAAAAACTATCAAAATACAAGGATCTTGAAGTGGAAATCTAAAAAATGTGGCACATGAAGACATCAATAATTCCAATTGTGGTTGGGGTCCTGAATATGAATGGAAAAAGTTCTAAGAGACTCATTGAAAGAATATCAGGTTTGGTTTGGTTTGTTTTACAGTATATCAACCTCAATGGGTTATTTAATGACATTTTTATTGCTGGTAATCTAGAAATATTTTCCCTTGAAGAAATTTATAGCTGGTCATATTTTTTCCAAAGAATGTATAGCTGTTTGTATTGCTCGTATTTTTTTTAAAACTATTGCTGATAATAATTTTTCCTTCAAAATTATTGCTGGTAATATTTTTTTTATTACAAAGTATTTCTGGCATTGAAACCTATTTTCACACAAGTTTGGGTGTTAACTATTTGCCCATAGCTGGGCCCCTAACAGGTGCTACCATCCCGGGTCAGGGAGGACCTGGGAACACCAGCAAGAGGTGGTTCCACGCTCCTCAAAACCTGATCAGAGGACTTGCTCTTGGACGTAGTTTATCGTCTTACCCAGGACGCGATGTAGTTCACCGTCTTACACAGGACGCGGATGTAGTTTACCGTCTTACCCAGGACGGGAAAGTATATCAGGTGTCTTTAATGATAATATCTGCTCTATTAGCTTGTATCGTGAAGTTTTTGCACTAGCTATCACTACTACTACTAATGAAAAATATCAAAGCCCATATTAATTACTACGTTTTGCATATGAAATCTGTATTGGAATGCAACAATTATTATGACAGGGAAGTAATACACGTAAATAATACTAGATGATTCACATAATAATTATAACATTTTGATTGCTACACTCGCAACGTTTCAGACATGGTACCAACCGGCCTTCTTCAGGTGTCTGCTGTCACACTCGGTATTTTTTTTCGGAATTTTGAACCAAGCACTTTTTCAATTCACGACAATAGATTCTTGTTCCTCTCTCCCTGCTTAGATGTTTCATATCCGTTAAATGTCACCAGCCTTATTCACTTTTGTACCGTTTGTCAGTTTTTTTTCTACCGAGGCAGTGTTTGTGACTTGTTAGCACGACAAGACACAGGAATTGAACTCACGGTGCTCTAATCCAATAGTTCATGTGTCCTTTGAACATTTCAGTTGTGACATTTTCGTCTTAAAAACTGTACTCTGATCGGAACAATTTTGAGTGATCTTTCTTTCTTAATCAGGGAAGTCCAAATAGTAAGCATTTTTATGCTGGGTGAGCTGATAAGATTGTAAGTGCCTAACATGTGCACACAGTTTTTTTTCCGTCGGAGTGGGTTAAAGTGATGGTGAGGATATACTTCATTCACACGCAGTTTGGTTTAGAAGTTTTGATATTTGCAGCACATTTTTATAATAAAAATAATTTACAATGAATTTTCTTAGCAAAAAATCATGTGCAGAGTAATTTTATAGTAAAAATCATTTGCAATGCATTTTTATAGTAAAAATCGTTTGCAATGCATTTCTATAGTAAAAATCATTTGCGATGCATTTTTATAGTAAAAATCATTTGCGATGCATTTTTATAGTAAAAATCATTTGAAATGCATTTTTATAGTAAAAATCATTTGCAATGCATTTTTATAGTAAAAATCATTTGCAATGCATTTTTATAGTAAAAATCATTTGCAATGCATTTCTATAGTAAAAATCATTTGCGATGCATTTTTATAGTAAAAATCATTTCCTATGCATTTTATCGTAAAAATCAGTTGCAATGCATTTTTACAGTAAAATCATATTCAATGAATTTTGTGCGAATTTTATTGTAAAAAACATATGTAATGCATTTTTATAGCAAAAATCATTTGCAATACATTTTCATAAGAAAATTCATTTGCAACGAATTTTCATAATAAAAATCATTTACAATGCATTTTTATAGTAAAAATCATTTGCAATGCATTTTTATAGTAAGATCATTTTCAATTGATTTTCATAAGAAAATCATTTGCAATGCATTTTTATAATAAAAATCATTTGCAGTGCATTTTTATAGTAAAAACCATTTGCAATACATTTTCTTAGTAAAAATCATATGCAATGCATTTTTATAGTAAAAATCATTTGTAATGTATTTTTATAGTAAAAATCATTTGCAATGCATTTTTATAGTAAAAATCATTTGTAATGTATTTTTATAGTAAAAATCATTTGCAATGCATTTTTATAGTAAAAATCATTTGTAATGTATTTTTATAGTAAAAATCATTTGCAATGCATTTTTATAGTAAAAATCATTTGCAATGCATTTTTATAGTAAAATCATTTTAAATGCATTTTCATAAAAAAATTCATTTGCAAAGTATTTTATAGTAAAAATTATTTATATATTCATGTTTATAATATAGTACGTAATTAAGATGAATATTGCTCCATTTGCAAAAACAAATATTGAAGCACTTAAAATCCGCGTAACCGTCTCTCCTCCATTTTAGGGGTCAGTTAATAATATAATCGATTCTTCTTCTGTTTTTTTTTTTTTTTTTAACATCGCAGTACGTAGAATCGGTAATGGAGATCATAGTTTGCCCAGAAATCAAGATCCATTTCTTGGTGTTACCGGTTGAATAAATAAGGTAAATTCCTAGGGTTAGGTACAGGTATAACACCTTCTCAATTATACCCCATATCTATCAATAGTATTGGAATTATCTATCTGTCTATCTATCTATCTGTCTGTCTATCTATCTATCTGTCTATCTATCTGTCTATCTATCTATCTATCTATCTATCTATCTATCTGTCTATCTATCTATCTATCTATCTATCTATCTATCTATCTATCTATCTCAGAGAGTTTCTTTCTTTCTATCTATCTGCCACAATTTCTATCTGTCTGACTTTCAGAGAGTTTCTATTTATGTATATATTCATCTTCCACAATTTCTTTCTTTCTATCTATCTATTTATGGACAACTCATATTCTCTAACACCCTTGTGTCTTAGTGGCTTTATTGCCTTGCTTGAGGGGAAATGATTAGAAAATAATCCTATTTATTCCGACGTGGGCTACAATTCAGAAGGTGCTTGTAAGTGAGCATCCAGTGAAGTTTGAAATCATTACCCTAGCGAAGTAACGTGCGTGATTAGCTTGTTAACCATCACTGTATGGTAGTCACCAACCGTAATCTTTGTCATTGTCTAGCACTGTGTCCGCTATCTTTAAATCTACATTATCGGCGCAGAATATGGAATCGGCGAGTCGTGTTCGAATTCTGATCTAGTCTGTTGCGTTCTCTTTTGCATCAATAGCCCTTGGTAAAGGCATGAATCCATCTACCCTTCCTTACACAGATATGGTTTAAATCGTCTTTGAAGGAACTCGTTATCCAGTATCGGTGTTTCTTTATGTACGAAATGAGTCCTACGTTGGATCTGAAGTGACGTCCGCAGCCACCGCATGGTCATGTAGAGGAGAATTCAGGGGAAGGGGAGCTCTGTTTTTTTTTTTTGTTTTTTTTTTTTTTTGTTTTTTTTCTTTTCTTTGGGCTCTTTTCTATTTGCTTTCGCGTGTTTCTAAAGGATGTTGTTATTTCGTGGTTTGTTATCCACAATTGGTTCTCCCGTCTCCCCCAATTGATCGGATCGGTTTCTGACTTCAGCAAGGTGATTTTGAGCTAATTCTTGGACTTTGGAGAAGAGGATTTGAGAAGAAAAAAAGAAAAGTCTTTGAGTACGAAAGCCTTGGTTGCGAATTGTTTGAGGTGCGGTACATAGGCCGCCACTCCATGGCGCACAGTTAAGCTAACACCATCCGATGCGGCAAAACTGGTCTTGACAGGCAGTCTCACGATGACAGATTGCATCTGGCTGCCGACTTGTTCTGGTACGTGGAACGTCACCTTGACGTCGGGCGTCGGATCGTGCTTAGTTTGGTCTCTTTCCTGATTCATTACCGCCATGAGTGACCCTACTAGGAGACGGTTTGGGTGATCATGGGTTGCTTATGCATCAAGATGCTTCTTACAGTGTTGCATGTAGAATAAAAAATGGTAAATCCCTAGGGCTAGGCACTTGTGTAACACCCTCCCAAATATAAACATACCTATCAATAGTATAGTACTATCTATCTATCTATCTATCTATCTATCGTCACTGCTCTTATCTATCTATCTATCTATCTATCTATCTATCTATCTATCTATCTATCTATCGTCACTGCTCTTATCTATCTATCTATCTATCTATCTATCTATCGTCACTGCTCTTATCTATCTATCTATCTATCTATGCCTATTTTTATATATCTATTGCAGTCTTCTCATATCTATCTATCTATCTATCTATCTATCGTCACTGGACTTATCTATCTATCTATCTATCTATCTATCTATCTATCTATCTATCTATCTATCTATGCCTATTTTTATATATCTATTGCAGTCTGCTCATATCTATCTATCTATGCCTATTTTTATATATATATTGCAGTCTGCTCATATCTATCTATCTATCTATCTATGCCTATTTTTATATATCTATTCCAGTCTGCTCATATCTATCTATCTATCTATCTATCTATCTATCTATCTATCTATCTATCTATCTATCTCAGTGATTTTCAATCTATCTATCTATCTATGGAAAATTTCTCAGTTATCATGTAGAAAAAGACAATATTTATAAACGTAAAAGTCTATAGGAAAACTGTAATATTAGCCGACGCGTTTCGTCCAATGTGAATTTTTCAAGGTAAACACGAAATGAATTTATTAAAACAAAGTAACTATTAACAACAAAACAAAATGTCCTTCGCACTTGGAAGAATTTAGAAAACGCTGTTGCGTTCATATTGTCAAGTTAAGTCGATTTAACTTAACTAATGCACTAGTCATACATAGAAATAAATTCAACCCCAATTCTGATTTCAAAAATGTTATACTCATAGAAAAAAGAAACGTACACATCTGTATCAAGAAATCAAAAGAAAATGGTTGAATCCGTCAACACAACAATAAAAACAATATTTCCACACGTGACAGTACTTGACGTAATTTTCAGTTGACAAAATGAATACAATAGCGTTTTCAAAATTCTTCCAGTTGCTAAGGACATTTTGTTTTGTTGTCAATAGTTACTTTGTTTTCAAGAAATACATTTTTGCCTTGGAAAAGTCCACATTGTTTGATCGAAAGGCGTCGGCTAATATTACAGTTTTCCTATCTATCTATCTAGCTAGCTAGCTAGCTATCACAGAGAGATAGATAATGTGGTAACCAAATTAAGAGAAGGAGGACTTTGAATTGCAAACAGTGGAGAAGGCAATGGGAGACCACGTTACTATTTTTCCTAAGAATGCATCGTATTTCCCAGAAAAAGAATCGGTGGAAAGTCATTATTGTCAATAACTTGAAGGGAAAGCGCATTTTTTTAAAATCATTAAATTTATTGCAAAATGAAATCTTTTATTTATTTATTTATTCTAGATACGAGTAATTTAGTACTTGTAAAATCAGTAACGCCTTGACAGTCATGTTGTTGTCTACACTAGTCCATTACCTACCCCCTTTCCGGAAGCAACGCTTTTCCAAGTCTCGTCTTATTTTTCTCCAGTATATTGATGCATTTCTTTCGCTCGAGAGAACAGTGATCTTGGGGGCTGGGAATAGAATGTACTTGATTAATGATAGGCAACCATGTTCTGTGTTCAATTAGTGGATTCACTAGCGATATGATGGACATTCGTCAATTAGATGTCTAGTCGACTCACAGCCATCGCTGTTCAGCCTAAGTAGCCATTACGTCCCCTGTCCGCCTCGTTGTTCGTCTCCTGTTTAGCGAGGCAGACCGACATTCAAATCGTGATAAGTGGATACGCCAAGACTATCCCTTTGAATAAATTTATCTTTAAGATCATCTCGACCCTCGACCCCCACCCCGGATTCCCGTCATATGGAAATGAAGACGATATTCTTCCAGTCACTATCTCATTACCCTGTCTGTTTCGATAACGCCATCTTAATCTAATGATTCAACAACACTATTAACAACGCATAATCCTGCCAAGCGGGTGGTATTCATTGCTTGTCAGAGGAATTGGAAAATTCAGGGGCGGTTGAAGATTCGCTTCAAAGAGACTTCCGGTCATTTCGTAAGAAAAATAGCATCAGACTGATTTTAAACATTGGACATCCGCATATTAATCGTTGTTATAGGACATTGGCAACCTTTTCTCAGATTTTAGACGAAGATGGTAAATACCACATTTTTTTCTTCTTTTTATTTCCAGATTTTTATATTTGGAAATCCTTTTGCTATAATTCTTCAATTATGTTTTTAATCATTTCACCCCAAGCAAGACAATAAAGCCACTAGGACGCAGAGTGTTGACAGTTCCTCGGATTTATCAGACGCAATCGATTCCACTGCCTTCAGTAAAACGTCCTGGGTAAGACGATTAACTACATCCGATAGCAAGGCCTCTGATCAGGAGGTTTTGAGGAGTGTGGAACCATCTCTTAATTGTTGGTGTTCACAAGTTCACCCTGACCCGGGGTAGTAGCACCTGTTAGTATCCTAGCTATGGGTAAATAGTTAACCCACAAAGCAGGGTCAAAACACAAGGAAAGTGTAAAAATAGGTTTTAATATCAGCAATACTTTTTTTTTGAAAAATTATTAACAGAAATACTTTTTTGAAAAAAAAAAATATTATTAGCAATGAAAATCTTGTTGGCATTAAATAACCCATTGAAGTTGATAAGCCGTAAAAGAAACCAAAAAATATTAGCAGCAATGAAAATCTTGTTGGCATTAAATAACCCATTGAGGTTTATAGCCCGTAAAAGAAACCTACCCAAACCAAGTCTTCAGTACGTTTTAAAGAGCTTCTGTTCAGCACGATTTCATATCGGATACCCTCTTCAGCTCCTACACAAGGTCCTTGTATCTTTGATGTTTCTTTAAACTCACAATGGGATCACATAGCGCAGCAATGTCTATGGTCTGATCCTTTTTTTTCTTTTTTGACCTGATCAGTCCGGGTGCTTAAATCTCAAAGTATTTTTGAGATTTTTATTCTTGCCAGAATAGTTCTTGGTTTATGCTGATATAATTATCTGGATGTGCGTTGTGGTGATTGATACTGATCCTTACTTTGATATAGGCTCGGAATGAGTACTCAGAGAGCCGGGTTCGAATTCAAGTCGAGTTAGTTAGATTCACCTACATACAATTACCCTTGGGAAAGGTATGAAATATCTTTTCTCCTCTCCCAGCTATGGGTAAAACAGCAGGACAGACTGGCTCCTTTAGCCTGGCAATCAGTCTGCCTCAGAAAGAAATGGCAACCTACTGCAGGAAAAAAATCTGCCTCGTCAGTCATATATCGAAAGATACATGATCACCCAAACGTGTATCACGTGTGATACTTAACTGACTGGATTATCTATATGGTTGAATCAATGCCGTTTATTATTATTATTATTATTATTAGTAGTAGTAGTAGTAGCAGTAGCAGTAGTAGTTGTTGTTGTATTAGTAGTATAGAGTTGATAAGCCGTAAAAAAAATCAAACAAAATAAACAAAAAAACAAATAAAATAAAATTAATAAAATCCGAGCTCGGTGTTAATAGTAGAGTAGACGGCAACCAGTTTAGGATAAGGACACCTCTAAATATAAAACTGCTCGTGAAACTAACGATTCCACCCCATAAAATCATACTTGTATCTATTCACATCATTAGCTGCAACAAGACTTTGTCTGCATAGTTAACATACATACAAACTTCATTGCTTAGAACCGGGCATTTTCTATTATAGAGCTACACATATCTGAGGACACGGCTTGCTAACGGATATACAAAAAAAAAAAAAAATGTAAAGCGTCGAAGCGACTCGGTTCAAAGCTATGCCCACGTGATATTAAGATGTTGAATCAAGATCGCAGTGGAAGGAGCTAAGTGTCGCCACACTTCTGCGCAATGGCTCTGTAGCGATCTTAAAAACGACTTCAAAGAGACCTTTGGCCAACACAAGGTCTGACCAAAATTAACGATAAAAAAAAATTAAAAAAATGAAAACTACAGATAAAGCTCAATTCCTTCAGAAAATGTCATTCACTCCTCTAGTTCACTACTACCAACAAGCAGGGATTTTTCTCCTGATGATGGCCATGCTGGCCGAAACTATTCGAGGAACCTAACTGAAATAATAAACCAAATATTAATATACAACCTAGTGTTTCTGAAAATTTTAATTTTTTTAAATATTTTTTTATTGTTCAAAACACATATATATATATATATATATATATATATATATATATATATATATATATGCATGTTTCATTATCCGCAAAAATAACAACACACCGGCTAAGTCAAAATTACGACGAACGAACATTATCTATGAGTTCAAATGACCCTTAAGGAACTGTGTTCTTGATCAAAGCGAACTAAATAATTACATCGGTCATACAACTACATGCCTATCCAGACGCCTTACATTACACCTATCTGACCAGAGCTCCATTAGAACCCATTTAAACACACACACAAAAACTTACCAGACTCCATTCGAAACATACTAGTAGAAAATACAAACATAATAACAGCATCCACTTGTAAAAAATGATGAAAAATAATGGAAGCCCTAATAATAAAAACGAAAAAGCCAACTCTTAACAATATTAACTATGAACAAGGCCACAATGTGCTAACCGTGTTCGGAAAATAAAACCTCTCTATAACACACTAGAAACATACACATATCCTTCACACTCAATTAGACTGAAAAAATAAAACCATCCTTGATAATGGCTAAAAGTATAGCCGAAAGCGCTCGGAACTATAAAACATTTGGACAGTTCTTACACACCATTTGTTCATAAAAGAAAACTCTTGTTCAAACACAAGAAAAATTAAATAAAAAGTTTAACCGTAGTATCTTGTCTGTCGATTTTGATGAAACATGCATAACTGAAGGATTGCTGTCTAAATACACAATATATATATATATATATATATATATATATATATATATACATTAAGAAATGGACAAAGTCCGACAATTTATTTATTAAAGACATTTTTTATGTTTAACGTTCTTTTTATAGATACAAGTATTTAAGTATTTTTGTCCATTTCTTAATGTATGACGTCATTTGTTTACATTTGATACGGCATGAGCAGTTATGAATGTACGAGATTCATGGAAGATTGAAGTTTATAAGCAGTAAATTCGACCTTGCCAACTGGACGATCCTTTGTGGCCGAATCGGTTAGGCACGCCCGGACAAATTGCGGTTCCGTATAGGATGCAGGTTCGAATCCTGTCAAAGGACGAATATTTTCTTTGAAAATTTCTCGGACATTCAGGCCCGTAAATGTTATTTAATACTGTTTATTATAAACCGAGCATTTACTTAAATACTTGTATCTATAAAAAGAACGTTAAACATAAAAAATGTCTTTAATATATATATATATATATATATATATATATATATATATATATATATATATATATATATATATATATATATATATATATATAATGAAATTTGAAATATATACTTCTTTCGTAAAGGCGAAGTGGTGTAAAGCGAATTTTCGAACAGCGGGGGAAAAACCGGTATATCGTTAAAGAAAGCTATAACTAGCTGAGCTGTGACTCCAGGCAGACCACTACGCTCCTTCTTTTGGTTTGTGTCTCCTTTTCCCCCTCTCCTGACGACAACCGATACGTCTAACCTCATCATCTTGCTTGAAATTTAAGTTAAACGAATGAAAGAGAGACATGAAGCCTGGGGGTCGTGTTGTCGTGTGAGTCAGGGTTCCTGAAAATTCCCTTCTTTCAATCATAACAGCGAGAGAAACATCTGCACTAAAAGAAACCCAGCAATTGAGAACGTCACGAAGAATGCGAGCGGGGCTCTAGACGACACAACGACATTCGGAAATTGTCAAAGATCTCATTAAATAAATAATTGTTTTTTTGTGTGTGCTCTTCTATTTCTTTCGCATCTTTTAACGCCAAGTACTGTCTTTATCGCAATCTTAAGAGTTCAGAATTCAAATACTTAAATGTAACTGAAAGAATATTTCCGTATTTAGAGAATAGAGTTCTATAGTTTTTATGCGGTAATTTTGTTTGTTTGTTTAGCGGCGTACCAACACTATTATCGGTCGTTTAATGCCAAAATTTAATTTGGTGATTTTGATTTGTTTGTTTAACGGCACATCAACTCCTTATGGGTCATTTAATGCCATTTTTTTTTTGAAGCGTTGAAGTAATAAAGATATGTTATTCTGCTTACACAATTGAATACATGGTAGATGATACTCAGCTTTTGTGCTCTTATATCCAAGGTTTTTGGGATGAACAAAAACGAATAAAACTAAAAGACAAATCTATCTTAACACATAATAAAATAACTTTTATTCATTTGCTGCCTGCAAACTGCAAGGATTAGTTTGGATTTGTGATAGCAATTAGGGGGATGTGATTAACTATACTTTAATGTTTAAAAAAATATTCAGTATTATTATTATTTAGGCAATATTGTGGAAAAGGGAATTTTCGACAATATACGCACTTTTTGCGTATGTATGGTTATTTTTTTAACTTTTATCAAAAATGACATTCTTGTATATGTAGTTATGGATAATATTAGACATTAATTATTAATTTTTTAAATTAATAACTATTTGTACCCAGTTGTTGATATCAATAGCTATCTGGTGATGTGTTAAAATTTTGGAATAATCCAATAATAAAAATTTAAATTTCATCCCTGATAGATGTCGCGATTTGTTCATTTAAAAAAAAAATTAATATTTAACATTTAAGGCTTTTTTCTAGAAGGAAAAGGATATAATCACAAGACTTACTAATTTTAGTAATATGAATTACTTTTATTTTCTACTAATTAATAAATTTAAAATTATACATTAATTACTAATTTTTTAAATTAATAACTATTTGTGCTCAGTTGTTGACATTAATAGCTATCTGCTGATGTGTTAAAATTTTGGAATATTGCAATAATAAAAATTTAAATTTCATCTCTCTGATAGCCGTCACGATCTGTTAAAAGATTGTAAATCAATTTTAACTTCTAGGTGTATTTAAATCATAAAAAAACGACAGGTTGCCGAAAGTTTATTAGTGAATTTATTTAATAATAATACACGCAACCCTGGAAAGATGTCAAGTCCTTTGTTAAAGACTTGCATCTACGTAGTCTGGTATTTCAGAAGTTTGAAAGGGCGACATTTATCGTTATTTTTTCTAAATTACTTTTAATACTGCTTTAATATTTAAGGCTTTCCTAGCAGAAAAAAAAAAATAGAAATGATCACGAGACTTAGTAATTTCTAAGATTCTAGAGCGCTGCGTTATTTTACTTTTAATAATGGCGGTTGTACATGAATGCCCTCCATAGAGATATTAGACGTTGCGATCTGTCCATTAAAAAAAAAAAAAAAAATTAATATCTAAGGTTTTTCTAGCAGGGAAAAAATATAATCATGGGACTTACTAATTTTAGTAATATGAATTACTTTTATTTTCTATTAATTAATAAATTTAAAATTATACATTAATTACTAATTTATTTTAATTAATCACTATTTCTGCTCAGTTGTTGATATTAATAGCTATATGCTGATGTGTTAAAATTTTAGAATAATGCAATAATAAAAATTTAAATTTACTCTATCTGATAGATGTCATGATCTGTTAAAGCACAAGGTTGTTCAAATGAAAGACGGTAAGACCTAGTTGCCAAATCTTGTCACACACTTCAAAGCAACAAGGAGGAAAATTCATCCAATCAATTGCCATAAAAAATGTTATAGAAAAGACAGAGGGAAGCCATATCACGTCGGTGAGAAAGTGACTGGAGACGAGATGCCAGGTCAGGATCGATTATATTGCTCATCCTTCTTTGGATTTCTATATTATCTTATATATTATGATAAAACCTGAACATAGGTTGAAAGTGAATTTATACATTTTCTCTGTCCTTGAGGGAGTTTTAGTAAGAATAAAGAAACAATGCTTTTAATTCAATTTCTTTACAATTTTCATTGTGCAAAAAGTAAAAAATTAAATGGAGATATATGTCTATATTTGTGAGATGAGGTATTATGTACACTATTTACATTATTCAGACTATCGCCTTCATCTTTGTCGTCATATTTATTATTAGGTTGGTGCAAAAATAATGACGTAATAATGTCGTTTTTTGGCGTATTTTTTAACGTCAAAAAACGACATTATTAGGCCATTATTTTTGTACCAACCTAATACAACGTTTCGGCCTTTCAGTATCTGTCTATATTTCTGAGATGAGGCATTATGTACACTATTTACATTATTCGGACTATTGTCCTCATCTTTGTCGCCATATTTATTATAACGTTTCGGCCTTTCAGTATCTGTCTATATTTCTGAGATGAGGCATTATGTACACTATTTACATTATTCGGACTATTGTCCTCATCTTTGTCGCCATATTTATTACAACGTTTCGGCCGTTCAGTATCTGTCTATATTTCTGAGATAGGCATTATGTACACTATTTACATTATTCGGACTATTGTCCTCATCTTTGTCGCCATATTTATTATAACGTTTCGGCCTTTCAGTATCTGTCTATATTTCTGAGATGAGGCATTATGTACATTATTTACATTATTCGGACTATTGTCCTCATCTTTGTCGCCATATTTATTACAACGTTTCGGCCGTTCAGTATCTGTCTATGTTTCTGAGATGAGGCATTATGTACATTATTTACATTATTCGGACTATTGTCCTCATCTTTGTCGCTATATTTATTAGAACGTTTCGGCCGTTGTACGCTCGACATTTCCAACCACCTGAAGAAGGCCGAAACATTGTAATAAATATGGCGACGAAGATGAGGACAATAGTCCGAATAATGTAGATAGTGTAATTGGAGATATTTCATAATTTTTGCATATCTTTATTTTCTTCTCTATGAAAAAAAAAAAAAAAAATTCCATGTATTTAATTATGATCCTGAAAGGTTCTGTCATATACATATATTCTTTAAAGAAACCAATTATGGCGGGTCAAAAAGACATGTTTGACAATTATTTTTTATTATTTTCTCTCCTTAATAGAGATTTTTTTTCATATTCTTTCACAGTAACACCCCTGCGTCTTAGTGGCTTTATTGCTTTGCTTGCGGTGAAATTATTAAAAAACACAGTACTTCCAAAATTAGCAAAAAAGATTTGTTGGCTCGGCCTAGTGAAGAAGGTAAAGACGTGGGTAAATCGGCGCCATCTACTATATCAAGGTAACCTTGCAACAAATTAACCGGGGTGGCGAGTTTGTTTCTTACTGGGTGGCCGACTACGGTGGCCTTCTGCAAATGTAGGTTATGCTTAGTAAGTAATAATCACACGCAGAGCCACGCATGCGCAAACGCATCCACGTGTCTACTTTCGAAGGCACGCTAAGACTTCTAGACCACCCAAGTAACGATATCCGCTCCTACCTGAGGTCTTGTTATTGTATCCCCATATTAAACAAAACTAAGATCACAACAAATTACCCTACCGTAGCCCGATAAATATCAATCTAGACTTTTAAACGAATTCACTGTTAAATTATATTCAGTAGGGTAATTTGTTGTGACCTTAATTCTGTCTAATATGGGGATACAATAACAAGACCTCAGGTTTGAAAATTAATTTATTAAAACAAAGAAACTATTAACATTTGATTTTCCAGCTTGAGTGTGTGCATTATGTGTATGTCTTAATGTGAGGTAGGGATGTTTTTAATTTCCGAATACGGTTAGCACATTGTGGCTTTGTTCATAGTTAATATTGTTAAGAGTTGGCCTTTTCTTTTTTATTATTAAAGCTTCCATTATTTTTAGTCTTTTTTGCAGGTGGATGCAGTTAATATATTTGTGTTTTCTACTAGTTTAAACATAAAAAATAATGGAAGCTTTAATAATAAAAAAGAAAAGTCCAACTGTTAACAATATTAACTACGAACAAAGCCACTATATATATATATATATATATATATATATATATATATATATATATATATATATATATATATATAAATAGATAGGTAGAGAGACAGAGAAATAATCTTAGTGGTAAATATACACATACATATGCAATCATATATCTAAAATATGTATATACATATATATATATATACATACATACACATATATTTGTATATAAAAAATAATTCCAAGAGGATAGAATCCAGGTAGAACTCAATGTCCAGTACAGAGTAAGGAGAGTGGTGTTTAAGCCTTTTTATTATATATATATATATATATATATATATATATATATATATATATATATATATATATATATATATATATATATATATATATATATATATATATATATAATGGATAGCGGCTTGGATTGAGGAATCGGAGAGCTGAGTTCGAATTCCAGTTTAATCCATTACATTCACTGGCGTGCTAATACCCTTGAGAAGGTGTGAATCCTCTTCTTCCTCCAGCTATGGGTAAATAGGAGGACAGGCTGGGTTCTATAGCCTTGGATGGCAACTGGTCTGGCAACTCTGAAATCAAAACCTGCAGAAGGTCGTTTGGGGACCTCGTGGCACTTAGTGCATCAGGTCTCTGTATTCGGCCTTTCAAAATATGTGGATGGTCCCGCACGAAACTTTCACCGCTATAATCAAATCTCATGTGCATTCGTCGAATTCGACGCGAGAGTCGAGTATATATATATATATATATATATATATATATATATATATATATATATATATATATATATATATATATATATATATATATATATATATATTTAAATAAATTGTTGGGGGTACAGAACCGTAATATTGCAAGGAATAGATACAAATTATTTCCTAAAGGCATTATGAAAAATAAAAAAATAAGAGATGATAACACTTACAGAACAGACCAACCGGTTTCGTTCTCAAGCTCATCAGGGTCGACTGGGAACAATTTAACAATTATTGTAATATATATATTTACTCACACAAACACCCTACATACAATTAAAACATTAAAAAATGAAATGATTAATGGTATGAGGGGAAAAAAAATTCAAACCACGCGAATTTGCACAGCACAAAGGAAAAAAAACTGGCGGAGTGTGAGGGGAGTGTATGATACACACTAGAGTCTAATAACGTGAAGCCCAAGGAGACAGTCTTTTTGCTTACAAAGAGACGGCTCCCCGGACCGAATATACAGAGATACAAGTGCCCGCAAATGAAATGGAGAGTACGAACTGGACAGTACAGTAAACCAATTCGGACTGAAATCCTTCGCACAATCCCTGCAATTTATCAAATGTTCATATATATATATATATATATATATATATATATATATATATATATATATATATATATATATATATATATATATATATATAGGCAGCAATATTTGCGGGATATCTCGACTCGTTCTCTATTTATTACTTTTCACTTACTACTGGATCTTTTTTTTTAGTTCAAGCCTAGTCTGTACTGGTTAACAGAAGGTTTCAATTCTGCTTGTATTTCTTTGATGATCATTTATCATTATTTACATTCGAACTGTTATCCTCATCTTTGTTATTATTATCCCAACCTTTCAACCAGTGTGTCCCAAACCAGACATTTTCATTTTTTTTTGTCGACCCAGGTATCCTTCAGAAAGTTAACCCTTTATTTGACGTCTTCGTTGTCGGAGGGGCGTATTCAACATTTGATAATTTGGCGGCAATATGCACTTCAAGGTTTTAGGCAGTTTTGATCAACATTTCTTTTCATGGTTAGCTATAAAGAATTGTAAATATAGGTCTGCCTTATACTTAAGTAAAATAATAACAATAATAATTTTTATTAAGAATTTATTACAGGAAATATCTAGTTTTACAGAAACATTGTTGACAATTATGGATTTACTTACATAACAAATAAATAAAAATAATATAAATTTTGATGCTATATTCGATTTGTTGTTAGGTATTTTTCATTTTCTCTTTTGTTATTGGCAGCATTTTAGAAGAATTTGAACGCAATGCTAAGTTTCCTATGTTGAGCTATTTCCTTTACGCTTTGTTACCTCTCTTTTCCATTGTTGTGTTTAGATCGCTTTCTTTCAGTCTTTTTGATGGGCAATAGCTAAATTCTGGAATCATATTTCATTTAAAAAATAAAGTCTGTAAAAAAAGAATATTTTAAATTAATATACGACCAAAAATAAAATGCTTTTGACAAAAAAAAACCTTAATGATTTTCTTATAATTATGTAACAATAATGTAATGATATTCCGCAGACAAATCTACGGTTTATGTTATCTCATTGCATGGTTACGGACTTTAAACCTAAATTGAGCTTGAAATATTGGGTAATCAGCTCTAATTTATTTTTGTAAAATACTTGGATATGATATAATGAATAATTTGCAATGAAAAAAGCAATTTTCGATTTTTTTGTTGAACTCGTCATATGTTATATGAATTAGCATAGTACCCGTCAAAAATGACCGTTTTACATAAGTATTGTTGAACACGCCCCTCCTCTATCGAACGCGTCATATATCATGTGAATTAGCATAGTACCCGTCAAAAATGACCGTTTTACATAAGTAATGTTGAACACGCCCCTACTTGTCCTTATTTAATCCTGCTCAGTTATTTTGTCTTGTTTTTAAAATAGAAATCACCCCAAGCAAGGCAGTAATACCATTAAATCAGAAGAGGTTACAGCGTGTGGAAGAATTAGGAACAGAAATATTAATGATGATCAGGAAGAGAAGTAAGCAATCAGTTGGACAATAGATGGCGATTGACATTGCATTAATTTTTTTTCATATTAAAGTTAGCTGGAAAGCATGGAAACAAAAAGGAGTTCCACAAATTTAGAAGTGCTAGCGAAGAAACTGTTAACCTAGAACTTACGGCTACATCTAGCCAGCTCAATTATAAATTAATGAGATCTCGACGCCAGTCTAGTACTGCGTTTAAATATATTATTAATATATGGTTTTATATTTTCTATGTTATGTATACTGCATAAAGTGTCTTCAAAGAAACAATAAATATTTGTATGAAAAACTGTAAAGTTTGTTTTTTTTTCTATAAGAATAGAGACAGACGAATGGACCATCTCTCTGTAATGGACTCTTCTATTGACGGAGTGGGAATAACATTTTTTTTTAATTGGAATCACCCCATGCAAGGCAGTAAAGCCACTAAGACACAAGGGGGTACAGAGTGTGGAAGAATTAGGAACAGAAACATTAATAATGAGCGGGAAGAGGAAAGAGTAATCAGGAGGACAATAGATCTTGATTTAAATTTTTGCAGATTACAGTTGACTGGAAAGTATAGAGCCGGAAGAGAGTTCCACAAGCGAGAATTGCAAGAGAAGAAACTATTAGCATAGAACTTACGGCTGCATCTAGCCAGTTTAACTGTAAATTAATGAGATCTCGACGCCAGAATTCGAACATTCTAACGACCGTGTATTGCGCTTAAAGTCCAGGTACCATAGCGAAGAGCGATATTTATTCTTATATACAGAAGTGTGACACAAGGCCACAATGGGGTATGTGGAAAAGAGCGGTCTTTTCTTCCTTAACGTTAAACTTAGCTAGCCACAAACACAAGACCCAAATATACAACAATATCCCTTTCACCAAAACAAAGAATTCTTACTTACCTTTCTTACTTCATCCGCCATAATACCTCAGAATCTCCATGAAGTCCTAATTAGTCCCCATATTTACAATTCATTGTCTGTGATGGTGGGCGGGGGTGAAATAAAGCGACAATTAAAAAGAGAAAAATTAAAAACTGGTGAAGAGCTCATTGAACAATTACTATGAAAGTATTTAGAGTTAAAATGATGATCCATTTTTCTGTTATTCGCCGTTCTCTTGATGGTTCTTGAATGGACTTTGAAAATGGAAGCCATGGTATGAATATTGGTACCATTACTGAAGGCCTCATTTGCTTTTGTCTACCTATGATTATATATATTTTTAATCGGTTCCATCCCATACAAGACAGTAAAACCACTAAGACACAGGGGGTTAATAGGTGTGGAAGAATTAGGAACAGAAATATTAATAATGAGCGGGAGGAGGAAAGAGTAATCAGGAGAAGAGTAGATATCGATTGACATTGCATTTAAATTTTTGCAGATTAAAACTGGTCGGAAAGCATAGAGCCGAAAAGGAATTCCACAAGCGAGAAATGCGAGAGAAGAAACTGTTAACATAGAACTTACAATTACATCTAGCCAGCTCAACTGTAAATTGATGAGATCTCGACACCAGTTTAGAGCTGCGCTTAAATTTTAAAAAAACAAAAATAAACTCTAGGTACCATAACGAAGAGCAATATTTATTTGTAATTATTTACAAAATGTGGCACAAGGCCAAAATGGGGAATGGGGGAAAAGGACGGTCTTCATCCGTCTTAACTTTAAACTTAACTAGCCACAAACACTGACCCAAACATACCACAATATTCCTAACACTAAAACAACGCGTTCTTACGTAACTTTCTTACTACACCCACCATAATACCACATTGTCTCTATGAAAATCTTAACTAGTCCCCATATTTACAATTCATTGTCTGTGGGTGGAAGTGAACAAAACAAAATTTTAAAAACTAGCCCCAGTGAGTATTTACAATATGCAAAAACAAATCTATTACCATAGCGAAGAGCTTATCCGAACAATGACCATGAAAGCATTTATAGAGAAGTCATAGAGAGACAACCTTACGGCGGCGGGAAAGAGACTGAAGCCGAGCTGCTATATCAGGACCAATAATATAGCAGATTCTTCTTTGGATCTTATCAAGGTAAAAATCAGGGGCACCGGACCATATGTGGCAGTAATATTCCAAACGGGGTTGGCGGGTGGGGGGGACTGGTAGACTTATAGATATGTAAGAGAGATTCTTAGTTATTACTCGCTCTGTTTTCACCGAGTTTAAATCTGTAATACCGTGCTCGCAATTATTATGTCACCAAATTTATTAGCCAATGCATTTATCCTCTGGGTCATTGAAATAAGCCCTACTTAATAATTATATCGTATTAAATTATTTATATTTGTATCCATTTATTGAAAGACAAAGGCGTCCCTTATATGCAGTAACATGCAATATGTAAGCAAGGTTTCGATCAATTGCTTGTTAGCACGAGTCTGAAGGTTAACCTAATCCAGCCGAAACCACCTGGCACCAATCCAGGTTAACGATTCTAATTAAATGGCTACAATGCGTTTGCCACCAACAGAAAATACTGTCACTCGTTACGTATAACTGTTTACTAAGTTTAATTTAATCTGGCTAAAAGAATAAGATACATGGTGAGGATCGAAATTGCTGTTCAATAATAATGTTCTTTTGGACGAGTTTAGTCAAAAATGAGAAAAACAAAAACAAATTCTGATTGGTCAGAATTCCTACATAAGATTGAATAAAAGGATCGACTTTGAGTAGGCACAAATACTATTAAAATTCTCGCAATTATTTGAAAGTTATGCCAGAATGATAGTCGAGAAATGATCACTCTGAGCTGGATCCATGGGAGAGAAAGTCTAATATCATAGTAACTTTCTATGACCCCAGAATAGACATCATTGGGGAGGCATTCTAGTGTGCAATTTTTTTTTTATCCCGTGACCCGTAGGCTCGTAGGGGCATCATGTGTACTGCAGCCACAGTAGAAGTGGTGTTACTTGGTTCAAATAGCCTGACGGAGCCCAACGCTCTCCAAACCGGTTTTCAATACAGAGTTACCTTAGAGTTAAGCAGGTTGCCACCCAAGGCTATAGAAACCAGTCTGCCCTGCTATTTACCCATAGCTGGGAGTAGAGATGGATTCATAATTTTCATAAGGGTATTAGCACGTAAGTGAATGTAATGTATCCGACTGGAATTCGAACTCGGCTCTCCGATTCCTCAATCGAGCCGCTATCCATTACTCCACCATGCCCCCATAAAAAAAACAACCCCTCTCAAAAAAACAAATACCAATCATAAATATTTATAGTAATATTGCTAATAATAAACTTTCCCGCAGTAGGTTGCCATTTCTGTACACCCATGGCTATAGATCCTACTTTGTCCTGCTATTTACCCATTACTAGGAGGAGGAGAGGATTCGTACCTTTCCCAAGGGTATTAGCACATAAATGAATGTTCGGCTGGAATTCGAACTCGGCTCTCCAATTCCTCAATCCGAGCCACTATCCATGACTACCAGTGCGCAATATATGTGTATAAAATAAACAACCTCCTAATAATTATTTCAAAACCTTAGTTTAATCTGGAATGTACGGCGCACCCCGTGAGGATCAATCTCACTTCTTCTCTCGATCGTTTTGATAGACATTACTCCATAGCAACGCTCGTATAAACATTTGCCTGGGCAACTGATGACTTTAGGCCGCAAATTATAGAGAAGTCAATAAGCGTCAAACACATTTCTCAGTAGAAATCCGTAGCTGTTATTCCGTAAAAATCAAAGTGATCGATATCGACCCCTGTAGGTTGATGGGGCTATCCAGATTGTCAGCCCATAAATACCTGGTGATTCAAGCGGCGTTGTTAATTACATCGTAATGCCTTACGACTAAAACTTACCAATGCGTCTTGGGTGAGACGATGAACTACATCCGCGTCCTGGGTAAGACGATAAACTACATCCGCGTCCTTGGTATGACAATAAACTGCATCCGCGTCCTGAGTGTGATGATAAACTACGTCCGCGTCCTGGGTATGACGATAAACGACATCCGCTCCTGGGTATGACGATAAACGACATCCGCGTCCTGGGTAAGACGATAAACTACATCCGCGTCCTGGGTATGACGATAAACTACATCCGCGCCCTGGGTAAGACGATAAACTACATCCGCGTCCTGGGTAGGACGATAAACTACGTCCAACAGCAAGGGCTCTGAAAAAATAATGTTGCCATTTGTACGTTTTTGAAAAAAATAATATTACCAGCTATACATTTTTGAGAAAAAAAATATTAACAGAAATGTATCGACAAGTCATTGCAAATAATTGTGAATAAATAACTGAATAAAATTCAATTGCACTTTATAAAATATAATTTGTATTTTTCGATTGATTTATTTTTTACGGCTTATCAACCTTTTACAGGTTATTTAAAGCCAGAAAATATTTTTAGATTGTAAGAATTTAACAGCGTTAAAGCGTGTCAATCCAGGTAATTGTACCAACCTTTGACGCCGTCCTGGTAAGACGATAAACTACGTCCAGCTGCAAGGCCTCTGATCAGGAGGCTTTGAGGAGCGGGGAACCACCTCTTAATTGCTGGTGTTCCAAGGTCCACCCTGATCCGGGATGGTAGCACCTGTTAGGATCCCAGCTATGGGCAAATAGTTAACTCCGAAACTGAGGTAAAAAGCGTTATAAAAGTGTAAAAATAGGTTTTAATACCAGAAATAATTTGTAAAAAATTATTACCAGAAATACATTTTTGAAGAAAAAAAATAATATTACCAGCAATACGTTTTTGAAAAAAATAATATTACTAACTATACATTTTTGAGGAAAACATATTATACAGAAATAGGTTTTCGACAAAACAAAAATATTACCAGAAAAAAAAGTTGCCGGCATTAAATGACCCATAGAGGTGTTGATATGCCGTAAAACAAAATAAAACAAACCAAACCATAAAACTTACCAATGACTTTACTACCGTTCATCAAGCACTCCCTCCCCTTTAATGATATCACCCGATTTAATTAATAGGTATATTATTTTTAATATATTTATTATTATTATTATTATTATTCTTTTATATACCGTGTCCCTTCAGGACGTAGGCGATCATGGCCCTCCACCTCAACCTGTCCCTTGTAGCTCTCAATACGTTTTGTCTTTTCGTTATTTCTTCCAGGTTCTGCTCTGCCATCCTCTTGCTTAAGCTCGCTAGGTATGTCACGCGTTGCTTTCCATTGTCTCTCTTTCCCGCTAACCGCCCTGTGAGTATCATATTTTCCAAGCCCTCCTTTCTCATTAGGTGTTCCAGAAATTTCATCTGTCTCTTCCTGATATTAAGTATAAGCTTCCTCCTTGTCTGCATCCTCTCCAAAACCTCATCGTTGCCCACACGCTCGGTCCATGATATCCTTCGCGTCCTTCTGTAGAAACATATCTCCGTCGCCTCGAGTCTCTTCTTCATCTTTGAGGAGACCGTCCAACATTCGCTGCCGTAAAGGAGGACAGATATCGCGTAGCAGTTCAGTAATCTTTTCTTTGTCACCAACGAAATCCTGCTGTCTCGTAATACTCGGCCTAGCTTTTGGAATGCGTCCTTGGCCATCCCAATACGTCTTCGGATCTCAGCGTCGCACTTACCCTCTTCCGATCTCAGCGTCGCACTTACCCACTTCCGTCAGAACACTTCCCAGATATTTAAATATTCGCAATTGTTTGATTTTGGTGTCCCCGTCTTCTAAATTGCATTTCGGGCTCATCCTTTTACTGATGACCATGTATTCCGTCTTCTTGTAGTTTACACTTAGTCCCTTCTTCGCGCTCTCTTTTGCTACCTTCTGTAGGAGATTTTGTAATTTCTTTACTGTGTCATTTGCCTATCTAATGTTGTCAAGATTATGACCACCAATGATGAACCCCGGTAGGATTTCCAGTTCTCTCAGAACTACCTCGCTGTATAGATTTAATAAGTCCGGTGAGAAGACACATCCTTGCCTTACGCCCACTTCTATTTTTTTTATATCTGCTGAAGTCATTTTTTAAAATATTTTTTATGTCTATTATTATTGCATTATTTATGAAGTTTTTCTGATTGTCATCATCTTATAATTTTACTTGTGCCTTAGTTCTTTAGTTAGCGCGGACGTTACGCCTCGCCAATACCTCAAGAATAAAGGAATGTTCACATTGCGTTGGTTTAATTTGTTTCTTTCGTATGCCAAATGTAAGAAAAAAGTTCCACTCAAAGAGCTTTTCTTCTCAAGAACTGCTACTTTACGGAACATTCTTCCCGCGAGAGTGCTCTCCCGAACACTACAATCTTAATCTCTTCATGTCAAGTTTCAGTCGATATCCTCATAAACTTCCCTTCCTACCACATCCTCCTTCATTCAAATCAGATATTTCAGTTGACTCCCAAGTTTTATCCTGTTTGGAGAACTCGCCAGTGTCAAGAGGCTACGCGGAGGCCCAAAACGACGCTTCAAGGATCAGTTGAAGACATCCCTAACACAGGCCAACAACGCCTCTGATACCTGGGAAACCGTTGCTGCAAATCGGCCTTCCTAGCGTAGGACCATCCGGTGTAGTCGGATGGGGTGACCGAGACTTTCGAGTCCAACCGTCAACATGAAAACCAGCCGCATCCATCACTCACACTCTTCAGTGACTCCTTGTCACGACTCTTCAGGAGTAGACTGGGCCTTCACAGCCATCTCCGCCACCGCCACCAGAAGAGAAAAAAAGGAATAAGGAGAGACGATGTCGATCCCGATGCTTAGATGCGAGCGGGTGCCCACCATATGTATTCATTCAGTCGCTTTTTTGTTTTATTAGGCGGGTCACGTGTCCAGAAGGCGTCCCACTCAACTTCCACGTATCATCCTGTGGAGAACAAGAGGCTACGCGGAGGCCCAAAACGATGCTTCAAGGATCAGTTGAAAACATCCCTGACACAAGCCACTCTGAGACCTGGGAAACCGTTGCTGCAAATCGACCTCCCTGGCGTAGGACCATCCAAGGATGGATCCATTTTCAAGTCGATCGTTGGGACGTCAATCATCTGGATCGTTTAAAAAAAAACGAATCTCCGAAGAATCCTTCGCATCAGTTGGCAGGTCTCCATCACCAACAATGAGTTTCTCAGACATCTCTTTGGCAGCGTCGAGATTACCATCCTATAACATCGCTTCCGCTGGTCCAGAATGCGTTTTACTCAAAGCCACGTAACATCCAGTCTGAAAAACATGCCAGTGTCAAGAGCCTATGCGGAGGCCGAAAACTACGTTTCAAGGATCAGTTGAAGACATCCCTGACACAGGCCAACAATGCCTCTGATACCTGAGAAACCGTTGCTGCAAACCAATCTTCCTGGCGTAGAACCATCCTAGTGGGAACCGAGACTTTAAAGTACAACCCTCAACATGAAGAGGATCTACGATGTGCTGTCAGGAAGGCCCGTATCCACCACCCACACTTCTCAATGACACCTGCTCATGACTCTTCAGGAGCAGGCTGGGCCTTCACAGCCATCAGAGTTGGAAAAAGGGAATAAGAAGAAAGGTTGATGATCCCAATGCTCGGATGCGAGCGGGTGCCGACTATCGACAATTGCAATAATTTGTTAAAGTTGTTAAGCTCAAATATTTAACAATATAGACTAGGGAAAAATTCGCTTGGCATTTTATCATTGCATAACAGGGAACTTATCCAATCATTGACTTAAGAATTATGATACCTCAGAAAATTCAGATAGTACAACCTTATAATTTTCAAGGGTATTACTATCTACCACTACTACTGCTGCTACTACTACTACTACTACAATAATAATAATAATAATAATAATAATAATAATAATAATAATAAAATAAAAAAAACACGCTCAGTATAAGAAGAGAAATTAAAAAGGAACCATAAAATATATAATTTATCAGGAAACAGTAAAGAAAAAAAAACAAATATACTTCGGTGCCACTTTAGTATGTGCCTGACTGATCAGTGTATCCTACCACCATATTTGTATCCCACATTATCTAACGTAAGGGGGAAAGCGAAAAACAGGAGGAGGAATTCCATTTATTGTTGCATTATAAAATTTAAAATAAAAAACATTTATAAAATAAGAAATTTGACTAAAAAATCCTAAAACAATATATTTGAATCCTTTAAATAAAACATTCTGAATGTCTTTTAACATATCGAGAAAAAAGTCAGGACAATGTCTTGATAATGTAGGATGCAAGTCGGTTGGTAGGATACACACTAAACCAGAAACTGATCGGTAGGACACACGCTAAAGAAACACCGGTTTTTCTATACTTGA
>OZ010607.1:23940664-23968164 GCA_963932145.1 Acanthosepion lycidas
TTGCATACTTTATACACATTTAAAAAAAAAAGTCATGCTATGGTGAAAGAAATTTAATGCGGCTGGTTTCGTTCTTATAATGGTAACTTCAAATCTTTTCAAGTCTTTTTTTCTTGACAATGGATGCGATAATAACATTTAAATGGTCGAAACATAAATAAATTTTATGACAATTATTCTGATGATTTTTCGTTTTTGGTACCCCAAATTTACTAACTTAATCGCAGTACTAGATTCGCAGATAGGTCTCATCATTTTAGATATTAAATTCCTAGCTGTAAGCATCAGATATATTTTAATGGTTGCTTCTCTAACCTTCTTGCCTGTGGAATTGCTTTCTGGATTCTTGCTTTCCTGTCAACTACGATCTTTAAAAAATGTAAATACATCAGTCGTCATCTTCTGTCCCCTTAAAGTCTGTTTTTTTATTGTCCTAAATCCACAAAGTTTTCTTAATTTCTTTTAATCTCAGTAATTCGTGGCGTCTTAGTCGCTTCATGGATTTGTTTGGGGTGAAATAATGAATATATATATATATATATATATACTACGGCTACTAAAAAACATAACGATGTTAGTGCGACCAACAGACAAATTTGTCAGCCGATCTAATACCTTAGACAAGAAAAAATCACGAAAAGGGAAGAAAAAAGAAAGACCAAAAGGCAGTCACCTCCGTACACAGTAAATTAAAGTGTTCAACGTTTAGCCCAATGTTTCTCAACCTTTTCAAGCAACGGCCCACTCAGGAGCAAATGAAAATATCACGACACACTTAGCAACATTTTTAAAGGCTATACATTTAATTGTTATGAAATAAAACTATTGATTAAAAAAAAATAGACACCCAAATATAAACTTACTTTATTTCAATGTTTCTATTCAACTATTTGTGCAGCTTACTTAGTGTGAATCCTGTCCCTGGGGTTTTGTCGACATTTCTTCATTGTTTGGTCGAATGAGCGATAAGCAGACCCCCATTTCTTCTTCAGTTGAGCGTAATTTCAGAGTAATATACATTGGAAAATTATTAAATCAAATGCTCAATGCTGCATATTGGAAACTTCGACAATATTAATTCATAATTCTTAAATGCATGACTTTAACTCTCGATTCAAACACAGACAAATCGTTTGTCCGATGCCTCGTTAAACAAACAGCCACTTCAACACGCATGCGTGTTTCACTATGTTTTTGAACTTCAATTGCAGAAAAAATTACTGAACACTAGAAATAGATTATTATAAATAAGTAAATAAACTTTAAAGAATTCAAAGAAATGTTTAAAATAGAAGTTAAATTGAAAATCTGTCTGTTCCCGCTTTCCCAAATCGACTTTACTTCTATTCCTCTTATTGCGAAAAATAAACATTATTACTCGGGTTTTCGTTACTATCGCCGAAGCAATTACCAGTGTTTTATATAAGAATTATTTATAACCGTTCCCAAACCCCTAAAATAACCTATGGCTGCTTGCCTTTATACTGAGGATTTGAAATACGGAAAGATTTCTGACTGTTTAGCCCAATGTTTCTCAACCTTTTCAAGCAACGGCACACCTAGGAGCAAATGAAAATATCACGGCACATTTAGCAACATTTTTAAAGGCTATACATTTAAAAGTTATGAAATGAAACCATAAATTTAAAAATGTATATACGCACAAATATGAACTAAGTTTAATTCAATGTTTCTATTCAACTATTTATGAAGCTTATTTAGTGTGAAAACTGTGCCTGGGGTTTTGTCGCCATTTCTTCAATGTTTAGAAGGTGCGATAAGCAGACCCCCATTTCTTCTTCAGTTGAGCGTAGTCTTTCTTGCTTCTTATTTTTAATGTTATTTACCGTTAAAAAGCCTAATTCACATAAATAAGTAGAAAATTTCAATAAAACTGATAAAGCTTTATTTTTTATTAATGTGAGACAAAAAGTTTAATACTTATTCATTTATTCAAATACTAACGATGTACCATTACGACACACACACATGCCGTGACAATATTTTGCGGCACACTTAAGAGTATCGTGCGGTACATTAGTGCCGGCTGTTGAAAATCACTGGTCTACACTGAGAAATATGACAAAGATGGGGACAATAGTTCGAACAATGGGAATAGTATAAATAAGCCTTACTTATTTTACAGATTAGCCTCCATAACCAAAAATCGCCTTGATGCTGAGGGTTTGATATTATTTCGGGTTGACACGTGGAATTAGATCAATCTACCCCGGTTGTTGAAATAATGGGTTCGGTTCGAAATTCCAACATACATCACCTGAAGAAGGCCGGAGCGTATAACGGCCAAAACATCGTAAATATGACAATAAAGATGAGGACAATAGTTCGAAAAATGTGAATAGTATAAACAAGTCTTACTTATTTTATAGTGTAGCCTCTATGATCAAAAATCGGACATAGCAAAATTCAAATTTATTTATTTTATATTGCTAACAGTTTTACTATAGAAAGGAATTACAAATCGAGGCAAAAGGGGTTACCAGTGTTCAGAAACTAATGTAAAGATAGAATGAGGTGGGGGCGGGGGGGCAAGCGTGTTTTGTTTTATGAGGTACTCTGTCGAGGCAAATATACATTGTTTATTTAAATCAGCTTGTACATATCAAAAAAGTAATGCTGATCAAAAAATAACGTTGTGTGGTCGTAAATTGTGTGAGTGCGCTCTTGGCACATCAAACAACTGATTGAAATGAAGAATTCTTCATTTTGGTTTTGGCTAAACTCAATCTTACAAAGAAAATGATGTCTTTCTTGAATAAAATGTTTTATTTTATATTAGATGGTATGGTGATATTTTTTTCTCTGTCATTTTATTGAAAAATGACTCTGATGTGCTGACAATTAACCCTTTGAGGCTTGACCAACGGTTTAACCAGTGATGAAAAATGACGTAATGCCCAGCCACCGGTTGAACAGTGGTAGAGAAAAATTACGTAATGACCAGCCACCGGTTGAACGGTGGTAGAGAAAAATGACGTAATGACCAGCCACCGGTTGAACGGTGGTAGAGAAAAATGACGTAATGCCAAGCCACCGGTTAAACAGTGGTAGAGAAAAATTACGTAATGACCAGCCACCGGTTGAACGGTGGTAGAGAAAAATGACGTAATGACCAGCCACCGGTTGAACGGTGGTAGAGAAAAATGACGTAATGCCCAGCCACCGGTTGAACGGTGGTAGAGAAAAATGACGTAATGCCCAGCCACCGGTTGAACGGTGGTTAAACACGTGTAACTATCTTTATATCTACTTTGAAACATTACCTACCAAATATCTGCGAAGTTTGACCCAGGAGTTCAGACAGAAGGGTAAAAATGGTTCAGGAACGCAAGGGTCAAAAGGTTAAGCTCCGTGATGAAGTATTATAACTGTGATATATACAGTCTTGACAGTTTCCATAATCCACCATACTGGAAAACAGTGTTACTCTTCTCTACCCAATGTATTTCATTTTGACAACTTGAATTCCGAGACAGAAACGACCCCGCAAAAAAAAAAAAAAAAAAATATGTGAGCATTACTTTTATTTATCGATTTCTCTTATATGAAAACTTTAAAGAAGCAGATTTTTTTCTTTAATAGTCCTTCTCAATTTACATCAGTTGTTATCAATGTCACTGTTTAGTAAAAAATTAAAAAAAAAACGGGATAGCAACCCATTAAAAATTACCTTTATAGAACTAAGTAATAGAACGCGGTTAATCAAAATAAGTGTTGCGTTTTTTGTTTCGCTTTTAAAGTAGGCCAAAATTTCGCAGGTTGATTGAAAATAAATTGATCCTAGTGTAAAGGAGATCAGCGTGTTATGAAAAAAATAAATAAATTGCAGCAAAAAAAAAAAAAAAAGAAAAAAGAAAAAGAAAAAAAGACCAGTCAAAAATTAATAATATTAACTATATTTAGAGGAATTGATTTGCTTTCTACGGTTCATCAACCTCTTCCAGTTTATTTAAAGCCAGAAAATATTTTTCGATTGTAAAGTTTTTGGGGGATAATAATGATTTACTGATACAAGTCTTACTAGTTAACCCATAGCTGGCGGGGATTGAAGATGTGGATTCATTCCCTTTCCAAGTATATTTGCGCTTAAATGAATTGAATGATCCCGACTGGATTGGAACTCCGAATTCCAATGCCGAAAAGTTTTCTATTACACCACCCGCACATCCAAGCTTACAGCATCTGGTATTCCCAAACGATTCACTCATCTATGTACTGACCAGGCACGACGTTGCTTAACTTCTGTGATCGCACGAGAATCTATATTTAGAAGAACGTGCCAGAAAACATTTCTCATCAGAATCCATTATGCACCCTTATAATTCTATCATTCATCCGGGCACTGAATACAGCTGCCATATTTGGTCTCTTACTGTATATCGTGAGATTCGTGACAAAATTCAAAGAAGGGTCTGTAATGTAATCGATCCTGACCTGGCATCCTTAGTGCTTCGATTGCATGAATTGTAAGTGGGCTACTAGATTGGCAATTAGGTCTCACCATTTTGCTGTTGAACTAGTTAGACACAATTGTCTCCTCGAGTCTAAGTTTCTTTTCTCACACTTCTCACCTGTGGAACACCATTCTGATTTCTTGCTTTTCTGCCACCTACAATTCTCAAAAAGTTAAATGCAATATCAATCGCCATCTTCTGTCTTCCTGAATCCTGTTTCTTTATTGTCCTTTTCCTCAGTAAAATCATCTCATTCTCTTTCACTCCCTATAAAGCCCTGTGTCATACTAACATTATTACCTTGCTTGGGGTGAAATGATTAAAAAAAATATTTATTTATTTATATATATATATATATATATATATATATATATATATATATATATATATATATGCACACACACATTTTTACACACACACTTACATATATGTAAAATGATATAACATGAATTTCTTATTAAAAGCATATACTTTCTACCTTTGATATATATATATATATATATATATAATATATTATAATAATAATAATATTTTTTGTTTAAAAATATGATTCCTTCGCTACATAAGAGTTCTCATGAGAACTCTTATGTAGCGAAGGAATCATATTTTTAAACAATAAATATTATTATAATATAAGCTCTACTTCTGTATGGAGCACTGTCTTCTTAAAAATAAAAACAAAAATACTAAGGAACCCCGGATTATGCACCCAACGTGTTCTTTTCTATTTTCTGCATACCTGCACAATGATATATATATGATATATATATATAAATATATGATATATATATATATATATATATATATATATATATATATATATATATATATATATATATATATATATGTGTGTGTGTGTGTATATAAATAAATATATATATAATTATTTATATATTATATGCGCGGTACTTATTAGAAAGCGCTCAATATCAGAGATAGAGCTAACATATATAGTTGGATAGATGTGAGCTTGTGACCCTGGGTTTCACGCTTTAGCGATATATATATATATATATATATATATATATATATATATATAGATAGATATATGAATATATTTGAAACGGTACAGAAGCGTATTAAGGCATTAAAAACAAGAAATTTTATATTATGGACCATGATAGATTTAAAATAAAACAAACACCAGTCGACCGGTTTCGTCCCCTCTCATCAGAACTGTTAACGGGGAAATTATGAGGAAAAGAAAAGAAGTCTGTAAACAAAGAGATTGTTTGCTTGGACTTGCTGTGCTGCGTTTCTAGCATCTTGGTTGGTATAACTTTTATAATAATTTATTTCTTCCTGTCCAATCATTCATGTCATGCATAACAGACTTCTTTTCTTTTCCTCATAATTTCCCCGTTAACAGTTCTGATGAGAGGGGACGAAACCGGTCGACTGGTGTTTGTTTTATTTTAAATCTATCATGGTCCATAATATAAAATTTCTTGTTTTTAATGCCTTAATATATATATATATATATATATGCACTGTGTTTTGCTAGTCAATTTTTCTTATCAGAATCTATCTTGCACGTTTACAAATCTACCATTTGTCAGTGCACTGAATACTGCTGCCATATCTAGTCTGGTTCTCCTGCTGTATCTTTCAAAATTCTTAACAAAATACGAAGAAGTGTCTGTTATGTTATCGATCCTGATCTGGCATCTCGACTTCAATCACTTTCTCACTGATGTGACATATCTTCCTTCTATCTCTTCCACAAATATTTTCATGGCAACTGTTCTAATGAGTTTTTTTGCCTTTGATCCCTTGACTGCACGAATTTAAACGTGCTACTCGATTGGCAATTAGGTCTCGCCGTTTTACTATTGAACTAGCTCGATGCAACCGTCTCTTCTATTCTAATGGTTTCTTTTTTCGCGCTTCTCCACCGTGGAACGCCTTACCGATTTCTTGCTTCCCTGTCAACTACGGTCTTTAAAAAAAATAAAATCTTCTGTCTTCCTGAATCCGCTTCTTCTGTTCTCTTCTTAATATACTCTTCTCTTTCACTCTCTGTAATCCCCTGCGTCATAGTGGCGTTAACGGCTTGCTCGGGGTGAAATGATTTAAAAAAAAAAGTCGGACAAATTAAGACTATTACATTTTCAACTCTTACGGATTGTAAACAAGTAGAAAATAAGCGGAAACAAAAACATTAATGATAATGACAATGCTTCATCTAAGAAAATCGGTCAATTTGAACCAATTACGTCTATTATTATTATTATAAACAAACAGAAAATACAAGAGGAAATGACAGCTTGTTCAAAGTTGACAGTAATGACAATGTTTTATAAAACGAAATTCTTAGAAATTAAAAATGTCCCTCAGTTTGGAGGCAATCATGTCTCACCACACATCCCTTTACTTTATTATTCATGAAATACCAAGACATCTTGCGAAAGATGGCGGCAGTGTTTTATCACATGCCTTCTCCATTATTTTTTTTTTTAATTCTGAGTTGTTCTTCTGGTTCAGATGATTGCCAAAGAGTGTAGACGAGTCTCTTCGGTTACCATCTATTAGTGTTTGAGCCTTTTATATTATATATATATATATATATATATATATATATATATATATATATATATATATATATGAAGAAAAATATACGGAAAAAACAAACAAAAATCCTTATATGCAATTATGCTGTTTTAATGTTAATTGCATATAAGGATTTTTGTTTGTTTTTCCGTATATTTTTCTTCATACTGTCGGATCTATATCCATATATTTGCTTACACATACACACACACACACACACACACACACACACACACACACACACACATATATATATATATATATATATATAATATAAAAGGCCCAAACACTAATATTCCATGGTTATAATTTATAACATTGGAATCGTAATCACGATCCAATTCATCAGACCTACAAATACAGAAAAAAGTCCAAAATGTGGGTATAGTCTATTTCAGAATAGCACAGCTATATGCCAGTCTTCCTCAGTCCAGGGCTGTCTCAGAATGTTGGTTTTTTGAATTTAGCTTAGATAGCTGCCGGTGAAAATGCGTGGGGCCACTTAAGGGGACGCGCATCGATTTGATAAGTAGTCTAGGTTGGTGACAAGGAGATGGACCGGTTTTGGCAGTTTATTTATGGCCAAAGGTTGTACGTCAATAATTTTACTTTCCTGCTGGTTGATTATATTGTTAAGTGGTGGTGGGGAATTTAGCACACACACACACACATACACTCTCTCACACACACACACACACACACACACATATATATATATATATATATATATATATATATAAATGTTTTTATATATTAAAAAATCAATAAAAAAATCGTTTCTGTCTCAGAATTCTATTAGGTTAGTGCAAAGATAATGTCGTTTTTTGACGTTAAAAAATACGTCAAAAAACGACATTATTACGTCATTATTTTTGCACCAACGTAATATTAGTTTGGTGCAAAAATAATGTCGTTTTTTGACGTTAAAAAATACGTCAAAAAACGATGTTATTTTAGCACCAACCTAATAGTTATCAAAATAAAATACTGTTATATACCTATGTACCTATGAGCACTAATGGTTATGTCCCAATCCTCATAAATACGTTGGACATTATTGTTAGTGTGGGAGGGGGTAATATGCTGTCTAAGTACTTTAACCTTAGCAGTGGTTTACCTACTTCACGCCAGTGGAGAGTATTGTAAGATTTAGTCAGTTATGTGCCATGTGTGATACACGCTTTGACGATCATGTATCTTTCGATTCACAGGGCAGATTTTTTCCCGTAATAGGTTGTCATTTCTTTCTGCGGGCAACCAATTGGCATCTAAGGCTATAGAACCCGGTCTGTCATGCTATTTACCCATATCTGGGGGAGAAGAAGAGGATCCATATCTTTCCCAAGGGTATTAGCACGTAAGTGTATGTAATGGATTCGACTAGAATTCAAAGTCGGCTCTCCAATGCCTCAATTCGAGTCGCTGTCCATTACTCCAAATGATATTTATTATAAAAATGCATTGCAAGTGATTTTTACTATAAAAAATGCATTACAAATGATTTTTACTATAAAAATGCATTGCAAATGATTTTTACTATAAAAAAATGCATTACAAATGTTTTTACTAAAAAAATGCATTGCAAATGATTTTTACTATAAAAATGCATTGCAAATGATTTTTACTATAAAAATGCATTGCAAATGATTTTTACTATAAAAATGCATTGCAAATGATTTTTACTATAAAAAATGCATTGCAAATGATTTTTACTATAAAAATGCATTGCAAATGATTTTTATTATAAAAATGCATTAAAAATGATTTTTACTATAAAAATGCACTGCAAATGATTTTTACTATAAAAATGCATTGCAAATGATTTTTACTATAAAAATGTATTGCAAATGATTTTTACTATAAAAATGCATTGCAAATGATTTTTACTATAAAAATGCATTGCAAATGATTTTTACTATAAAAATGTATTGCAAATGATTTTTACTATAAAAATGCATTGCAAATGATTTTTACTATAAAAATGCATTGCAAATGATTTTTACTATAAAAATGCATTGCAAATGATTTTTACTATTGTTATATGCCGTACCTATGAACACTAATGGGGATGTCCCAATCATCATCAATACGTTTTAAGTGGGGGGGTAATATGCTGTCTATTTATTAGGTTGGTGCAAAAATAATGTCGTTTTCTCACATAGTAACATATGTTAGAAAACGACATTATTTTTGAACCAACCTAGTTCACTACTAGCAGTGGTTTACCTACATGACACCGCTAGCGAGTATTGAATTTTGTTGATGTTATAAAGATTACTATTTTCATTTCCAACCTCTGTTTTGTTTATTCCTCATTCAGTAACCCTTTTTAGGTTACAACAAATACATTGGATAAAAAAGAATAACAACTTTGCTATCATCGTAGATTTTATAAACACAGTGTTTGGCTGTAGTAGGAAGTTTTTTTTCCACCCCCCCAGCTTTGAGCTCAAAGCCACCATTCTTTGAATAACAAGTTCCTTTGATCCGCATTTATAGAACGTTAAATTAAATAACCATATACTTGATGTTTAATCTTTGAGCTGTACGCTCAAGTGCCGAAAGCGAATGTAGAACGCTTATCTTTTGTAGATAAAAACTAAATTACATCATTCACGCCATGACGAGCACATATGCACCAGTAGGCGTGTGTAGGTGTAGATGTGGGTACGATTGTGGGTGCTTGTGTATATGGAGTCATGCAGGTGTGCGCATATCAAATAAAGGGCTTACAAACACAAACAATCCCTCCACTTGTCACCTCCTTAACTCCCCAACCGCTAAAATAAATTCTTCTTGTATGTGCCGTGTCCCTTCAGGACGTAGGCGATCATGGCTCTCTACAAGTTCCTGTTCTTCGTATCACTTAATACAATTTGTCTTTTTGTTATCTCTACTAAACCCGCTTCTGCTATCCATTTACCCAAGCTCGACAGGTAGGTTGTACGTTGTTTACTTCTGTTTCTCTTGCCTTCAATCTGCCCTGTGAGCATCAAATTTTCAAAGCCCTCTTGCCTCATTATTTACTCTAGAAATTTCAACTATCTCTTCCTGATGTTAAGTATAAGTGTCCGTCATGTTATCTAAAACTTTGTCGATGCTAAGTCTACGGTATTCTCAGCATCCTTCTGTAGAACCACATTTCTGTTGCTTCAAGTTTCTTCTTCATCTGTGAGAAGATTGTCTAGCATTCACTGCCATATAAGAGGACTGTTATTACATAACAGTTCAGTACTCTTTTCGTTGTCTCGTTTTTTTTTTCTATTTCTTAATACTTTACTTATATTTTGGAAGGCATCTTTCGCTATTCAAATGCGCCAACGAATTTCAGTGTCACACTTTCCGTGTGTAGCGAGAGAATACACTTACACCACCGGGCGAAGCGGGCATGTACGTGTTTGGCGTGTAAATCCAACATGGCTGACGTCGCGAGCTAGCGACGATGTCACGCGTGGTTAAGAAGCGCGTCCATTTGCAATCGTCCCACTACGCATGCGTGACGCTACTTTTTTTTTTTTTTAATACTGTGGGTCATTTGGTGATAGGCAATAGTAAAAAAAAAATAGTAGATGGCATAGTCAGTTGTCAGAGCGAACTTGTAGATTACGGATCGTTTGGTTGGACCAGAGTGCGTAGAAGTTTCGTTGCGTTGCGTCGAACCCTGTTGATTAGTTGTCCGACACCGTCCTTCTGTTAAAATACTTCCCAGGTATTCAAATTCTTTTAGTTGTTTGATTTTGGTAATACCAATTTGTCAATTATCATATTGGGTTGTTGTTGTCGATTCCGAGATGAAATTCGGTCTCCAATGAATGAAAAACGCAGGAATGAAATATTACAAATAAATATATTTACACAATAATACAATTGGTAATATGGTTAGTAGATCCTGAAACGCGGTTAGTAGCAATAACAATATATATATATATATATATATATATATATATATATATATATATATATATATATATATATGCAGTCTGGTAAATCCGGTCTCGAATAGGACTTCTTTAGAGTCTACGTGCTCGCAGCTGTGACTTCTACAAGCAGTTACCTCACACTATTACTCTACCTCCAACTCAATCACAATCACTGCTCTCTCTACTCAGACTGACTCTGGGTATTTAACGGCAGCAGTTCAAGTACACATCGGTCGAGTCCACTTGTATGAAAAAGGGGAGGACCCCATAACAGTTGTTCCTTTTGCTAATAACCATGCATTTGGTCTTCTTGCAGTTGTTCCTTTCTTCTGGCTTTCCTTCTTTACCTTCTGTTGGGATTCTTGTAATTTCCTTTCTGAAACTGTTACTAACTCTATGTAACCTGCATATCTTATGTTAAATTTGTGGCCGCCAATAATGAATCCTGGTAGGACTTTTACTTGTCTCAGAATCGCCTCGCTGCATAGGTTGAATCAGTCCGGTGAGAAGACACATCATTGCCTTACACCACTTTCTCTTTTTGCATATTTACTCCCTCACGAAGCAAGCCGAGAATGCCGAAAGGTCAAACCGACCTCATAATCAATACTTGCTAAAAGTTTTTATTTCTTTTCTTTTTTCGTAAAAATATTTTTTTAAAATTGTTTTTCTTTCCCTGACATTTTTAAAATCTTTCTTTTGTTTGTTTATCTATCTATCTATCTATCTATCTATCTATCTATCTATCTATCTATCTATCTATCTATCTATCTCAGTCTGTTCATTATCTATCTATCTATCTATCTATCTATCTATCTATTAGGTTGGTGCAAAAATAATGACGTAATAATGTCGTTTTTTGACGTATTTTTTAACGTCAAAAAACGACATTATTACGTCATTATTTTTGCACCAAGCTAATATCTATCTATCGATACTGAGGAATAAGGTAATATAAATATTGCTATTTTATGTTTATTAGTTTATGAGTGTTTTTACGACATTTATATGTTGAATGTTATGTAATTCATTCTGAGCCTCTTGCCATGCATTTTCAGATTTTAATGCTTTCCTATCCTTGATACCAGCACAATAGATGGTGTAATATTTCGAAATTTGTTTTTTAATTAAAAGTGGCTTGTCTGGTATATGCCAATAAGTGCATAATGTTAGGAATTGCAGTGGCTAAGTATCTGAGAACAAATGTGTGTGTGTGTATGTGTATTTACTTATTTAAAATCATTTCACCCCAAGGAAGGGGTTACTGAGTGTTAGAGAATAGGAAGAAGAAAAAAAAACATTATTAAGGAGAGAGAGCAAGAAAAGAAGAGGAATTAAGAAGGAGAAAGATAACGATTGACATTGCATTTAAATATTTGAAGATCAAAATTGACTGGAAAGCATAGAGCCTGAAGGAAGTTCTACAAGCGAGAAGTGTGAGGGAAGAAACGGTTAACCTAGAACTTACGGTTGCATCTAGCCATTTCGACTGCAAATTGATGAGACTAGTTTCTCCTTTATGTGCCGTGTCCTTTCAGGTTTTAGGCGATCATGGCTCTCCACTTCCCCCTATCCCTTGTAGCTCTCAATAAATTTCGTCCCTCTACCACATCCCCCAGACCACGTTCTGTCATCCACTTGCTTAAGCCTGCTAGTTATGTCATGTGTTGCTTTCCCTTGTCTCTCTTACCCGCTATCCACCCTGTGAGTATCAGATTCTCCAATCCTTCCTTTCTCATTAGGTGTCTCAGAAATTTCAGCTGCCTTTTTCTGATGTTAAGTATAAACTTCCTCCTTGTTTGTATCCTCTCAAAAACCTCATTGTTGCTTATATGTTCGGGCCATCCTTTAGCATCCTTTTGTAAAACCACATCTCATTCGTCTTGAGTCTCTTCTTCATCTTTAAGGATTTTGGTTTGGTTTATTTTGTTTTACGGCATATCAACCTCAATGGGTTATTTAATGCCGACAACATTTTTAGGATAGATTCGTATGAATAGAATATGTATTCTTTGGTTTAGATTGGTTTGGTTTATTTTGTTTTACGGCATATCAACCTCAATGGGTTATTTAATGCCGACAACATTTTTAGGATAGATTCGTATGAATAGAATATGTATTCTTTGGTTTAGATTGGTTTGGTTTATTTTGTTTTACGGCATATCAACCTCAATGGGTTATTTAATGCCGACAACATTTTTAGGATAGATTCGTATGAATAGAATATGTATTCTTTGGTTTAGATTGGTTTGGTTTATTTTGTTTTACGGCATATCAACCTCAATGGGTTATTTAATGCCAGCAACATTTTTAGGATAGATTCGTATGAATAGAATATGTATTCTTTGGTTTAGATGGGTTTGTTTTTTTTTTTTTGTTTTACGGCATATCAACCTCAATGGGTTATTTAATATCGATAACATTAAATAACCCATTGAGGTTGATATACCCTTAAATTTTTAGGATAGATTCGTATGAATAGAGCATGTATTCTTTGGTTTAGATTGGTTTGATTTATTTTGGAATGTGTCTTTGGCCATCCCAATATGTCTTGGGATTTATTCCTATCGATAACAACAACCATGATTTATTTAACCACATCATTGCTGACACGCTCGGTCCCTGATATCCTTAGCATCCGTCTATACCTCCTCCGTTGCCTCGTGTCTTTTCTTCATCTTTGAAGAGACCGTCCAACATTCGCTGCCGTAAAGGAAGACAGATATCACGTAGCAGTTCAGTACTCTTTTCGTTGTTACCAACGAAACCCTCCTGTCTCATAATACTCTGCCTAGTTTTTGGAATGCGTCCTTGGCCATCCCAAGAAGTCTTCGGATCTCAGCGTCGCACTTACTGTCCTCTGTTAGAATACTTCCCAGATATTTAAATTTCCACGCCTGCTTGATTTTAGTGGCCTTTGATTTGTAAATGGCATTTTGGACTCATCTATTTACTGATGATCACGCATACTGTCTTCTTGTAGTTTATGCTTAGTCCCTTTTTCTCGCTCTCCTTTGCTACCTTCTGTGGAAGGTTTTTTTCATTTCCTTTCCGTATCTGCGTATCTTATATTGTTAAGATTATGACTGGCAGTGATGAATCCTGGTAGAATTTACATTTATCTCAGAATTGACTCGTTGTATGGGTTTAATAAGTCCGGTGAGAAGACACATCCTTGCCTTACCCTCCTTTCTATTTCTGCATATCCGTTGAATTCATTCAGACAGTAAAACCACAAAGACACAAAGGGTTAAAAGGTGTGGAAGAATTAGGAACAGAAATATTAATGTTGAGCGGGAAGAGGAAAGAGTAATCAAGAGAAAAATAGATATCGATTGACATTGCATTTAAGTTTTTGCAGATTAAAATTAGCTGGAAAGCATGGAGCCGGAAAGAAGTTCAACAAGCGAGAATTGCAAGAGAAGAAACTGTTAGCATAGAACTCACGGCTACATCTAGCCAGCTTAACTGTAAATTGATGAGAACGCCAGAACTCGAACATTCTAACAACTGCGTATTGCGCATAAATTCATAAAGTTCAGGGTACCATGGTGAATGAGCTCATCCGTACGATTACCATGAAATTATTGATAGAAAAGACACAAAGAGGCAATCTTATGGCGGTGGGGAAAATAAATGAAGCCGAGCTGCCAGATCAGGACCAATAATATTGCTGATTCTTTGAATTTTATCAAGGAACTCAAGGTAAATAGGAGGAACAAGAAAAATCTCAAGTTGATGTTAAAAATTGTTGATATATTTAAGATGGAATGATTTGTTATATCTGTCTATATTTCTGAGATGAGGTATTGTAATTCGAAAAGAATTTACGGCTAAATTTAGCCAGCTTAACTGTAAATTGATGAGATCTCAACGCCAGAACTCGAACATTCTAACGACCGTGTATTGCGCTTAAATTCTTGAAGTCCAGGTACCATAGGAAATCTCATCTGAACCCTTACCCTGAAAGTATTTATAGCAAAGACACATGGAAGCAACTTCATGGTTTTGGGAAAGTGTCTGAAACTGAGACGCTAGCTCAGAACCACGGATATTCGCTGAATATCGGATTATCTTCTTGGGTAGATCGTTAATCTGGAGCAGAAAGAGCGTAGGAGCGAGAAACGTGTTTTCTCGATAGCGTTAGTATGGAAGGGAACGGTTCTAGATCAGAAGTCGAAATAGAATCGACGATAACCGCTACGCTACCCGAGCAGTCCCACTTACGTTGCTATGATAACTTCTAGTCATGCGAATCCCAGCATTTTGACTAACGATTTTCACAGCAAACAAAATGAAAGCTTTGCCTCACTCAAATATTTATCCTTCTCCTCAGTAGTCGCTACATCGAATAATGACAATGATTCAGATCATAAATTCAAATAACTCTTTATTCTACTATGATATTACGAATGCTTGCGGTAAAATCATACTCAAACATTGGTTCTTGTTTGACCACCGAAATCGTCGAGTTAGGCAAGTACTTAGACCGCTTGGGTACACCGGGTACTTTAAACGAGTATCAGGTGCAAACTGACTGGGTAATGGGGCTAGCAAGTTCATCCTCTGAAAAAAAAGAAGAAAATAGAAAAAGAAATGAAAAAGAAGAAAAACAATAAAAAAGAAGAAACAAATCAAAGAAAGTTGAAAGAAGAAAAAAGAAGAAAAATAAATAAAATTTGAAACGAATAAAAGAAAGGAGAAAGAAGAAAAAACATAAAAAAGAGGAAACGAATGAAAGGAAAGAAAAAGAAAGAAAGAAGAAATAAAACAATTAAAAAGAAGAAACGGATGAAAAAAGAAAGCGAAAAAACAAGAAAAAACAAGAAAGATGAACAGGAATGATAGGAAATAAAGTGAAAGAAGAAAATAGAAGAAAAACAATAAAACAAGAAGCCGGTGAAAAGAAAGAAAGAAAAAAAAGGAGAAAGAATAGAGAAGAAGACATGGATAAAAGGAAAGAAGGAGAAAAAGAAGAAAAAAACAATAACAAAAAGAAGAAACCTGTGAAAGAGAAGAAGGAAAAAGAAATAATCAAAAAGAAGAAAATGAATTAAATTCAAAGATGAAAAAAAAAAAAGAAAGAAAGAAAGAAATGTATTAGGTTGGTGCAAAAATAATGTCGTTTTCTCGCATAGTAACATATGTGAGAAAACGATATTATTTTTGCACCAACCTAATAGCAAGGAAATAAAAAGAAATAGAAGAAAAGAAAAAGATAAAAATTGAAAAAAAAAAAAAAAAATTAAAGAAAGAAAAGGGGAATAAATCAAAAGCAAAAGAAGTAACAAAAATAAAAAAGGAAAAAAAAAAGGAAAAGAAATGTAACAAAAGAAGGAAAAGAAAAGCGTAGGAATAAATAAAATGAAGAAAAACAAACAAACAAACAAAAAAAAAATGGAAAACGAGCTAAAAAAATAAAACTAAAAATAAGAAGATTAGATAAATAGAAGAAAAAATAACAATGGCTTTTATACAAATATTGTGAAGACAAATTCGATGCGGATATCAGAGTCGTCCAATTCAAATCAGTGGCTTGATCCGTGAAATCGTTTATTCCTTTTTGGCGCGGTTTCCACAACAGACAGGAAAACAGGGCGCGGGGGGGGGGTAAACCAAGGGTAAGAGACACGGAGAGTATATTCATATTCGAGCTCTTTGACCTGCTGAAATTTACTGAAGCATAAAGATGTGTACACAGTAGAGATCCAGAAGTGAAAGCCATGTGAATCGAAGAAAGAAATGCGAAAAGAATTTCTCTGAGTTCTTCGTCAGGAATGGATATACTAGTCTGCATTTTTTTCGTTTTCTTTTTACTCTATTTATACCATCAAAAACATTTGAGACTTTTATTTAAACTGATTAATTGGCTCTACTATCTTATAATATTTGTTACTTATATTAGGTAATAGGTAGCTGTTCGGGTTGAGGAATCGGGGAGCCAAATTCGAATTCCAGTCGAAGTCCTTACATTCACTTACGTGCAAATACCCTTGGGAAAGGTATGAAATCTATTTCATCCCCCAACTATGGGTTAAATAGACTCACCAACATGCACTTTGTCAATCAGGAAGGTGTTTTTCTCTCCAACCAGACATGGTCAATTAGAAATGGATTCTCTCCAACAGGAGTGAGAAAGACATAGTCAATGAGAGAGGGATTTTCTCCAATAGGAGTGAGAAAGACATTATCAATGAGAGAGGGATTTTCTCCAATAGGAGTGAGAAAGACATGGTCAATGAGAGAGGGATTCTCTCCAATAGGAGTGAGAAAGACATCATCAATGAGAGAGGGATTCTCTCCAACAGGAGTGAGAAAGACATCATCAATGAGAGAGGGATTCTCTCCAACAGGAGTGAGAAAGGCATGGTCAATCAGGGAGATGGAGAAGAATCTCCGACTGCAGTATTTACTACTCTATTTATGCGAATGGGGACATACCCATTATAATTCGTAGGTATGCTACAACACACTGTAAAAACACTTCGGCTAAAGTATTGTTTCATTTTGTTTATGTTGTCCCCCACCCCTCATAACCGTATTGAATTATGGGATATCGTAAGTTGTGATGTTTGGGGTTTAATTCGTTTTGTTATTTCTTAGGAAGGTAACTAGTTATTTTTTAATTTATTATCTTATACGCTGTTAATTAATTTATTTTCCTTATACGCTATTATTATACGCTCACTCTTAGCCTGCTGATAGGGTTTTTGTTTGAGAATACCATATTGACCAATTATTTTCATTTTTATATTTTAGGTTCTTTACATACTATTAATACCCACTCTTAACCTGCTGATAGGATTTTTATTTGAGAATACTATATTTGCCAATTCTATTCATTTTTATATTTTAACTTTATTCTACACTGTTAATACCCACTCTTAACCTGCTGATAGGATTTTTGTTTGAGAATGGCTATTCTATTAATTTGAGTATTTTCTATAATGGTTTCCTACAAATTATCAGATCTGTGTTATCGCAGAAAAGATTTCCGTAGCAGAAATGTAAAATGAAAATTAACAATAACGGCTTTAAAATCTCAACTGAAAAGAATAAGCGAAGACGATATAAATTAAAGTGTTTATTTAAAACATGAGCTATTTTAAACGAGCGTTTTGCACGGTTGAAAAAGCAAACATGTCGTCTCAAGCAGACGCCAGATCAAGTAGATTATTGAACGGTTCAAACTTTGAGTCAGTCGCATCGGATTAAGCAGTGTAATATAAAATGATTTTGTTGTCATTAGTGCTTCAGTTATCGAGATTCGTAACTAGAGCCGGTGCAATTTGAAATATGTAAGCTCAGATCAAATAATACGAAGCGTAACGAGATAGTCAAAGGAAAAAAAAAGCGAAGAGGCTCAAATATAAGCTGAATTGGATTATTAGTTCCTGTTACGTCTCAGGTCTCGTTAACTTGCACGATCAGTGGATTTTTTTTTTACACTGCGTCGTTACCATTAAAATAGTCTGATAATAAGCTTTATATTTTAGTAATAGATATTTATTGCTAAAAGTCTGGCATAAAAGATATTTATTGCTAAAAGTCTGTTTATAAATTAAGAATTTATATAGAATAAAACACCTGTCTATATCTCTGAGATGAGATATTATGATTACTTACATTATTTATATCAGTCGGACTTTTATACTCATCTTCATTTCAATATTCCCAACATTTCGACCGTTGTACACTCCGGCTTTCTTTAGGATCTGTCTGTATTTCTGAGATGAGGTATTGTAATTATTTACACTATTTACATTGTTCGGATTGTTGTCCTCGTCTTTTTGTCATATTCACAACGTTTGGACCGTTGTACGCTCCCGCCTTCTTCAAGGACACATGGCCCAGTGGATAAAGACGTTGCTTAGGTCCAGTGACTAGACCCAAAGAGTTGTAAGTTCAATACCAGGCCACAGCAGTGGTGAACCAAAGTTGAATTAAAGGGAAATAACTCAGACATCCGGCACGTGGAACTAGAACAATCTACCTCGGTGGACGAAATAAAGTGTTCTATTCGAAATTGCAGTCACCTGAAGAAGGCTGGAGCGTACAACGGCCGAAACGTTGTGAATATGGAAATTCTGATGAGGTGCGAATAATGAAAAAAATGTAAGAAAGAATAAAACGAACGTGTAGAAAAAGTGGCCACAGTTAAATGTAAGTGGCTAGGAAAGAAATCCCAGAATGCATTTGTGGGGTTTTGCTTATAAATTTATTTTTGGGAGGGTGTGTTTTGCAATCATTGCCATCTGTGATTAGAAACAATAAAATGAATTGGGTCTCGAGCGTTATTTTATTAACACGAGAACTATATAGGCGATATATTATAAGTATTGTTGTGGCCTTGTTAGGGCCAGAAATAAAGACACAAAGAGAGGAATTGAGTTAAGCAAATGTAATAACAAAAACTGTAATACAAACAAGAGTGTTACAGCAAGAATGTTCGGTTCGACTGTCAGAGCTGAAACTCCCCACCCCCAAAAGGCAGTACCTGCTCTTATTTATAGCTGGGAGGGTCCACACGTGCGTGGGTAAATTACCATATCAATTATATATATATATATATATATATATATATATATATATATATATAATGTCGCACATTACGAAATGGACAACATGTTGTTTAATACTGTTTATTATAAACAGAGCATTTACTTAAATATTTGTATCTACAAAAAAGAATCTATAAACATAAAAATGTCTTTTTATATATATATATATATATATATATATATATATATATAAAGTCATCCACAGTGTGGCTAGACATCCGGTTGCTCTAGCTAGGATCGAAACCCGATTGAATTGGTGTCAGTCGGATGTTCTATATCTATATCTCTATCTCTCTCTTCTCTCTCTCTCTCTCTCTCTCTCTCTCTCTCTCTCTATATATATATATATATATATATATATATATATATATATATATATATATATATATATATATATATATATATATATATATATATATATATATATATATAATGGCCATACGTATCCGAGGATGTCTTCCTCCTAAGTCGGCTAGCTAATCCCTGCATACGCCTGCTCAAGCACTTTTGTGCTTGTTCAACACCTACAGAGCCCAACTGTGGTTGCTACTGCAACTATGCTGAGTGGACTTTAGTTACAGTTCTGGAAGAGAGCACGTATGTATCAGAATCCACAGTCTGAATAAGGCTAATACGCTCAAACCCTCGGTCACGATGACTTGTGATTTTGTGCTAGCACAATCATCGACCGTTCCCCAAAGAGTTCCCTCTACACAATTTCAATCACAAATACGGATTTCACTCGTCACTAATGTAGGTATACATTTCTGTAGGTCAGTGGAAATAAGCGATCTATATTTTCCAGTTTTGAAAGATTTCAAATGCGTTTCCGAGTACTTGTTGGAGAATAATTATTTTCCACTCTCCAGGCTCTCTCTCTCTCTCTCTCTCTCTCACACACACACACACACACACACACACACACACACACACACACAGAGGCAGGATAGGGAGTCTCTCACTGCTCTGTCGCTATTACCATGAAAAGTGCTCGGACGAACTGCATCTCCCGAACAAGGTCTGACGTTCACGGCTAGAAGCCGTCATCGCGCTTACATTCCATCGGTGAGAAGTAAGTTCTATTTAAACAGCTTCTTCCCGTGATCCACTGCTCTATAGAACTGACTCCCAAGAGGATATTTCCCCGATCCCTACAATCATAACCTGTTCAAGTCTACAGTTAACCGTTATCTTCCCCTTCTATCACTATAAACTACTGTGTGGATCTATATCGCACACACACACATACATACATACATACAAAAATACAAATCACATACAACGCCAAGCATTCATTGGTTAATTAATCTCCACTACATTATTATAGACAATTTACAAATCGCAGCAATGCGACAATTTTGTAATCGCTCTATTTTACTGTAGTCTATTGTGCACTTTTGGGGAGACTCGAGAAAGCTTCTGGGATCCGTTTCTCCCAAAAGTGCACAAAATTGACTAAATGAAAATAGTATTTTATCATTATTTTTAGGTAGATACCGCCCAAATATCGTGCGGGCGTAGTAGAAGACATACCACGGAATAAATAAATAATGTAATTCTGGCTGGAGCCGATTTTGTTACGAAAAAGTGTATAAAAACATACGAAATCCATTCCTAAACAGGATACACGAAGCTGTTAAAAAACTTCACGCAATTCTCGCTTTTGATCTTCCATGACGTCATGCTAAAAGCGACAGCGTTGACAAATTTCAGACAACGGCAACACCGCCAACATTAAGAAACAATTTCTATCTTTCTTTTGTATTCACTTTCGGCTTTATTATGAATCACGCACACACGTGTTGACTTTTTCATACAAACACACATATAACAACATTTTATTGTCTCTCACATACGTACACAAAGACAATTTATATTTCATTTCAGAACTTTATTAACCTAGACAAAAAGACATTACTTTCCAATCTATTGTGCCGATCTATATCACACACACGTACGTACATACACTAATACAAATCACATACAACGACAAGCATTCATTGGTTAATTAATCACCACTACGTTATTATAGACAATTTATAAATCGCAGCAATGCGACAATTTTGTAATCGCTCTATTTTCATGTAGTCAGTTTTGTGCACTTCTGGGAGAAACGGATCACAGAAGTTTTCTTAAGTCTAACTGAGACTTAAGAAAGCTTAAGTTGGCATTGACCAATCAGCTCGCTCGCTGATTGGTCTATGCCAACCAATCAGATTGTCTGCACGTGAAGAATAATTCTTCCTGTGCAGTGATCTGGAGCCTATAGTCGCTTATTTAAGCCAAGATTTTTCTTAGCTAATTAGTGAGAATTCAGCTGCCAAACGAATCCATGACAGTTGAAACCATGCGCCAATCTTCTCACTCATACACACCACTTGCATGCTGAACATACCTTGTATGTCCTACCCTAACGAGCTGTATCTCTGAGAAACTTGAAAAGTATACCTTTGAACGTTTCTTCCTCCCTATCTTTCTCTTTATCTATCTATCTATCTATCTATCTATCTATCTATCTATCTATCTATCTATATATATATATATATATATATATATATATATATATATATATATATATATTCAAGTTTCATTGAATATGACAGACAAGGTGCTTTGATAAAGTTTTTTATATAATTTCTCATGTGATCTTATATTCTTTTCTTTTCACTAGATAAATTATGTAAAAACTATCCAAATGTTATACGTTTTCCGAGCGCTTTCGGTTATACATTTAGCCATTTTCAAGGTTGAAATATATTAACCGTTAACAAGATTGTTCTATGTATGTATCTATATAATTTTTATATATGTCCATGTTCATAGTTGATATTATTAAGTGTTGTTTTCTTTTGTTTTTATTAATAAGGATTCCATTATTTTTTAGAATTTTTTACATGTAGACGATGCTATTATATTTGTATTATCAACAAGTATGTTGGGAATAGGGTCCATTAGGTCTTCATGAGTATTTAAATAAGACCTAATTAAGCTATGGTCAGAAAGGTGTAGTGTGGGTCTTCGTCTCAAACATGTTGTAGTGTGGCCTATATAATTGTTTACGAATTTTGATTGATCAGGAAAACAATTCCTTAATACGAATTTAAATATCCATTAAGGAATTGTGTTCCTGATCAATCAACATGTTTATCAACATGTATATCCTTGCTTGAACCGGCTTCTAATGCTCTGGATGGAGCGGCTTGGTGATAGTAGTCGTGGCACTAAAGGGTAAAGGAGAAACTCGGATGAGTTCCACCACAGAATATGTGAACGAGCGGCGCTATATCGAGTCTGATTCGCTACCTCTTCGTCACGAGGCCCGTTAGAACAGTTGGTATGACCTTTGCCCGATAACGTAACTGTCCGGGTTTCATTTCTCGGTAGTGGATGCACACTGCTGATGTAGTCCCAAATATTGGACGAAACGCCCGTCCAGTGCATTCTGTTGAGGTTTCTTCTAGACTCGATGAATTACTTAATTTTTTATTTTTATTTATATATATATATATATATATATATATATATATATATATATATATATATATATATATATATATATATATATATAAGGTTGGTGCAAAAATATCGTTTTTTGACGTATTTTTTAACGTCAAAAAACGACATTATTTTTGCACCAAACTAATATATATATATATATATATATAATGTCGGTTTTTACAATTAAAGATTTATTTTCACTGCGTGAACGAAAATTTGTTGGTGGAAAGGGCAGTAGCAGAAAACGTTGGTGTTCATAATATTTTAAATATTAAATAGCTCTGCACTTTCTATTTTTTTATTTCTGAACTGCGTATTGAGCACCTCTTTTTTTTTTTTTATAAAAAAAGATATAACCGTCTCCAAGACAAGAGATACCTAGTTTCTGAAAACAGTTTCATTATATGTATATATATGTAAAGAAACAATTTATACAAAGAATTAAATAGCAATCCTAATGTGATTAATGGCGAGATCACTTCGCTAACAGGACTTAATGACACATTAACTAACTATCAATTCCTTGAATAATAGGATCCTTATATTCGAGTTGTTGTCAGATGAAAGACGCATGGTATATAAGGATCTTATTATTCAAGGTTCTCTTAGCGAAATGATTCCGTCATTAATCACATTAACATTGCTATTTAATTTTTTGTATAAATTGTTTCTTTATGATATAAAATATAAGCTGCACACTCTAATATATATATATATATATATATATATATATATATATATATATAATTTAAATAAAAAAAGACCACTTTAATATGGCCCATCAAAAATGTGTAAATTTTCTTTTTATTTTTTGTTTGGAATTATAGTCTGATGATCCGCAATCCTTTAAAAGGGCTGTGGTGAAATAATTTATTACATGGAACCTTAAAGTGGTCTGTTTTTATTTAAATTATTTGCTCTGGATTTACATTGAGCTCTCTGAATTTTATCTTCCTTAGGTTTTCATAAACTATATATATATATATATATATATATATATATAATTACACATATTTGAGCAGCAATACCTCTTTTATGCAAGTTTCGTTAAAAACGACGGACAAGGTATTTTAGTTAAGTTTTTTTTTTATTTAATTTTTCTTGTGGTTTTTCATTTTCGGCTTTTCTGGACAGAAATTATTTCGAAATTGTCAGAATGTTCTTATGTCCGAGCGCTTTCGGTTATACTTTTAGCCATTATTAAAAAAATAAATAAATAAAATTAAAAAAATTAATAAATAAATCAATAAATAACTTACCATCAGTACCTTGTCAGTCGTTTTAAACGAAACTTGTATATTTATATAAATTTAATAGTAGGTTGGTGCAAAAATAATGACGGAATAATGTCGTTTTTTGACGTAAAAAAATACGTCAAAAAATGACATTATTACGTCATTATTTTTTGCACCAACCTAATAGATACTCATAATAAAAAAAGGAATTATGAGGCAAAAAAATTACTTAAGATCGGAAACAGTTTAAAATCCTTCATTTGTACATGTGACTTACAAAAATATCTACCTATATGCCTACTATATCTATATTTATGTATATGTATATATCTCTTTCTCTCTTCATATATATATATATATATATATAGGTACCAGATATCTCTTTCTCTCTTCATATATATATATATATATATATAGGTACCAGAAAATTCGCACAAAATCAACAAGACAAAATAAAAACAAAATTCTATCGTCAAAATTTTTGTGCTACTAAGATGGAAGATCAAATAATTTTTTAATGTAAAAATTATTTTTTTTAATCCTTTTTAGAACCTTTTATTTATATAAGACTATTTTTAGAGTTTCTGATTTTTCGCGGTTTTAAATTTTGGGTTTCTGATCTTTCAGCATTTTAAATTTCGGAATTCTGATCTTTCATGATTTTAAATTTCGGAATTCTGAACTTACGGGATATTAAATTTCGGGATTCTGATTTTTCCGAATTCTGATTTTCCAGGATTTTAAATTTCGTGATTCTGATTTTGGAGATTTTAAATTTCGGAATTCTGATCTTTCATGATTTTAAATTTCGGAATTCTGAACTTACGGGATATTAAATTTCGGGATTCTGATTTTTCCGAATTCTGATTTTCCAGGATTTTAAATTTCGTGATTCTGATTTTGGAGATTTTAAATTTCGGAATTCTGATCTTTCATGATTTTAAATTTCGGAATTCTGAACTTACGGGATATTAAATTTCGGGATTCTGATTTTCCAGGATTTTAAATTTCGTGATTCTGATTTTGGAGATTTTAAATTTCGGAATTCTGATCTTTCATGATTTTAAATTTCGGAATTCTGAACTTACGGGATATTAAATTTCGGGATTCTGATTTTCCAGGATTTTAAATTTCGTGATTCTGATTTTGGAGATTTTAAATTTCGGAATTCTGATCTTTCATGATTTTAAATTTCGGAATTCTGAACTTACGGGATATTAAATTTCGGAATTCTGATTTTTCCGAATTCTGATTTTCCAGGATTTTAAATTTCGTGATTCTGATTTTGGAGATTTTAAATTTCGGAATTCTGATCTTTCATGATTTTAAATTTCGGAATTCTGAACTTACGGGATATTAAATTTCGGGATTCTGATTTTTCCGAATTCTGATTTTCCAGGATTTTAAATTTCGTGATTCTGATTTTGGAGATTTTAAATTTCGGAATTCTGATCTTTCATGATTTTAAATTTCGGAATTCTGAACTTACGGGATATTAAATTTCGGGATTCTGATTTTCCAGGATTTTAAATTTCGTGATTCTGATTTTGGAGATTTTAAATTTCGGAATTCTGATCTTTCATGATTTTAAATTTCGGAATTCTGAACTTACGGGATATTAAATTTCGGGATTCTGATTTTTCCGAATTCTGATTTTCCAGGATTTTAAATTTCGTGATTCTGATTTTGGAGATTTTAAATTTCGGAATTCTGATCTTTCATGATTTTAAATTTCGGAATTCTGAACTTACGGGATATTAAATTTCGGGATTCTGATTTTTCCGAATTCTGATTTTCCAGGATTTTAAATTTCGTGATTCTGATTTTGGAGATTTTAAATTTCGGAATTCTGATCTTTCATGATTTTAAATTTCGGAATTCTGAACTTACGGGATATTAAATTTCGGGATTCTGATTTTCCAGGATTTTAAATTTCGTGATTCTGATTTTGGAGATTTTAAATTTCGGAATTCTGATCTTTCATGATTTTAAATTTCGGAATTCTGAACTTACGGGATATTAAATTTCGGGATTCTGATTTTTCCGAATTCTGATTTTCCAGGATTTTAAATTTCGTGATTCTGATTTTGGAGATTTTAAATTTCGGAATTCTGATCTTTCATGATTTTAAATTTCGGAATTCTGAACTTACGGGATATTAAATTTCGGGATTCTGATTTTTCCGAATTCTGATTTTCCAGGATTTTAAATTTCGTGATTCTGATTTTGGAGATTTTAAATTTCGGAATTCTGATCTTTCATGATTTTAAATTTCGGAATTCTGAACTTACGGGATATTAAATTTCGGGATTCTGATTTTTCCGAATTCTGATTTTCCAGGATTTTAAATTTCGTGATTCTGATTTTGGAGATTTTAAATTTCGGAATTCTGATCTTTCATGATTTTAAATTTCGGAATTCTGAACTTACGGGATATTAAATTTCGGGATTCTGATTTTTCCGAATTCTGATTTTCCAGGATTTTAAATTTCGTGATTCTGATTTTGGAGATTTTAAATTTCGGAATTCTGATCTTTCATGATTTTAAATTTCGGAATTCTGAACTTACGGGATATTAAATTTCGGGATTCTGATTTTTCCGAATTCTGATTTTCCAGGATTTTAAATTTCGTGATTCTGATTTTGGAGATTTTAAATTTCGGAATTCTGATCTTTCATGATTTTAAATTTCGGAATTCTGAACTTACGGGATATTAAATTTCGGGATTCTGATTTTTCCAAATTCTGATTTTTCGGGATTTTAAATTTCAGGGTTCTGATTTTTCCTTATTTTAAATTTTGAATTTCTGACATTTCGGGATTTTAAATTCCGGGATTCTCATCTTTCGCGATTTTAAATTTCGGGTGTTTGATTTTTCGGGATTTTAAATTTCGTGATTCTGTTCTTTCAGGATTTTAAATTTTGGGATTCAAATCTTTCGGGATTTTATATTTCTTGTTTCGGATACATTCGGGATTTTAAATTTCAGGATTTCGACATTCAGGATTTTAAGAATCAGGATTTTAACTGAAACCAGTATATGAAATATTTTTACCAAAACGCTTCAACTCGGATTGAACACATAATAGCTAGATAATTCGCTTCTCTTAATCAACAAGATTGTCCATTAGGCTATGTATCATGGGCGGGGGGAAACTTCATGTTTTAAATCTAATGTTGTTATCACTTCGCAGAGTAAATGGCTTTTGTTTTTACGAAGCAATATTTAAAAGTATAACCACCAATTTTTTTTATCGTAT
>OZ010607.1:23973164-23990664 GCA_963932145.1 Acanthosepion lycidas
AAGCAAGTAAGAGGAAGGGAGTTCCACTGTCGGGAAGTGCAATAGAAGAAGCTATTGTTTTTAATGTTCACTGAGTCGGCCTGATTCCAAAATGGTATGATATGTTGAGCTACGGCTTCTAAGAATAAAGTTGAAAAAGTGTGACACACTGACATTCACATTTGTTATATAGAAGTTAAATGTAACAAAATTTTAAGCTTTAAAATTTTTTTTTATTATATACTTACTTTAATATCATTGGATTAAAACGTTAGATTAATAATGTTCATGGTTATTAAAAACTGTTAAGAACTGGAATCCCAATTTTCATGTTAGTTTTACACCTTTGTGCAAATTAATTGAAATAAAACGAATAATTACCTTATTATTTACTTTCTTTTCGCCTTTTCTCAATGAAACATGACTCAGTGTACATATCAGAACTTCGTATGTCCATTCCACGAAATCTTCCCTTGCAGATTGAATAACAGATTCTCAATTGGATTTAAATCAGGAGAGTTTCTGGGTCAGTCTATAGTACTTTGATTTGCTCACTGGTAAGGTTTGCCATTGTGTTTGTGCAGCATTACAATTTAACGATGAAAATAAAATGAGAAAGATATGGTATATAATTTTGTTTTTGTGCCTTGAGACATGTCATTTATTTTAAGGGTTACACAAGGGTAAAAATGTTGAGAAACACTGGTCTAAACGTTTAGTAAATAGGCGGAATCTGGCCTGCAAAGTCCGGCAACAAGGCTGTAACAATGCAGCAGTGAAAGTGTTGAATTGATATTTAAAAAGAAAACTGCACAGAATGCAAAAGTTATCCCCTCCATACAACGGCATGAAATGACTGAAATAAGCAGCGGTTGTTTGAAATAAAATCTTTTTGGCGTTTTAGATAACCTATGACGATCAATTTAGTCAATAAAAAATTAATACCGTTGGTTGGAAATCATTTTTCGGTAGTTTATAAGTTTTAAGCAGTATTTAACATTTGGTAAGAAGATTAAAGGAAGAGTGAATTTGGCGTAAATATTAGTTATCGGATAAGGAATCATTTGACACATTTTTCCATCTATGTATTTTCGATTTTGCACGCACAGGAAAAGCTAAATCTGAGATGTTAAATGAAGGTTGGTTTATCCAACTGCGTAATCGTTTAAGGATTAAGCTGTACAAGGCATGGATTTGTTTGTTTTGAAAAAAAATTGAGATTATAAATTCAAAACAATGAGTAATATACAATATATAATATGCAATGATATGTAAATTGACGATGAGTAATATACAATTTAACGCTAGAATCATGGAAATAAGAAAAGAATTTTATTTGCCAACATTTTAAGCATAAATTACGAATGTAATTCTAAAATCCTTCTGAAAAAAAATGTTACGTAATTCCCCATGTATAGTACGCATTGTTTTTCTAAAAATATTAAGCAAAATTAGGGGTGCGCATTATGCCCAGCTACAAAAAATCTTTTAAAAATTGTCGTTTCTTAGGTCTATTCCAGTTGCGAAATGAGTACTCACCCCAAACATACGACAATCTGACGCTAACATTCGGTGATTTCGACCCCATAAGAAAGTCAAATACAATCATATGTACATAATAATACTTACAGATGTAAAATAAAATAAGAATTATTATAAAACTAAATTAAAATAATATTATTCTATATTTAAAACCATTTTTTTAAATAAGAGTAGGAAATGCTGGCCGTAATGAAATTGGCGAGGTACAATTTATAGGGTTTCATTACCAAACAAGGAGTGCGTATTATGCATGAGTAGAAGCATTTTCCCCACACTTTCAGTACAATTTTAGTTGTGCGTATTATGGATGAAGGCGGATTATACATTGGAAATTAAGGTAATTATAAAGAAATGAATGCAAGTTACAAAGAAAAATTTATTGTAACCGCGATAAAAATATATTAATAATACAAATATTAATATTATTTATTACGTCATTATTATTATTACGTCATTATTTTTGTGCCAACCTAATAATATTTTATAATATATAATAATATTATTAATATCATAATAATATTATACAATATATAATAATATTATTCATAGTATAATTCGATATTTATTATTGCTATTGGTTTCATATTCCTTCCGCAGGATGATTGCGTTCCCGCATGAAATGCTGAGTTGCGAATTTTGATATTATAAAAATAATATTATTATAATGTGTGTGTGTGTGTGTGTGTGTGTGTGCGAAAGCTTTCCTAACTTCACAAACTCATCGTTAACCGACCTGGTCGCTAGGTAAGATATTGTACCTGGCCCGCTATTTCAGGCACATTACCATGTAATGTCTTTGTGTCAAACAGTTTCTGAGAGATTCAATGTCATTTTCTCAGCATTTATATCATTTTTAATTTACGTATAAATATTCTATACTCTGCATTTGTCTACTGAACAGTAAACGTAATGAACAAATTCGAAAACTAGATCCTCTATTCTCTACATTACTTCGACTTCGAACGGAAAGAAACGTACAATGGCGACTATTTTATGGGGGTTTTATAGCTACTCGTAAATCCGGGAGGTCGTTAAACAATTAAGTCGTTAAGTGAGCACTGGCTATACATTTGCTTTGCATAGCTGAGACTGGCAAAAAAACTGACAGCACACGCACACACACAGACACGCTCACACAGAAACATATATATATATATATATATATATATATATATATATATATATATATACACACACATACACGCACATATATATATGCAGAGATATCTGTGTAGGTGTGTTTGCGGGTACGAACCTAGCTATAGGGAGTCATGTGTGTTACAGTTCCTCATTTTTTTCTATGAAAATGTTATTGAACAGTGGTGTGTCATTTGTCTGAAATCATTACTGTCATCAATTCAAAATCTATGACAAAGCTATTGAACAGTGGTGTGTCATTTGTCTGAAATCATTACTGTCATCAATTCAAAATCTATGACAAAGCTATTGAACAGTGGTGTGTCATTTGTCTGAAATCATTACTGTCATCAATTCAAAATCTATGACAAAGCTATTGAATAGTGATGTGTCATTTTGTCTGAAATCATTACTGTCATCAATTCAAAATCTATGACAAAGCTATTGAACAGTGGTGTGTCATTTGTCTGAAATCATTACTGTCATTAATTCAAAATCTATGACAAAGCTATTGAACAGTGGTGTGTCATTTGTCTGAAATCATTACTGTCATCAATTCAAAATCTATGACAAAGCTATTGAACAGTGGTGTGTCATTTGTCTGAAATCATTACTGTCATCAATTCAAAATCTATGACAAAGCTATTGAACAGTGGTGTGTCATTTGTCTGAAATCATTACTGTCATTAATTCAAAATCTATGACAAAGCTATTGAACAGTGATGTGTCATTTGTCTGAAATCATTACTGTCATTAATTTAAAATCTATGAAATGCGATGGGACAGTGCTTGTCATTTATCTAAACTCGTTACTTTTTAATTAATGTTTAAAACTTCAGCTACTGAATAAACTCCTCAATATTTAAGCGCCTTACTTTAGAATCGCCTTTCCTTATATATATATATATATATATATATATATATATACGAACACATAAGTTTCAAATAAATTATATATATATATATATATTGTTTTAATCTTATATATATGTGTGTGTGTGTGTGTGTGTGGTTTAATTTGTTTGTTTTACGGTATATCAACCTCAATGGGTTATTTAATCCCGACAAGATTTTTATTGCTGGTAAATTTGTTTAAAAAAATGTATTGCTGCGAAAATTTTTTATTTTTTATTTTTTTCAAAAATGTATTACTTGTAATTTTTCTTTTTTTCAAACCTGTATTGCTGGTACCTATCGAAAGATACATGATCGCCTAAGAGTATATCACGCACGATACATAACTGATTGCTGGTAATATTTCTTTTTTCAAAAAAATGTATTGCCGGTAATATTTTTTACTTCAAAAATGTATTGTTGGTAAAAAAATCTTTTCTCAGTATTAAAACCTATTTTTATAATTTAGAGTGTTTTGACCCCAGTTTGGGGGGTTAAATATTTTCCCATAGCTGGGACCCTAACAGGTGCTACCACCCCGGGTCATGCAGGATCTGGGAATAACCGTAATTAAATAGTGGTTCAACGATCATCAAAACCTCCTGATCAAAGGCCTTGCTGTTGGATGTAGTTTATCGTCTTACCCAGGACGAGATATGTGTGTGTGTGTGTGTGTGTGTATGTGTGTTTTTGTGTGTGAAGTATCCAATATGAAAGAATAAAACTGTCGAATTAAAAAAAATCCATCACTTCTTTAGAAATTGCTTTGTTTACTTTTCGGATACGAAACTAAGCAGATATGAAACTTTCGATAAAATACTCTGGGGATAGAGGATGTGCTTGCCTTAGAAAGGGAAAATAGAACTTTGCTTGCTGGGACGTTCTTCGTGCCTGAGCGGAAAAGCATGTCGGATCAAATGGTGGTTTTCCAGATGCGACCCATGCCAAGGAATGCATTTTCTTTACTAAGTTTTACTTGAATGATTAATAAATAAAATTGAGGCGTCTGTTTTAAGCGTGAATTTTCCAGTATAATAATGTTAGAATTAATAGAAAAGTTGTCAGGGTGACAAAAACAAAAAACAAAAAAAAAACGGGAACTTTTTAACAATCCAATAAAACCAAGAGTGATGGAAGAAAAATATTTTATTCATAGTAATTGAAACCTTAAAACATGCCATTTAAGAAACAATGATGGAATTTTCATTTTTTAAAAATTACGTCCTGTAGATGGCATCCTCCTGTACGAATGCATTCTTGAAATCTGCTGTTGAGATTCCTCATTGACTGCTGCAACATCTCAGCTGGGATACTGTGAATTTAATCTTGAATTCTAAATGGCGAAATGTTTACTTACTCAAGGTCACTGTCTCGCAGTGTTGCTACTTGGTCATGTCTGGCAATATGCACTTCAAAAATTCCCGTTTTTTGGGGTCACCCTATATTACAAATAAATCCATTAATTCTTTAGAAATTGCTTTGTTTCCATTTCGGATACGTAACTGAGTAGATATAAAGCTTTCCAAAAAATAATCTGACTGAAGACACATATACAGAGAGAGAGAGAGAGAGAGAGAGAGAGAGAGAGAGAGAAATGGGGGAAAAGAGATGTTCAAAAGACTTAGCTTCCAATTTTCAGTTTAGCATATATCCAGCTCATCATGTTAAGATAAATCTATTATATTCTTTAACAGATATCATATGCATATATAATTCACGTATGGTCACTTCCGCGTAGTGCAATGATAAGCAAACTTGTCTCGCTAGATCATTTACGACTGAGTAGTGAGTTCGATCCTCACTAGGTGCTCCATTCTTTCGGCCTTGTGCTGTATCTGAACTACACTTAAAAAAATTCTTTATATATTATTCAAGTACGCTACCTAAAAACTGTAATCATTGACTCCAAACAAATTTCAATCCTCTACTCTACTAAAAACTTTATAACGTGACAGCTTTATGTGAAAGAGGCTTTTATCTTGTGAAGGAAAAAGTTCACATAAAAAATGCGCCTTTTTTATGGATTATCTGCATTTCGATATCGCATATGAGATTAACTTTTGATCGATCGATGCTTCCATCTCCGTTAAAATCGCATTCGTTCAATGGTTTCTGAAAATGCCGATTGTAAAAACGGCATTTTTCGAATCAGTCCGAGAATCTTAAAAGAATCGGTCTTAAAAACAGACACGAGTGAAGTTCGCGTTGACTACAGAGATTTAGATTTTATTAATATATATATATATATATATATATATATATATATATATATATATATATATATATATATATATATATATATCGTTGCTTTCCAAACGACGTTCTACTTTTGGGCTAAAGACAATAGAAAAACTGAAACAAGACCGTCCCCACTTTCTAGTGTCCCACATCAAAATCTTCTCTCTACTTCCTCTTCTTCTACACTTCCACCACCAACACCTCCGCCATCACTACCACTACCACCGCACTAAAAATGCCGGACGAGTGCTCCAGGCCACGCGATGTACACGACAATCAAACAAATTCAATAAATAGCGAAGTTCCTTCGTTGCGTTTTCAGCTACATCTTACAGATATTGGTTGAGCGGAAAACGCTGCCAAAGTAATTCACGCGAGATTTACGTTCAGCGCTATAGTCTGCTTTTTTCCCATTTTTTTTTCTTTCATTTGCATGCTGAATAAAAGCAAACGAGAGTTGATAAAAGCAACTAAAAGCTAGCTGTCTTTGCGCTTGGCTTTGGGGATGTGCATGTCACAAAAAAATAAAGGGAAATATTCTGTTCTATTGCACTAAAGACATGTGAGATGCGGGCAAGACCACATGTATAACAGGCGCATCATGTCAGTCATGTCTTTGAGATTAAAATAGTATTCGGTGTAAGGAGAGAGGGGGAGGAAGAATTGATAGTAGTAGTAGGAGGAGGGAGAGGAAGATCACAGGGGGAATAGAACTATAGGAAGAAAGAGGAGGAAAGAAGTAGTAGAGGGAGGAGGAAAAAAACAGAACGAAGAAGTGGAAGAGAGTTGGTAGAAGAAATAGGAGTCAGAAAGAGAGAGTGGAGCAGAACTGGAAAAAGTAAAAGGAAGAGGGTGAGAGAAATTAGGATAAGTGGGGGGAGGAAGATAAAGATCGGAAAGAGGAAAGGGGAGAGAACGAAAGGAAGAGAGAGAGAGAGAAAAGAGGAAGAGGAGAAAGTAGTAGGAGAAAGATAAAAATCGGAGAGGAAAGAGAAGAGTACGAAATGAAGTGAAAGAGAAAGAAAGAGGTAGAAGGGGGGATAAATAAAGTAGGGGGAGGAAGATAAAGATCGGAAAGAGGAAGGGGACGACAGCGAAAGGAAGAGAGAGTAGAAGAAGAATTAAGAGTAGTAGTAGTAGGAAGACATTTGGAAAGAGGAATTCGAAGAGGAATAGGAGGAGAATAATTGAGAGTAGTAGTAAGAGGAAAAGAAAGAGAAAATATTGGAAAAAGGAAGTGAGGAGAATTGGTGAAAGAAAGATTAGGAGAAATAGGAAATGGGGGGTGGAGGTGTTGGAGAAGCAAGAGGATGGGTAAGAGGAGTGAAATCGAAAAAGAAGAGGACTGAGGAAAAAAGAATAGGAGAATTGAAAGTAGAAAGAAGTGATAGGGAGGAGAAAGAGAAAGAAAGGGAGAATGATCGTAAAGAGGGAAAAGAAAATCGAAGGGAAAGAGGAAGAAAAAGAAGAGACCCGAAAAGAAAAAGTGAGGGAAACAGGAAAGTATCAGGGGGGAAAAAAAAATTAAAAATAGAATAATCCGGTTAAAAGCGAGTCGAAGAAGTCTTGTTTTAGTTTGGACATAAGGTTACTAACAAGTATCCCCAATGAGGATTGAACTCACTGAAAATGATAAGACTGATAACCATAACGTGAAGCTAAGGCGCTTAAGGCGATCGATCATTGCGAATCAAAACTTGGTGTTTAATCTTTCGCCACGAGATGATCGCTAAATGCAAAATCGACGAATGGCCTGGGAAAATTACAAGGAAATCATCGTTAAGTCATCATTTGCTCTCATGTATTTTCTTAGATACTTTCAGATTTTCCATTTTCTTTTATCCGATTTTCATTTTTTCTTTCTTTTTTTTTTCTTCTTTTATTTAATCTTTTCTCTATTATCTTTATTTTTACTTGCTTTACTTTTCTTTCTTCTTTCTGTATTATTTTCTTTCTATCTTTCTTTCTTTTTTCTTTCTTTCTTTCATTCGATAACTTTCATGTACTTTCTTTCTTTCTTTTTCTTTCTTCTTTCTTTCTGTATTATTTTCTTTCTTTCTTTATTTATTTCGATAACTTTTATGTACTTTCTTTCTTCTTTCTTTATTTATTATTTTCTTTCTTTCATTCTTTCTTCTTTCTTTCTGTATTATTTTCTTTCTTTCTTTTTCTTTCTTCTTTCTGTATTAGTTTCTTTCTTTCTTTCTTTTTCTTTCTTCTTTCTGTATTAGTTTCTTTCTTTCTTCTTTCTTTCTGTATCATTTCTTTATTTCTTTCTTTCGATAACTTTTATTTACTTTCTTTCTGTATTATTTTCTTTCTTTCTCTCTGTATTATTTTCTTTCTTTTTTCTTTCTGTATTATTTTCTTCTTTCTTTTTTCTTTCTGTATTATTTTCTTCTTTCTTTCTTTATTATTTTCTTTCTTTCTTTCTCTATGTATTATTTTCTTTCTCTATTATTTTCTTTCTTTCTTTCTTCTTTCTTTCTGTATTATTTTCTTTCTTTCTTCTTTCTTTCTCTATCATTTTCTTTCTTCTTTCTTTCTGTATTATTTTCTTTCTTTCTTCTTTCTTTCTTTCTTTCTTTCTCTATTTTTTCTTTCTTTCTTTATTATTTACTTTCTTTCTTTCTTTCCATAACTTTTATGTACTTTCTTCTTTCATTCTGTATTATTTTGTTTGTTTGTTTCTTTCTTTCTTTCTTTTCTTTCTTCCTTTCGATCACTTTCACGTACTTTCTTCTTTCTGTATTATTTTTTTCCTTCTTTCTATCACTTTCATTTACTTTCTTTCTTATTCTTTCTATATTCCTTTCTTTTCCTCCCCTTTCTTTCTTCTTGCTTTTTCTTTCTGTTCTTTTAATTTATTAATTCTTTTCTCCTCTTCTTTCTTTTCTCCTCTTCTTTCTTTTCTCCTCTTCTTTCTTTTCTTTTTATCTTTAATTTCTCTCTTGTTCTCAGTCCCCCGACACGCATTTTTTTTTCTTCTTTTATAAGTGGGTCGATTGACCTACAAAAGTACCAATAGTGGAATTCCAATCTCAGCGGGGGAGGGAGTTGAGAGGAGACGGTGGGAGAGGGTGGGGGTGCTTTCGATTGCTGCTGCTTTACGCAATGAGCATTCTACCCTTGACTAGAGAGAAACTGCTGCTTGCTGACATCGATCGACCACATAAAAAATAATGATTGAATTTAAGCAGAAACAGATGGTTGCATTCTCATGATAATGAACTGTTCGGCTTCTTATTATGCAAAACGTACTTAAACAATCACGCATGCGCATACGTGCAGCCAGATAGCTAGTTAGATGTGAGAAGACATAACTGTATAGAAATGTGTATGTGTGTGTATCTGTGGCATTTTTCTGTATTAAATAGTTAGAAAAACTTTCCATTTGAAAGAGTGAATGCACACACACACACACACACACACATATATGTATATATGTATATATAAGGCAAATCTTATTAAAGACGACAGACATTTTGTGTCGATTACTTTTATTGATCGACTTTTCCAAATTACGAGTAATCCTTCTCAGATTAGCAGGAAATACCGTCATAAATTTTCCAAAGTATATATATATATATATATACATACACACACACACACACATATATATATATATATATATATATATATATATATATATATATATATATATATATATATATATATATATATATAAGCAAATATATGGATATAAATCCGACAGTATGAAGAAAAATATACGGAAAAAGCAAACAAAAATCCTAATATGCAATTATGATTGCATATTAGGTTTTTGTTTGTTTTTTTCCGTATATTTTTCTTCCTCTATATATATATATATATATATACATAATATATATATATATATATATATATATATATATATATATATATATATATATATATATATATATATATATATATATATATAAAATCGTTCTTATTTACTCGATTGTTTATTTTTCTTTGTTCTAGTAATTACGGCACTGGACGATTTTTTTTCAACATACTCGGATATTTTTAGACATTTTTTTTTTTTTTTACAATTTTTTTCTCCCAGACACCTATTTGTTTTAATATATTTTTATTTCGAAATTGTGTTATCCGGGTGTTTTTTTACATCAACCGAGTATAGTTATTAACTTAACGTGTGCGCACACACACACATACACACACATACATACACACACACATATAATAAAATGGATTAAGTACAACAATTATTTAATATATGATATACAAATATGATCAACTGAGAAAAATCGTCGAAGATTGTGTGTTTATAAACAAACGTTTCTGTGTAGCTGAATGGTCGAGAACATCAAATCAAATGACGGTATAGGTATTTTTTTTAATTTTTTTAAGCGTTTCACCGCAAGCAAGGCGGGAAGCCACTAGAACGCAAGGGGTTACAGAAGATTTGGAGCAAGAGCAAATACGAGTGATAGAGGAAAGGATGAGGAGAAGGATAGTGGATAGATCAAGGCAACTGGAGATGTCGATTGACATTACATTTTAATAGTTGGAGATCATAGCTCTCAGGGAAACTGGAATAGGGAAGGGAGTTCCACGGGCGAGAGGTGCGAGACATGAAGCTATTGGAGTAGAAGAGACGGCTACATTTAGTACTTTCGACAGTGAAAGGGTGAGAGCGGGATGCCAGCCTCGTAGGGCGCTTGAATTCATGAAGTCTGGGAACCGGCGAATGCAGCTCATCGGAGCAGTTACCATGAAAGTACTGGTAAAAAAGACAGAGAGAGGTGACAGCGCGTCTGTGAGAGAGCGACTGTAGACGAGATATTGCATATCCGCCTCTGGATCTTATCAAGAACCCCGTATAAGAATACATGTTCGATTCCTGTCGGAGAAAGTATATTCTGTACGAAATTTCTCAAACATTCAAGTCGATAAATGTATTAGGTTGGTGCAAAAATAATGACGTAATAATGTCGTTTTTTGAGGTATTTTTAACGTCAAAAAACGACATTATTACGTCATTATTTTTGCACCAACCTAATAATTAATACTGTTTAATTAAAAACAGTGCATTTACTTAAATAAATTAAAGTGCATCTATAAAAATAACGTATAAACGGAATATATATATATATATATATATATATATATATATATAGGCAGCAATCTTTCTTTCATGGAATACGACAGACAAGGTGCTTTTATTTAGTTTTTATACGATTTCCAAATATTTCTAAATATTCTTTTTCCCGAGTGATTTCGGCTATACATTTAGCCATTTTCAAGGATTAAATATTTTAACTGTTAAATAAGAAATAGTTTGTTGTATGTATGTATTTATATGGCGTTTTCATTTTTCAAAACACGGTCAAGATATTGTGTTCCATGTTCATAGTTAATATTATTAAGTGTTGGTTTTATATATATATATATATATATATATATATATATATATATATATATATATATATATATAGAATATACATTTTTCTCTCGTTATAGCAGTTATAACCTTTTCCCTATATATATTGTCATCACATTAAGACCGTTTCGCTGTATCACAGCTCATCAGTGTGGCTAGACGTTCGGTTGCCTCTAGCTAGGATCGAAACCCAACTGAACTGGCATCAGTCGGGGATTCTACCACTAAGCCGTTGAAGGTGAATTTAAGCATATTTATTTTTCGATAAACACACAATAACTGAGAGAACTCGATTCGATTTACCGAAGAATGTTGCATTGTTAACAGTAATAGTCACTGTTTACAAACCCACACTTCCTCCCCAGAGAACTCAACCGAAATATATATATATATATATATATATATATATATATATATATTACCATCTACTTGGGTAGGCTGCTTACGCATCACTTATCAGAGTAAAGTCCAATAAAAAGACATCTATCTACGCACAATATACAAGAATTCTTAAGAAATATTATGGCCGAGAACACGAAAGTTCTATGTAAATGTAATTACCGAAAACATCTCGATATAAGAGAGGCCTAGTATAGTAAACAACCCTCTCCTACTATCAACATCACATTGTTTAACAATGGGAGTGGTGCGGTGAAAGTTTTTAAAAAATAGAAAAATGCTCATTCGAATTCCATCTGCGCTCAACATGTGAAGACTCGGAATAAACTCTTCTATTAGTATTCGAAACCACACAAAATATACATCTCAAATAGTTAAAATATGAAGAGAAACTAACAACATCAAAATCAACCCCCTTGAAAAGAGCTAGGGGAGTGGCCGAAAGCGCTTCAGACAATGAACAGTATGGACATTTTTTATGCTCCCTCACTCACAACAAACGGAAAAATGTAAAAATGCTGAAAAATTAAATAAAAAGTTAATAAAATTATCCTTGTCCGTCATATTCGACGAAAGAGGTTTAAAAGAAACGTTTCCCACCATATGTACATTAATCATATATATATATATATATATATATATATATATATATATATATATATATATATATATATATATATATATATATGTATGTATGTATATAAAAGTAATTATTGAAGTCAACACTTAGAGGCGACAGGTTGTTTCATGATGGCCTGACGATTGTGTCTAGCATGAAACAGCCTGTCGCCTCGAAGTATTGACTTCAATGTTCACTTTTATATTTACACACGCCCTGTCTCTTATATTGAGCATTTTAACCCATAAATATAGCACATATTAACAGTATATTTCTTCATATATGTATATATATGTGTGTGTGTGTGTGTAAGTGCGTAAGTGTTTATTTAGTCGCTAGATCATCCACATTAAATTTGAGTCCATGTTCTCTTAACATTGACAGTACCACTTACCTTAGCATATCTTCTATTATCGCAATGTGGAACATTTAACAACAAATGTGATAATATATATATATATATATATATATATATATATATATATATATATATATATATATATATATATATATCCTAGTCCTTCTCTTTATCCTTTCCTCAAACACGCCTCTTTACTCTTGCTCTCACTCTCTGTATCCCCTTGCGTTCTAGTGGCACTCTCGCCTTCCTTGGGGTGAAATGCTTAATATATATGTATATATATATAGATATATTATATGTTTCGGGATAACAATTGAGACATTACTCTACTTTTTGAACTATTTGTTCATGCCATGCTGAATTATAACTCCTACAACAACAACAAAAAATTTCAAATTGTCATATTAGTAAAAAAACGCACTCACTTAAATTTTCAAAAAAAGAAAAGAAAAGAAACCTTATCGTTGCGACTGAACGCTCCAAAAGTTTGTATCCGTTATCAACAACACATTTCAAAAATTATATTTTTTCGTCTCGGATGCTACCTGAATTTTACCAAAAACAAAATAATTTCCATGCCTGAAGATGACTGAATGTACAGTCGAAAGTACTCGCATATTTAAGACCTGATACAGTTTATAATTTAAAGAAAAAACAAGTATCATAACATTCATTGAGTGATTAGTAGGTTAATGCATCTTTAAAATTTTGTTAGCGAAGCGATTTCGCCATTTTATATCATTAATCTTACTAATTTACTTTTTGTATCAATGATTCGTTGTTATATATATATATATATATATATATATATATATATATATATATATATATATATATATATATAGGGTGTCCATAAAGTTCATGTGTACTTTAAAAAATTTATAACTTTATTTGTATTTGCGATAGAAATAATTTGTAAAAAGGATTAGAAAGAAGTAAATCTATATTTTGTAAGGTTTTATTGAAATTTTATTTAAGTTTCCACATATCCTCCATCATTGCAATACAAAAGGTAATACGATTTTGCAGTTCACGGAAAACATTTGCCAACTGACTTACAGTAATGCCTGAAATCACATTAGTTATTTTAGCTATACTTAAAACTAGGTACATTAAACTTTATAACATTTTTTACAGATTATTTCTATCGCAAATACAAATGAAGTTTATAATTTTTTAAAGTGCACACTAACTTTATGGACACCCTATATATATATATATATATATATATATATATATATATATATATAAATTCTCAATTCTCGTACTTGTTTCATATCTTATGCCTAAATGTAATACAACAATGTTAAAACTAAAAGCAATCAAGAAAATGTCAAGGATAACACAAAAATCTAATTATTTTATATGAGTTACTGTATATTTCTAAATAATTAATCTATATAGGCTCATTATATTACCTACAAACTCCATAAATAAACTAAGAACTTTAGGTAATCATAGTATATATAAGAAATACTTCAGAAACACAAGACTAATGGATTAAAGTTTTGGTTCTTGAAATTGCTGACTTCTATTCAAGTGGTTATTCGTGGTAAAGTTCTAAGCTGGATCAAATCATTCCTCCTTTCACGAAGACAAAGTATCGTTCTGTAAACGGTTTATCTTGTTGGCAGAAAGTCATTAGTAGTGTCCCACGAGACTCCATTTTAGGGTCAATCCTGTCCTTGATTTATGTAAACGACATCTTGGATCTGATCAAATCCACAGCTAAATTATTTGCTGATGACACTAAACTGTATTATGGCATCAATAACAAAAAGACTGCCCGTTACTTCAAGATGATTTAACTTTCTTTCCAGCTTGGAGTTCGTTATGGCATCTAAATTTCAATGCGTGAAACTGTGTTTTAGTGAATACCAGAGACAACTTGAAATAAACTTACACATAAGATGGTGTTTACATTAATCAAGTAAAAGAATAAAAGAGACTTGAATATTCTAGTGTTACGTGTTTTATCTCCAAGATCAGCTATTTCTGATATTATAAAGAAGGCTAATTAAAGAATAAATAAGATTAAACGTTACTTTATAAGTGTTACTCCCCAAAACGTTTGTTTGTTTGCTTAACGGCATATCAACTTCTAATGGGTTCTAATGCCGAAGTTTCATTTTCTTTGGAATTTTACAAATATGATATATTACTGGAAACTTTTTAACTAATTAACCCATAGCTGGGAGGGGACGTAAAAGAGGATTCATAGCTTTCTCAAGGGTAAGTGAATATAACGAACCCGGCTATAACTAGAACTCAGTTCTCCGATTTTCAATTCCCAGCCATCATCCATTACACCACCCACACATCCATGGCTGGTATTCCCATCTTGATACTGACCAAGCCCGACGTTTCTTAACTTCGGTGATCGGTTAAGAACCTTTGTTCCAATATGGAATGGCTGTAAACCGAAGTTTTAGAGAAAATGGAAACAAAAACGAAAGTCAGAAACTTAATATCAGAAAGAGACCATTGACATTTTTAGAGAGGGCTTGGCAAATTTGACACTCACATGGCACACTAAACGTAAGAGGGACAGAGGAAAACAGCGCATAGCCTACCTAAAGACCTTGTGTCAATGGATGGCAGAACAGGGTTTAGAAGAGATAGCGAAAAGAGAAAATTTGTTAAGAGCTACAAAATTGTTGAGACACTGCACATAGAGGAGTCAGTTGCCTAGAATCCCATAAAAAATCTCTGAAGTTTCGAGTTTATCAGCCGAAGACCGAAAATTTCAATGGTTTTCAGTCGATTTGTAAACAGGGCTGAGATAAAATTGGAGTTAAATGTCTGTGAGGAGTTTACTTCAAATTATTCCAAGAGTCTGACAGCCGTCATAACAAATTATAGAAATAATGGACTGTGTATTGATGTGTCGAAAACTCTTGCGTGCTACGCGACGTTATATTTGCCAATAAATGTATGGAGAGCCAAACATTTCTAATACATATCAAATGGACTGAAAAGTTTCAACCTAAGGTTTTGGCTAGTAGCAATGATAAAAAAAAAATAGTAGTTTCAATAGTACCCACTATTTTTTATCTATCTATCTATCTATCTATCTATCTATCTATCTATCTATCTATCTATTATAATTTTACACACACACACACACATATATATATATATAGATAGATAGATAGGTTGAGATTAGATCACGCAGCGTAGTAATATACTGAAGAAAGAATAATTTCAAAACTGACGTAAAAAAGCTAACGGATTTTTTATGTAACGTTTTTAAAAACTGGAAAAAGACATCTGTTAATGAATACAATTGATTTATCTTTGCTCACGAGGTGCGGATTAATTTCTGCGAAGCGCTGAGTCGACAGAAATCGATTTTCTTATATATATATATGTATATATGTGTGTGTGTGTGTATTGTTGTAGTAGGAAAGAACAGTTAGATTAATAATCCAAATATCTTACGGATATATGTTTTAATTATTTCTTTTTATAAAAAAAATAGATCTTAAAATTATAATTATTGATTTTTAAAAAATGTTTCCATCGCGACAGAGAAATTAATGTTTCGAAACTGAAACTCAAAACTCAAATCCTAAAGTTTAATTTCAAAATTAAACTTAAAATTTAAACCACAGTTTCATTCTCAAACGGTGTCTAATATATATATATATATATATATATATATATATATATATATATAGAGAGAGAGAGAGAGAGAGAAAGAGAGAGAGAGATAGATAGATAGAGAGAGAGAGAGAGGTATATACGAATACAGGGTTGGTATAGCTGGAATAAAATTCGGATAACCACCCCACTATTTTTTTTTAAAAAAGGGCTCAATACAAAGTAGCCCAAATAATATTATTTAAAAATTTATAACATAGGCATATTATGATATCACTACAAAAATAGCCATTATGTTTCAACAAAAGACACAAGAAGTGTTGAAAAAAATGGCTATTTTTGTAGTGATATCATAACATGCTTATGTTATAAATGTTTAAATATATGTGTGTGTATGAGAGTGTGTGTGTGTGTGAGAGAGAGAGAGAGATGTCCATTTCTGATGAGGCTCTCCTGATGGATTTTTTGGGATTGGGAAAATATGATTGTCACAGCATTAGTACTCTGGGGACATTGTCACAGCATTAGTACTCTGGGGACATTGTCAAGCATTAGTACTCTGGGGTCATTGTCACAGCATTAGTACTTTGGGAACATTACCACAGAATTAGTATTTGGGGGGCATGTTCACAGCATTAGTTCTTTGGGGCATTGTCACAGCATTAGTACGCTGGTGACATTGTCACAGGATTAGTGCTTTGGGAAAATTGTCACATCATTAGTAATCTGGGGGCGTTGCCACAGAATTAGTATTTTGGGGTCATTGCCACAGCATTAGTACTCTGGGAGTATTGTCACAGTATTTATACTATGGGGATATTGTCACTACATTAGTACTTTGGGGGCATTTTCACAGGATTAGTACTGTCGCCGGAATTGTCACAGCGTTAGTGCAGGATGGGGACATCGCCACAGCATTAGCACTGTGGGAGCATTTTCGGACAATTATTATCGTACGACTTTCAAACACGCCATTTAAAATATTATAGATATATCATTTAGTTTTTAATTTTCGTGTTATGTGCAAAAGTAGATATACAGTAATAAAAAAAGAAACGTGAGCACAAACGTATTCTATTGATTATACAAACAAGAAAAACATATCGACTTACTGAATACCTACTTTTGCAGCCGCCAGTTTTGTCTAGAGCGTTCATTCTGTTTTTATAAGAAAAATGAAAAAGGAGAAACAGTTTATATTGAAAAATTGTATTAAATGACCACTATTAAAAAAATGAATCTGTAAGTTTCAAAAATTAAAATTGAAATTAAAAATTAAAATATGCAAAAATAAATTTTATTTTCGGCAGGGTCTTTTAACCCCTTCCCGCCAATTATG
>OZ010607.1:23998164-24055664 GCA_963932145.1 Acanthosepion lycidas
TAATATATGTTTGCATATATATATATATATATATATATATATATAGAGAGAGAGATAGTTAATATCTATAAATGTTTTATCTCCAATATTGTGCACTCTTCCCACATAAATAGGGGAAATTTTAACATATATATTTAAAGAAAGAAACAGTGTGGATATAAGAATTAACACTGCATTGTGACTGTCGGTTTCAATGCGATTTCTTTTTCTTTCTTTTTTTTTAATCATTTCACCTCATGCAAGGTAGCAGAGCCGCTAAGACACGATGGGTCACTGAGTGTGAAAGAATAAAAAAAGAGACAGATTATTGAAGAACGAGAACAATAGAAGAGTAATCAAGAAGACAATAGATAACATATCTGGATGCGCGTATATATATATATATATATATATATATATATATATATATATATATATATAGTGTATAGGGGCAGCAGATCATTATTCAAACAGATATAATCAAAATATATATCAAACATATTAAATATAACAGACAATGAATGTCTATTATGTTTTATCATGAGCCGTTCCAGGCGTCGTATAATGACTTTAGTTGTAAGAGAAAATAAAGACAAAACTGTTCAACATTTGGATATTTATTTATTATATTGCTCGTCCATCTAAGCTTACATATATATATATATATGTGTGTGTTTTCTGTTTATACGTTGTTATTTTTTTTTATAGATACAAATATTTAAGTAAATGCTCTGTATATAATAAACAGTATTAACGACATTTACCGGCCTGAACGTCCGAGAAATTTTTATAGAATATACAACAGGAATCTGTATCCTATACGGAACCGTATTATCGCCACACGTGCTGCACCATTTACCTGCAGAGGTAGCGTCAAGCTATCAAGGTCGAATTACTGCTTTTTATATATTATTTTATAGGCTATATGACGGTTCCGTGTAGGATACAGGTTCGATTCCTGTCGGAGGACATATATTTTCTATGAAATTTCTCGTACATTCAGGTCGGTAAATGTAGTTAATACTGTTTATTATAAACAGAGCATTTACTTAAATATTTTGTTTAACGTGTTAACGTATAAACGAAAAATATATTAAAATAATTATCGGACTTTTCATAATATATACACAGAGTGTCCCAAAATAATGTATACACTCTTTAAATATTAATAGTTAATAATACATTACCTTGATGTGAGAACTTATATGGATGAAAATATGCAAGACGGATAGCTTGGAAGAAGAGGGACAGTTGAATACCGACCTAGATCACCAGATTTGACACCCTTGGATTTCTTTTTGTGGGGGTTTCTAAAAGACAAAGTTTACAGCAGGAAACCTGAAACAATTACTGAAATGAGATTAGCAATTGAAGAAGAATGTGCTCAAATACCAGAGGAAATGATACTGGATGTTTGTAGGTCTATTTCTTCAAGATATGAAAAGTGTATTGAACAGAACGGCAACCAGTTTGAGCAATTGATGTGAACTCATCATTATATGAACATTCTGCCATTGCCCCAAGTAGCTTTTATCTTATTAAAGTTAATTTTCTATGTTTTTGTATATTTTACTCTCAAATTCTTTAAATGTGTATTCTTTCTCTTGTATTAATCTTATTTACAAGTCAAAATACATAAATTGAATAAGTTATAACGATTCAAAGAGTGTATACATTATTTTGGGACACCCTGTGTGTGTGTGTGTGTGTGTGTGTGTGTGTGTGTGTGTGTGTGTGTGTGTGTGTGTGTGTGTGTGTGGTGGGGAAATACACTTACTGGATAATACGCTTCCATAAAAAAAAAATCTTATTTTAATACAGGGTGTCCATAAAGTTCGTGTGCACTTTAAAAAATTTATAATTTTATTTGTATTTACGATCGAAATAATCTGTAAAAAATGTTATAAAGTTTAATGTACCTAGTTTTAAGTATAGCTAAAATAACTAATGTGATTTCAGGCATTACTGTAAATCAGTTGGCAAATGTTTTCCGTGAACTGCAAAATCTTATTAACCTTTGTATGATGGAAGACTTAAATAAAATTTCAATAAAACCTTAAAAAATATAGATTTATTTTTTTCTAATCCTTTTTACAAATTATTTCTAGCGCAAATACAAATAAAGTTTTAATTTTTTTTTAAAGTGCACATGAACTTTACGGACAGCCTTTATATTAAGAAAACATTTTCCACAGTATATGCAAGGGATTAAAAAAAAAAGAAAAAAAGACCATTTTTTTTTTTTCAGCATGCCATTGATTTTACAATAAAATACTATAGGGAAAACCAGTGAAAACATTTGTATTTTGTTCCATAAAACTGTTAAAAATAAAGAATAATAAAAAGCGAATTTCTGAAAACGACTACAGTAATTGTCATATAATAATCCTATGTACATTGCTTTTTGTTATACAGAATTAGAACGATGGAAACAAAGGGAGAAAAAAATGTCTGTCCAAAGCGCAGCTGGCTATTGTAAATACTGTCGTCTCGTTCATTCATTCAGTCATGTGATGTTTCTTTGATAGTGTTAGAAACATGTCGAGCTTGTTTAGCGGCTAAACGCAAATAGAATACTTGCCTTTATATTCTCGTTATGTACCTCCGTTCGCGTAGCAAATGTGCGGCTAGTAAAATGTTTTGCGGCTCGGAATGAGAAGTCAGAGAGCGGTGTTCGAATTCAAGTCAGCTTCATCACATTCACTTTTCCTGAACGAATACCGTTAGGTACAGTTTGGATCTATCTACTTCTCCAAATTATGGGTTAAATAGTAGATCTTGCATCTGGAAACAAAAAAAAACTTTGTTATTCAAAAAAAAAAAAAAAAAAAATCCAATATTGATTGATTTATTCATTTTCTACAGCTTATCAACCCTTGTTACAACTTGTTCTGGGAGAGTGGGGAAGGGATTACTTTCGACCAGTGCATGTGCGTTGCGCACACACATGCGTCATAGCTCTAGCAGTGGCGGGTAAATATGGCGGTGTTCAGCTCGTTCGTGGTTCTCTGCTTAATGACTTGAAGGTGGCCTGCCCGAAGCCGCATCAAATCGCCGAATATGCCAAGCCTTTATGGATAATGCTATGATTAAAAGCATTGCTATGATTAAACGACATTGCATTTAAATTTTTGAAGATCAAAGTTGGCTGGAAAGCACAAAGTTGGAAGAATGATCCACAAGAGAGATGAGCGAGAAAAGAAACCGAATTAAAGATCCGTGAATGAGTCTTGTTAGAGGTGGTATTCTTTTTTTTTCGATCAATGTTGCTTCCTGAAGATGATGGAATGATGATCTGGCTACGGCGATAAAAAGCAACGGAAATTAAGATGAAAGAAATCATAGGGAAAACTTGATAATCCAAGAAATACAAATAGTAAAGAACTGTTAAGGATCGTTAGGTAGGTCCGGATGATCTTATCAATGCCGGATTTAAAATTGCTAACGGCAATATCACGTTGAAACGCCCGTTCTCGTTTGATTATTGCCGGTAAGCAAAGTTGAGCCTGCTCAGTACTCAGATGAGCGATCGCAGGGAAATACCAGGTATTGTAATCTACGCGACAGGCCTTGCAAAATGGCGATGCGTACAATCCCGCTAATTTTACGAACAGAAGACCTAGCTATGCGAATATGCTTCTAGACTTACAGGTTGCAAGATCGGAAGTTGAGCGAGTTGTTTTGAAATTAGTGAAACGTATTCAATTTCCCGCTGAGGTAATGTGTTCACGTTCGACTAGTGTCTATGGGAAAAAAAAGAACAATATTTCTTCTAAACTGTAGCGTAAATAGCAAGGTAGACTAGTCTTTCTAGCCTTGGTTGAGAAACAATCTTGAAAAAGGAATATTTGAATATAACAACCGTTTGGTTTTGTTTGTTTTATGGCATATCAAGCTCAATGTGTTATTTAATGCCGACAAGATTTTTATTGCTGGTACATTCCAAAAATGTATTATTCGCAAAGTCTAGCCTGAATAATACCTAGATAGGTGACTGCTTGGGAATAGCAGGTGCTTTAAGCTGGGATGTGCAGGTGGTGTAATGCAGAGAGCCGTGTTCTGATATATTCCCTTACGCGCAAATACTCATGAGAAACGTATGCAGCCACCTCTTTCCCCACAGCTATGGGTTAATTAGCAAGATTTGTAGCACTAAACCATTATTATCTCCCCCGCCCCCAAATTCTTACAAGCCAGAAATATTTTCTGCCTTTAAATAACCTGAAAAAGGTTGATAAGCCGTGGAACACTAATCAATCAATCTATGAAATACTGATTAGCTATACAGGCATTTATTTCTATTCTCTGGAATATAAATGTATAGAAACTACCTTGGTTCCAAAGTGGGGGGTCAGTTTATGTATTGATTGCAGTATGGAATTGAACCCCAACTTTCTATTCACCTTATATTTCCTTGTTTATCAAATTATGATTAGGTATGACTCCACCTCTTCTCCCCATCTACGGGTTAATTAGTAAAGACTTGTATCCCTAAACCGTTATCTTCAAAAAATGAAAAAAAAATTCTTACAATCTAAAAATATTTGCTGACTTTAAATAAACTGCAAAGGGTTGATAAGCCGTAAAAAACGAATGAACATATATAAAATAAGGGGTGTGAATAATAAATGAAATAAGTCAAGTAAATGTTATTACTATAAATGGCCTTAAAGCTTTATTCCTAAACTAAAAAAAAAAAAAACTGTGAACGGACGGTTTATTCCTTACCCTTTATTTAGAAGTAGAGACACTTGGTCTGAAGATCGCTGACGGCGTCAAGACTTCAGTGACCATGCAGTGTTGATTCTTATATAGACCCTTAATCCTTCATTGGTCTTTACAGCAAAGCGAAAACCGATTTCGAACTGAAGCCTTTATTTAATCTACGGGAGGAGGAGGGATTGTTTTCGGTCCACTTGCCATGCCTAAGCATATTTGCGTTTTGTTGTTATTTTTACGATTGCTCAATGTTATATATATATATATATATATATATGTCGGTGGAGTGTGCTAATACGCTTGGGAAAGGTATTAATCTTCTTTTTCCCCTCCAGCTATGGCTAAATATAAGGACAGACTGGGTTCTATAGCCTTGGATGGCAACTAATCTAGGAGAAGGAAAAACTCTGAATTCAAAACCTGCGGAGGGTTGTTTGGGGACAAGGTCTCTGTATTTGTCCCTTCAAAAAGTGTGGTTGGTTCTGCACGAAGCCTTCACCAATATAATCAGATCATATGTGATGGTGTCTGGCTGTCGGATCCTAGGAACTGAGCTGCTTGACCCAAATACGTCGAATACGACGGGAGAGTCCACCATATATATATACGAATAAAGTGTCGCTGCCGACACTTCAGTTTGAACATAAATCTCCTAGATAGAGATAGATTTAATAATTGAATTAAGTAGATCACGTGATCATAGAGGAAATATATATGTGTGTGTGTGTGTGTGAATGATCGCGACGACTATTGATCTGCATTTCTACAGTATCCTCTGTTACTATACGGACCGCTATTCTCTATTCTATTCACTATACTATTTCTCTATTCAGATCACTATACGGGTTACTATCAGAGCAAGTGCCAGTATCAGTGATATTCGAAGTCGTCTGACACCAGCATTGTTCAACGGCGTTACTATAGTTGTATCTGCGATTACAAAGTCTCTACTACAACGAGCATTACGAATGTGACAACGAGTATTCGTTGACATCACAAAAGTGGCAACGAGTGTTCGTTTACGTCACAAAAGTGGCAACGAGTTTTCGTTGACATCACAAAAGTGTAAAACAGTGTCTGTTGATATCACAAAAGTGGAAAAGAGTGTCTGTTGATATCACAAAAGTGGCAACGAGTGTTCGTTGACATCACAAAAGTGGAAAAGAGTTTCTATTGATATCACAAAAGTGGCATCAGGTGTTCGTTGACATCACAAAAGTGGCAACGAGTGTTCGTTTACATCACAAAAGTGTCAACACGTTTTCGTTGACGTCACAAAAGTGGCAACAATTTTTCGTTGACATCACAAAAGTAGCAACGAGTGTTCGTTGACATCACAAAAGTAGCAACGAGTGTTCGTTGACATCACAAAAGTGGAAACAATTTTTCGTTGACATCACAAAAGTGGCAACGAGCGTTCGTTGACATCACAAAAGTGGAAAAGAGTGTCTGTTGACATCACAAAAGTGGCATCAGGTGTTCGTTGACATCACAAAAGTGGCAACGAGTGTTCGTTGACATTAGAAAAGTGGCAACAAGTTTTCGTTGACATCACAAAACTCAGTTATTGATCGCTTTGTTTACAAGTACACACAGCCCGGCCCAGGTATTCAATTCGAAATTACTGCGTCGTTAAATTCATAAAGCAACGCCTTAATTCACTAGGCTATTGTCTTTTTTTTCCCGCAAATCAGCAGTTTCTTTACTGTGTTTCTCCGTAGGGAGTGTTTAAATTTGTTTATTTTTTCGGAAATTCTAGTTCGTCATTTGACGATAGTTTATAAGCAGCTCGGATGAGAAGCCGATATTCCTACCATCAAAAACAAATCCCTTTCTCTGTCGCTGAACACCTTGCTCACTTGAGCAAAATGTTTCTCACATATTTATCTCCCTTTGTCGCTCGTGACGTCTTTCAACTACCGATGGCATTTCTCGTCAGATAATCCGATTAACTTTATTTAATCTAACAGCGTCAAATCTATGGATTCTGTGTCATTTGCTCTTTTTTTTTTTTTTTTTTTTGATTTTTAGTTGTTTGTTATGTAAAAAATGACTACTTACTTTCCGCAAGATCTATACGCAACGGACTATGATTAAATGTAATATCAATTCAAACGCTGCTTGCTGAGGTAAAAAGAAAATATCTCGCTAGATTGCGTTTGCATGTGCAGATAGTTAGAGCCATAGGCTGAGGCCTTATGCTTTGACGTAAGAAAATAATAACAAATGGTGAATATGTTTATTTTCTAAGCGCAACTTAGATATGGCACAAGGCCGAAAATTCGAACTCACTTATTAGTCATAACTAATCTAGTGAAATAAGCTTCCTAACAATTATACCACGCCGAGGTACCCGTAAATGATTTTCTAAGCGCAGCTTAGATGTGGCACATGGAAACTGCTCGGATGAACTATATTCCTTGGGTCCGCCATGTCTAACCTTTACGGCTAGAACCCGCCATACTACTTAAATAGTACCAAACGACCCATATTCCCTCCGTATTCCATCGACGTGAAGTTGCACTCAAATAGCTTCTACCCTGTGGAACAAACTCCCAAAAGCTAGGATTCATATTCTCTCTCTCTCTCGTTCTCTCTCTCTCTCTCTCTCTCTCTCTCTCTCTCTCTCTCTCTCTCTCTCTCAAGTGGGATATAGTGAGTCTCTTATTGCTCTGTCGTTATTACCATGGAAAGTGCTCAGATGAACTATATTCCTTGGGTCCGCCATGTCTAATCTTCACGGCTAGAACCCGCCATACTACTTAAATAGTACCAAACGACCCACATTCCCTTCTTATTCCATCGACGAGAAGTTGCACTCAAATAGCTTCTACCCTGTGGAACAAACTCCCAAAAGCTAGGCTTCATATTCTCTCTCTCTCTCTCTCTTTCTTTCTATCTCACTCTCAAGTGGGATGTCGTGAGTCTCTTATTGCTCTGTCGTTATTACCATGGAAAGTGCTCGGGTGAACTATATTCCTTGGGTCCGCCATGTCTAACCATCCCGGCTAGGACCTGCCATACTACTTAAATAGTACCAAACGACCCACATTCCCTTCGTATTCTATCGGCGAGGAGTTGCACTCAAACAGCTTCTGCCCTGTGGAATAGACTCACAAGATGATGTTTCTCTCCGATCACTACAATGTTAACCTTTTGAAATCTAGAGTCAACCATTATCTAACTTTCCTATCGTCATATAAACTACACCTTAATATAATCCTCTACCTCGAGTGGCCTCCGAGCCTTGTACAGGGTGAATCTTACTGTAAAAAAAAACCAACAGATCTGTCTGAATTTCTGTGATGATAAATAATCATTATTTAATGTCCTCATTTTACTCATATTATCACATTTCAGCAGTTGTACTCTCCGTCCTTCTTCAGGTAACTGTCGATTCGGGTAATTATCGAGAAATTTCAAACTGAAACCTTTATTTACTTTACGAGAATGGCTTGTTCTCGTCCAGATCTCGGTATATCTTCACTAGTTCTTATTTCTTACTATTAAATTATTCCTAGTTCTGTATCAGGTGAGGTCGAATCTCTACTACATAACCCAGTGGCACAGTGATAATCGTAATGGTAGTATTAGCCGTTTACTTATAAGGAAATATTTAGCATTCAATGATAGAGCAACCAGTGCTATTGTCGGTTGAAATTTACAAAATATTTCTCTTATAACAATTTTTCAGAAAAATAGCTTTCCCACGTCCAGTAGCTGTTGTCGCTCTTTCCAGAATTGATGGGTGTTTCCTTCCTAACCTTTTGTTTGAAGTGGTGTGGAATGTCAACATCTTGCTTATGTCGTCATTTTTTTAGTTCGAGTTACATGTGATATCCATTTTAATTGTTGCAGCTGTCAAAAGTCATCAAGTAATGTGGTTTCTTTTATTTGGTACAGTTTTTTGTGTTCGGGAAACAGTGCTAAACTGTTCATCTTTCAACTATCGAACTCTCTGTCTTGAGCAGAGAGGAACACGGACGAGCCTTTGCCGAAGGATAGAGTTTCGTCCGAGGTGATAGACAGGCTCTTAATCTGTTTATGCGGGTCCTAAGGGAATATTTTTAGTCGAGACAAACCCGCGGTAAACTCGGCCTTGTGCGACATACATCCCTCTTAGCGGGGGGCTGTTAAATATAACTGTTCTTTGTTCTGATGATTGTGTAGCGCCAGTCCACAATATTAGAATGTTGAATTTGATAACTTAATAATAGTGAACTTTATTTTATTTTATTTTTAAAAATTCTTCTCTCTCTTTTTTTTCATTGTTTCTTTTTTGTGGCGAGGTGGGGGTTCTTCTAAATTTTTATCAGCATTTTTTGCTACCGAAGATTTTTACTCATTCTTTGAGTTGCCACCTAATTATGTTAAAAATGAAAAGACAAAAAAAAAAAAAATTCTTTCTGAAAATTTTTGTAACTACACCCAAACTATATTTCTTTTTGTGCTTGTAAAACGATAAACCTAATCTGATTGTTAATCTTTTGTTCTTTTTTCTTTTTTCTTGCAGGTAAGACATCATTTTACTAGAATTTTCATTCCTCTTCCGTGTGGTTTCAAGATGGTTAAAGACCAGAACGGTAAAACTTTTTCTTTTTTAGGAAATATTTCTCATAAAAAAGAATACAGACATTCCACGATTACACCCTTGTGCAAATTAATTGAAACAAAACGAATAATTTCGTTATTATTTACTTTTTTCTCGTATTTTTCCAATAAAACATGGCCCAGTGCACATCTTATTAGTTCGTATGTCCATTCCACAAAGTCGTTTTTTGCAGGTTCTTGATTGAATTTAAACCACTAGAGTTTCCGAGCAAGTCTATAGTACTTTTGATTTGCTCACTAGTAAGGCTTGCCAGTGGGACCATGCAGCGTTACGATTTTCGTACGCTTCCTTGGAGTAACGTCTATCGCAGACCATGGCCGTAGGACAACTAATCGACAGTCGAGACAATACTGTCTGTGCGTGATGAAAATCTGATGCAATCACGGATAACGCAATATTTTTCAAGGCCAAACAAATTTCATCATGCACCCCGAAAACAGATTTATATTACTGCACACCACTGCATAAAAAAGATAAATAGAAATCGATTACACCTTGTCATTCCAGTGGGTGTAAAACTGACCGTATGGTGAAAGAAAGGAAACTAAAGCCGTTGTTTCAATTAATTTACACAAGGGTGTATATGCTCATTCGATTAATGCGTATTCAATTAATGTTCATTCGATTAATGCGCATTCAATTAATGCGTTTTCGATTAGTGCACTAAAATGTTTATATACCAAAATTTGATTAGTGCATACATAATACCCGATTAGTACAGTAAAACTAATTAACTAATAATTAACCATAGTAATTGAAAATTGATTTCTTTATAGTTACCGATGTACTCATTAGTCGCACTAATCGAGGGATTCTTGTATATGACAAACACGAACCTTCGTTCCTGCAAAAAAATAGGTGTAATGTCAAAAGAACAGTTTTCCCATGACACCGCTTTTAATTTTTAAATGTCTTCAATTCTTCAGCAATATTTTAAAAAGCGATGATTACAAGTGGAATAAAAACCTAATCATAAACTATTAATTGATAAAAAATGAACGCGAGAAGAAAATGCAAAATTGACAAATATAAGTTTCGGTAAGCAAAAACAGTAAGTAAAAATAAGATACACTATTTACACTATTCGGACTATTGCCCTCATCTTTATTGTCATATTCGAATTATTTTACTATAGGAATGCAATGGAAATTATTTTACTATAAGAATGCATTGGAAATCTTTTTACTATAGAAATGTTTTGGAAATCATTTGACTACAGGAATGCATTGGAAATCTTTTTACCATAAAAATGCTTTGGAAATCATTTGACTACAGGAATGCATTGGAAATCTTTTTACCATAGAAATGCTTTGGAAATCATTTGACTACAGGAATGCATTGGAAATCTTTTTACTATAAGAATGCATTGGAATTATTTTTACTACATATATGCATTGGAAATCTTTTCACTATAGAAATGCGTTGGAAATCATTTTACTACAGGAATGCACTGGAAATCTTTTTACTATAAGAATGCATTACAAATCTTTTTACTACAGAAATGGATTGGAAATCGTTTTAATATAGAAATGCTTTGGAAAGGATTTTACTACAGACATGCATTGGAAATCTTTTTACTATAGAAATGCATTGGAAATCATTTTACTACAGGAATGCATTGGAAAACATTTCAGTATAGGAATGCATATGAAATCATTATATTATTGTACGCTCCGGCCTTCTTCGGGTGATATACGATGGAATTTTGAACCAAACACTTTATTTCGTCCCCTGGGGTAGATTGTTCCCGTTCCACATGCCATGCCTTTTTTGGATATCTCAGTTTCAGTTGTTTCCCTTCAATAACTCAACTCTCCAAGTTTTTGTTCACCTCAGTCTTTAGCCAGGTATTGAACTCACAACTCTTTCGGTCAAGTCACTGGATTACTTCAACCAACGCTTTTATCCTTGGGAATGTGAACAACAGTCCGAACAATATAGATAATGTAAATACTTACAATACCTCATCTCAGAAATATAGACAGATCCTGAAGAAGGCCGGATCGTACAACGGTTGAAACGTCGTGAATATGGCAACGAAGGTGAGGACAACCGTCCGAACAATGTAAATCGTGTAAATACTTACAATACCTCATCTCAGAAATATAGACAGATCTTGAAGAAGGCCGGAGCGTACAACGGTAGAAACGTCGTGAATATGGCAACGAAGGTGAGGACAACAGTCCGAACAATGTAAACTGTGTAAATACTTCAATACCTCATCTCAGAAATATAGACAGATCCTGAAGAAGGGCGGCCGGAGAGTACAATGGTGGAAACGTCGTGAATATGGCAACGAAGATGAGGACAATACTATATGTTATATATTTACTAGTTTATATATGCCGTTAAAAAATGACAGCCATATTTAATTAATTTGGAAATTGCACCAATTAAACTTTTTTCATGGGTCATCTAAGGTTGTTTTCAATCTATACAATTAATTCTATTTACGGTGTTCCCATGTTCTTTGTCATATTCACGACGTTTCGGCCGTTGTACACTCCGGCCTTCTTCAGGTGATATACGTTGAAATTTCGACTCAAACACTTTATTTAGTCGCACTAGTTGTAGATTATTCTAGTTCCACGTGCTAAATTCCAACGTATATTACCTGAAGAAGGCCGGAGTGTACAATGGCCGAAACGTCGGGAATATGACAATAAAGATGAGGACAACAGTAGGAACAGTGTAAATAGTTATAATACTTCATCTCAGACACATAGACTATTTATTAATTTTATTATTGCATGCTTAAGGAATTCTGCTTTTGACATCATTAAAATGAAAATGATTAGAGTAAGCTAACATGAAAAGTTTGCCTATTACTATTATCTCTGATTGGTTTCCGCCCTAAACTATCCATGCAATATCATTTGTGTTTCATTTTGGGTATGAAAAAGAAATAAGAGTAACTGCTTTGATATATATATATATATATATATATTAGATTTGTGCAAAAATAATGACGTTTTTGGACGTTAAAAAATACGTCAAAAACGTCATTATTTTTGCACCAACCTAATATATATATATAAGCAATATATATATATATATGTATATATATAAGCAATATATATATATATATATATATATATATATATATATATATATATAAAACCAAAATTTGACTGCAAATATATATCTGTAAGCAATTTTGTAGTGAAATTTTGGTTATTTCTATATATATATGTGTGTGTGTGTGTGTAAATATTTTTAGATTAATTATGTAGAAAACAAATTTGACTGCAAAATTGCTTATATATATATATATAGATAGATATTTAATTTTTGCTCATATATATATATGTATTTGCTATTATATATATATATATATATATATATATATATATATATATATATATATATATATATATAAGCAATTTTGAAGTTAAATTTGATTATGGTTTCTACATAAATAATCTAAAAATATTTACTTATACAATTAACGCTATTGTCTCTTGTCAGAATGCTGCTTTTAAAATCATTAAAGTAAAACTAACCATGCAATATACATGTTTTTGCTTTCATACACACACACATACGCACACATACAGATATATATATTATTATTGTTATTATTATTACATATATATACCACTGCAGTGCTAATCCTGCGGAACTGGAAGTTTGATCAGCCAATGGCAACAATCAATTGGAGGACACTATGCCGTCAGCCCATTGAAATATTTGAAACTAATCAAACTACGCCAGGAATTTCGCCGGCACCAACGTCATGATCACCTGGTTCGTGGGCCACCGAGATCAGGTGTCGGCATTCAGTATCCAATCTGTGGACAACAATGTGCGTCTTAATTTGGTCTTCGCAGACATCAATTTCAACCTAATGTCACCAACCAGTGATTTCTTCATTTTCCATTTTTGCTAGAGCAGATGTTGTTGTCGTTGTCATCCACAGACTTCATAATATATATATATATATATATATATATATATATATATATATATATATATGTATATATATATATATATATATATATATATATATATATTCCTCTTTCATGATCATATTTAAATTATTTAACAATTGCCTTGATTATATCTTTCGGCATAAGTAGCCCAGGATTTTAGCCAAAAAATCAACTCTGTTGTCAAGTTTAAGATAGAATTCTGCTTTTTTAAATCAGTAAAAGTAAAAACATCCAAAGATTGGTTGGTTGGTTTTCAAGTAATAGAAATATGATATATGTTATTCTGCTTTCACAGTTGACTACATGGTAGGTGATTTTGTGCATATACATGTTTCTACAGACATAATTTCTAGAGGCTGTGATATGTACATTTTACGTTGTAATTTTGTTGAATTTATATTTTGGATTACATTTAATTTCTTTAAGAAATTCTAGGATATTATATGGATTAATGTCATGAAAGTTCTTCATGTTGCTTGTTTAGTTAGTCGATTTTGTTTGGCGGCATATCAACATCTATGGGTTATTTAATACCGAAATCTAAATATTTTGAATACAATTTTATGGCTAAAACTAAATATATTTTGAAGTTAATTATATGCCTTCAACCACATATAAAATTTATTGTTGATCTTTTCCGTCTTTTCATGCGATCAAAACGAAATAGTCCATTCTTTATGGGGTATTGAGTGGGCGTAATGTACGCACGATTTTTAATTGACTTTTTTACAGCTTATCAACATTTTGTAGGCTATTTAAAACCGTTTCTATAGATTTGTTATAATTAGAGTTAAATCAAATAATCATTATTTGTATTTTCATTGTAACTATGTAAATGTGAAAGCTGCCCTTTAATGGGCAAATGTCTAACTACTAGTATAGCTTATCAGGCAACTGTGAAGTCTGTAAGTTAACCGATAGTGGCACTACTTAAAAGCCTCAGGAAAAAGATAATATTATCTCAAAGTTGTTGTTTTTTTTTATCCGAAAGCAGTACGCCAATCGTACAACGATATTTTTGGGATATTAAAAATAAAGACAGAAAAACGATCATATGTGTAATGGGGAATTTTAAAGAAAGCAAGATCTAAAAACGATGAACTAAAAGAAAAATTATGCATGTTCGAATTCTCCGAGACTTTTGAACAGAAAGACGGAAGTGTTTTCTAACTATAGGTATGGAATAAATACTTTTCTGCTACCTACATCTAGGTTAAGTATTTATGGTTTCCTTCGTGCTTGGCTGTTATAAAAGAAACCACAAGGGCGGAATGCAGAGCGCCTGAAACTGACATTTGCGTTTTTATTCTGTTCTCATGTGTTTCTGCGTGGTCATGACTATTATAGTATCTTTGTCTTTTCCCATTGAACATTACTCCTACAAGCTGGTAGCAAGTTCTTTGTCATCAAGGGAAAAATTGTTGTATTATTATGATCATTAATGCTATATATATATATATATATATATATATATATATATATATATATATATATATATATATATATATGTATGTATTGTGCTATATTATCATTATATATATATAATGAGAGTACATCTATTAATATCTATCTTTCTATCTGCTTCACTCCGTTAATATTTATGGTTCGATCAATTTAAGTTTGTTACTATCTATTTATCTCTCTAGCTATCTAGCGATCTCATTCTGTAAATGTGTATCTACTTAAGTTTGTTAATATCTATCTATCTATCTATCTATCTATCTATCTATATATCTCAGTCTGTTAATAGCTATTTACTGCAGCCTGTTAATATCTACATATCTATCAATCTATCTATCTATATATCTCAATCTGTTAATAGCTATTTACTGCAGTCTCTTAATATCTATCTATCTATCTATCTATCTACTTCATTGTTTTTATCAATACAATTTCTTTCATACTCGGTCAGTATCTATCTATCTTTCTATCTATCTATCTATCTATCTATCTATCTATCTATCTATCTATCTATCTTTCTATCTATCTATCTATCTATCTATCAGTCTGTTCACTATCTATCTATCTATCTATCTATCTATCTATCTATCTATCTATCTATCTATCTCAGTCTATTAATGCCTGTTTACTGCAGTCTGTTAATATCTATGTATCTGCGTCTGTTAATATCTATCAATTATCTATCTGTCTGAGTTTGTTAATTTCTGCCTATCTAACCATCTACCTACCTAGGTGTTTATATTTAACCTTCTTGGTTTCTTCAGCTCTCTCTCTATCTGTCTACTTGAAGAGCTAGCTATGGAAATTTAATTCTCTTACCAAAGGAAAATTAAGAATATCTGATTGGCTAACTGATCCACAAAAAGAAATTCAAAATATATACTATTTATAAAACCTTAATCAGATTAGATTTTTTTTATTTAGAAATAAACTTTTCAAATTACCTGGTTAAAGAAAACAGTTTCCTTTTCTTTTTTTTTTCTTTTTTTTTGTTCTGGTGAGAACTTGTAAAAACATTAATCTTCTCAACAAAGCACCGATTTGTAAAAGATTTCCATCTTAGCACAAGAAAGGTAATATCATGAAAGTGCGTTTTATAAACTTTAAAATTTCAATAAATTTTGGTTTTAATAAGATAAGGGATGGAGGGCAAGCTTTTATATGAACATCCGGGTATCGTAAGGACAAGAAAAGTGAAATTGACATGCGGAGTTCAAATCCAGAATAATACACTCTGTGTTAATGCCCTCAGAAAAGGTACGAATCGAACTTTCTTTCGTTGGGTTAAATACGTAGGTAAATTGGGCTCCCTTGTAAATCTGGGAGAAGGAAAACTTTGAATTTAAACATATTTATTGTCCTAAGGCAGTGTTCGTGAGAGTTTTTACTCTGATAGACTTAGAAAATTTTTCGGGGGTATCGTAGTACACTGTTTAGCGTTTCATTGTTATCAATTCGTCTATGTAGGGCTGATCCTATAAGGAGGGGGGTGATTTAAGAGGAAAACAATTAAAGACAAGACGTGGTGGAGAGCTATGATCGTCCAAGTCGTGAAAGGAAATTGCATATAAAATGCAAATAACAAAATTTGAATGCTCATATACTTCTAAAATCTGCGATCTCCAAAAGCAATCAGCGCTTCTTTTACGTTTGGAATGGCGGTGTCCAAATTGAGGGAAGCCGAGAGTGGTAGGAAGAGTGAGAGAGAGAGAGAAAGAAAGAGAGAGCAGCGGGAGAGGAGGAGGGGGAAAGGTAAAAGAGTGATAGTTAATGTGCAAGGGGGAGTAGATAAAGGCAGGGAGAGAAAGAATAAGAGTGAAATGAGAAGAAAGAAAGAAAGAAAGAAAGAAAGAATAGGGAATGAGAGAAAGAGAGAGCAGAGGGAGAAAGAAAGAATGTAAAGATGAGAAGGAATAAGAAGGTGGAAGAAAGAGTGAGAGAGAGATGAGAGAGAGAGAGAGAGAAAGGCAAAATGAAAACGAAAGGGAGGAAATGTGAGTTAAAAGAAAGAAAGAAAGAAAGAATAGGGAATGAGAGAAAGAGAGAGAAGAGCGAGAAAGAAAGAATGTAAATGTGAGAAGGAATAAGAGGGTGGAAGAAAGAGTGAGAGAGAGATGAGAGAGAGAGAGAGAAAGGCAGAATGAGAACGAAAGGGAGGGAATGTGAGTTAAAAGAAAGAAAGAAAGAAAGAAAGAATAGGGAATGAGAGAAAGAGAGAGAAGAGCGAGAAAGAAAGAATGTAAATGTGAGAAGGAATAAGAAGGTGGAAGAAAGAGTGAGAGAGAGATGAGAGAGAGAGAGAGAAAGGCAAAATGAGAACGAAAGGGAGGAAATGTGAGTTAAAAGAAAGAAAGAAAGAAAGAATAGGGAATGAGAGAAAGAGAGAGAAGAGCGAGAAAGAAAGAATGTAAATGTGAGAAGGAATAAGAAGGTGGAAGAAAGAGTGAGAGAGAGATGAGAGAGAGAGAGAGAAAGGCAGAATGAGAACGAAAGGGAGGGAATGTGAGTTAAAAGAAAGAAAGAAAGAAAGAATAGGGAATGAGAGAAAGAGAGAGAAGAGCGAGAAAGAAAGAATGTAAATGTGAGAAGGAATAAGAAGGTGGAAGAAAGAGTGAGAGGAGATGAGAGAAAGAGAGAGAAAGGCAGAATGAGAACGAAAGGGAGGGAATGTGAGTTAAAAGAAAGAAAGAAAGAAAGAATAGGGAATGAGAGAAAGAGAGAGAAGAGCGAGAAAGAAAGAATGTAAATGTGAGAAGGAATAAGAAGGTGGAAGAAAGAGTGAGAGAGAGATGAGAGAGAGAGAGAGAAAGGCAGAATGAGAACGAAAGGGAGGGAATGTGAGTTAAAAGAAAGAAAGAAAGAAAGAATAGGGAATGAGAGAAAGAGAGAGAAGAGCGAGAAAGAAAGAATGTAAATGTGAGAAGGAATAAGAAGGTGGAAGAAAGAGTGAGAGGAGATGAGAGAAAGAGAGAGAAAGGCAGAATGAGAACGAAAGGGAGGGAATGTCAGTTAAAAGAAAGAAAGAAAGAAAGAATAGGGAATGAGAGAAAGAGAGAGAAGAGCGAGAAAGAAAGAATGTAAATGTGAGAAGGAATAAGAAGGTGGAAGAAAGAGTGAGAGGAGATGAGAGAAAGAGAGAGAAAGGCAGAATGAGAACGAAAGGGAGGGAATGTCAGTTAAAAGAAAGAAAGAAAGAAAGAATAGGGAATGAGAGAAAGAGAGAGAAGAGCGAGAAAGAAAGAATGTAAATGTGAGAAGGAATAAGAAGGTGGAAGAAAGAGTGAGAGGAGATGAGAGAAAGAGAGAGAAAGGCAGAATGAGAACGAAAGGGAGGGAATGTCAGTTAAAAGAAAGAAAGAAAGAAATGAGAAAGTGTGGGGGGAGAAATATAAAGTCAGAAAAGAAAAGAATGACTATTAAAAATCAACAGAAAATCCCAAGGAATTTCCAGTTAACTGTAAATGCCAAATATAAAAATATGATGTACAAAAAAAGGCAAAGAGAAAGAGAAACATAGAGAGAAATTGAGTGACAAAAAGAGAGAGAAGCATACATGATAGAGAGAAAGAGAGATTAAGATGGGGGGAGAAAACGAGAGACAGAGAGGGAGAACAAAAGATTGAAAGAAATGATAGAGTAAATGAGAAATAGAAAACGAGAAATACAGAGTGTGAGAGATTGAAATAGGGAGAGGACGAGAGAGAGAGAGAGCAGAGGGAGAAAGAAAGAATGTAAAGATGAGAAGGAATAAGAAGGTGGAAGAAAGAGTGAGAGAGAGATGAGAGAGAGAGAGAGAGAAAGGCAAAATGAAAACGAAAGGGAGGAAATGTGAGTTAAAAGAAAGAAAGAAAGAAAGAATAGGGAATGAGAGAAAGAGAGAGAAGAGCGAGAAAGAAAGAATGTAAATGTGAGAAGGAATAAGAGGGTGGAAGAAAGAGTGAGAGAGAGATGAGAGAGAGAGAGAGAAAGGCAGAATGAGAACGAAAGGGAGGGAATGTGAGTTAAAAGAAAGAAAGAAAGAAAGAAAGAATAGGGAATGAGAGAAAGAGAGAGAAGAGCGAGAAAGAAAGAATGTAAATGTGAGAAGGAATAAGAAGGTGGAAGAAAGAGTGAGAGAGAGATGAGAGAGAGAGAGAGAGAAAGGCAAAATGAGAACGAAAGGGAGGAAATGTGAGTTAAAAGAAAGAAAGAAAGAAAGAATAGGGAATGAGAGAAAGAGAGAGAAGAGCGAGAAAGAAAGAATGTAAATGTGAGAAGGAATAAGAAGGTGGAAGAAAGAGTGAGAGAGAGATGAGAGAGAGAGAGAGAAAGGCAGAATGAGAACGAAAGGGAGGGAATGTGAGTTAAAAGAAAGAAAGAAAGAAAGAATAGGGAATGAGAGAAAGAGAGAGAAGAGCGAGAAAGAAAGAATGTAAATGTGAGAAGGAATAAGAAGGTGGAAGAAAGAGTGAGAGGAGATGAGAGAAAGAGAGAGAAAGGCAGAATGAGAACGAAAGGGAGGGAATGTGAGTTAAAAGAAAGAAAGAAAGAAAGAATAGGGAATGAGAGAAAGAGAGAGAAGAGCGAGAAAGAAAGAATGTAAATGTGAGAAGGAATAAGAAGGTGGAAGAAAGAGTGAGAGAGAGATGAGAGAGAGAGAGAGAAAGGCAGAATGAGAACGAAAGGGAGGGAATGTGAGTTAAAAGAAAGAAAGAAAGAAAGAATAGGGAATGAGAGAAAGAGAGAGAAGAGCGAGAAAGAAAGAATGTAAATGTGAGAAGGAATAAGAAGGTGGAAGAAAGAGTGAGAGGAGATGAGAGAAAGAGAGAGAAAGGCAGAATGAGAACGAAAGGGAGGGAATGTCAGTTAAAAGAAAGAAAGAAAGAAAGAATAGGGAATGAGAAAAAGAGAGAGAAGAGCGAGAAAGAAAGAATGTAAATGTGAGAAGGAATAAGAAGGTGGAAGAAAGAGTGAGAGGAGATGAGAGAAAGAGAGAGAAAGGCAGAATGAGAACGAAAGGGAGGGAATGTCAGTTAAAAGAAAGAAAGAAAGAAAGAATAGGGAATGAGAGAAAGAGAGAGAAGAGCGAGAAAGAAAGAAAGAATGTAAATGTGAGAAGGAATAAGAAGGTGTAAGAAAGAGTGAGAGGAGATGAGAGAAAGAGAGAGAAAGGCAGAATGAGAACGAAAGGGAGGGAATGTCAGTTAAAAGAAAGAAAGAAAGAAATGAGAAAGTGTGGGGGGAGAAATATAAAGTCAGAAAAGAAAAGAATGACTATTAAAAATCAACAGAAAATCCCAAGGAATTTCCAGTTAACTGTAAATGCCAAATATAAAAATATGATGTACAAAAAAAGGCAAAGAGAAAGAGAAACATAGAGAGAAATTGAGTGACAAAAAGAGAGAGAAGCATACATGATAGAGAGAAAGAGAGATTAAGATGGGGGGAGAAAACGAGAGACAGAGAGGGAGAACAAAAGATTGAAAGAAATGATAGAGTAAATGAGAAATAGAAAACGAGAAATACAGAGTGTGAGAGATTGAAATAGGGAGAGGACGAGAGAGAGAGAGAGTGAAATACAGAGAGAAAGAAAGAGAGAAAGTGATCGAATTAGAAAGAGAGAGCGAAAGAGAAAGTGTGAGGTATAGAAATATATATATAGAAAAAGAGAGAGAAAGAGAGGGAGAGATAGACAGAAAACGATAGGGTGAGAAGAGGGAGAGATAGAAAAGTGGGGAAAGAGAGAGAAATTAAAACATTGATTGAAAGAGAGAGAGGGGGCGAAAGAACGAGAGACTTAGGGAGAGAATGAGAGAATGATAGAGAGAAATGGATAGAGAACGAGAGAGATAGAATGAGAGCGAGAAAAACATAGAGAGACAAATGGGCAGTGAACACGAGTGAGAAAGAGAGAAAGAGGGAGAAAAACAGAGAGAGAGGTAAAAATTGAGAAAGAAAGAAAAAATTGAGAAAAAGAATAAAAGAAAAAATTGCAAAAGAAAGAGAAAAAATTGAGAAAGAAAAATTAAGAAAGAAAGAAAGAAAAAAAGAAAGAAAGAAAAAAGAAAGAAAGAAAGAAAAAATTATAAAAGAAAGAAAAATGAGAAAGAAAAATTGAGAAAGAAAGAGAAAAGATTGAGAAAGAAAGAAAGAGAGAAAGAAAGGAAGGAAGAAAAATTGAGAAAAAAAGAAAAATTGAGAAAGAAAGAAAGAAAAAATTATAAAAGAAAGAAAAATTGAGAAAGAAAGAGAAAAGATTGAGAAAGAAAGAAAAAATTGAGAAAAAAAGAAAGAAAAAAGAGAAAGAGAGAGAGAGAGAGCGAGAGCGAGAGAATCTGTTGAGATTCACCGATTTCTACTCCAATCGCCGATGCTTAAAATAGGACAAGCAGTGTGTTTGTCTTGTTAGAGATCGATAAGCAATACTAAACAAAACAACTAGTAATTAAAACTAAACGGAGGTAGGCGAAGGTGCAACAACAACACTACCACCAACAACATATAATCGCCCTCCTTCTCCATGCATAAACGTACGCGCGTGCGCGGGTGGTGGTGGTGGTGGTAGAGGGTGGGGGTATTGTTCACTTGTAAACCTTTTGTATGTGAGTGCATGGGAGTGAATGCGTTTATGTGCATCCCTGCGCGTACGCGCGAGCACTCGTGTGTATCTTTCTACACGCGCTGGTATTCAGGTCTCCATATAGTTGCGCGTGTTTAAGAGTGCCCGCGTTTGTTTTGGATGTGGGTCGGGGTATTTAATGTGAGTATGAATGTCCGTCTGTTGAGGGACTATAAATACGTCAACGTGAGTGTGTCTGTATGTATGCATATATTTGTGCGTACGTGTACGTGTTTTGAAAGCGAATATAATATTAATTGCTCTCTCTTTCTCATGAAGCCTCTCTATCTATCTATCTATCTATCTATCTATCAATATATATATATATATATATATATATATATATATATATATATATATATATATGTGTGTGTGTGTATGTATGTATGTATGTATGTGTGTGCGTGTGTGTGTAGAAAAAAGGAAAGAACTCGTTAGGTAAATAATGCAAGGTTCTTTAGTATTTTTGTTATTATTTTTAAGAAGCAGTGCTTGATACAAAAGTAGAGCCAAAAATTTCGCTTGAAGATGGAACAGAGCTTGGTAATTTAATTCAATTTAATTCAAATAATTATATTGAAGTTTTCGGCTCTTGTTTTGAAACATGAGAACTCTTATGTAGTGAAGGAATCATATTTTTAAATAAATAATTTTATATATATACATACATACATACATATATATATATATATATATATATATATATATATATATATATATATATATATATATATATATAATGTGTTATAAATGTAGCGAAAGTGCTCTACTGCTTGTCAGGAGCTGAATATGAAGAAATATAGTTTTAAGATGTGCTATATTTATGTGATAAAGTGCTCAATATCAGAGATAGAGCGTGTGCAAATATAAATATAAAAATTAACATTGGAGTCAACACTCAGAGGCGATTCGTGACCAGACGGTTGCGACTAGCATGAAACAGCCTGTCGCCTCTGAGTATTGACTTCACTGTTCACACACACACACACACACACACACATATATATATATATATATATATATATATATAATTTTAAGTTTAATTTAAATTTAAAATTAAAGTTTTTGTTCCATTCTCAAGCGATGTTGAATAACTTTCGAAAAAACGATTTACTTTTTTAAGCTAAATGATATTATATAGTTTAAGTTGGTGGGGATGGGGAAATGGATTACAAAACTAACCAGTAAATAAATTTTAGTTCCGAAATCTGGTAATTTCTGTGTCGCGATGAATACATATTTTTAAATACTAATATTATGATAATTATATACATATGTATATATACAGCCTGTCTGAATTTATTATGCAAATCAAATAAACCTCAATAGCTCAAAAGGTTCTGAACCAATATTTGTCAAATTTAAAGTCGTCCATATAAAAAAATGTTTAATTAAATTTTCTGCTATTTTTACTGGTTAGTTTTTGAGATGCATAGAATTTACGAAAATGTTCTGACTGAAGTTATTATGTAGATTAAGCTAAAAACTGTTTTTTTCTTTTTGTCCATAATATATGTTGAGACATGGGTAAATCTAACAATTGCTGAAAAACAGAAAATAACAAAATTATTGAATGTGGGAATGTCTACATTGGAGATATCAAAGGAGCTTTGCAGAGATCATCGCACGATAAAGAAGACTGTTGAAAATATAGGTAAGTTGAAAAGTCAAAGCTAAGGAAATGGCTTTAAGAACTTGCTTCAAGATGAACGTAAACTAACGGGAGTTGTAGTAGAGCAACCACTTTTGACCACTGCTCAGAAAGGCTGGAATTGATGGAGTCAAGAATTTCAAAAAATGTAGAACACTTTGTGAATTAAAAATTCTCTTAGGCAATCTTCTCTCACTAAAGCAAATATTTTAAAATTGGGCCAAGAAATACATGAAAATTTACTTTACTAAATTCATTTTCACGGACGAATCTCGAGTGACATTTGATAGGCAAGACTTTCTTTGCATGGTACAAGTCTCAGACTCGCAGTTTCAAAGTGAAGTGTGTATTTATGCATGACAATGCTCCTTCTCACGTATCTAACCTTATCCATGAATTCTTTGAGCATAACAGACTTCCAGAAGAGAAGATAATGGAATCGCTACCATCAAGTCCTGATCTGAATCCGATCGAAAATCTATGGTCAATTGTGACGATATCATTATATGAAAATGGCAAACAATATATCAGAAAAGCAGACATAAGGGAAACAATTAAAACTACCATCTAGGAAATTGAACCTGCTGAAGAAAAAAAAAAATAACAAGATCAATGGATAATAGATTATTAGCTGTTATTGAGAAGGGTCACTATATTAAAATGTAAAAGATTCAAAGATTTGTCATATGTGTTTGTTATTGGTTCTGTTATAAGTGTTGATCAATTTTTGATTTTATTAGCATTTTATTGAAGTAAAATGTGATTATTTGGTTTTGCCTAAAACTTCAGACGTCAGATTTTTTAGAATACGCGAAATAGGTTCAATAACGCCAATAAAACATATTGATACAACCGAAAATTTTAACTCAGGCTTTGTTTTGACATCTAAATTGATTGTTTAAAATTTGACAATTTTTTCAAACCACATTTGAATTATTGAAGTTTATGATTTGCTCAATAAATTTAAACAGGGTGGATATATAAACAATAAATCGGCGAGCCGGTTTCGATTTACAATCGTGTTAGTTACATTCTCTTTCGTCCAAAGTATAAGGTATGACTCCATCTCTTCCCCCTCTATCTGAAGGTTAAGTAGTAAGACAGATTAGGTTCTTCAGTCTTGATTGGCGACCAATCTAGTAGAAGGTCAACTCTCAATTCAAAACTCGTGAGGCATTGGGGTAAGAAACTTCACTCTATAAAAAAACAATTTGTATTTATAGTAAATTGAATTCAATTTACTCACTTTTTATTAGACATTAACTTACACCACTTAGCATCTTCCATAGTTTACCTTGATTTACAGAGTTAACTTTAAGAATATTCTATAGCCTTGGATGGCAACCAGTCTAGGAGAAGGAAAATTCAGTACTGTATGTAACCCTCGTGAAGCACATACAATGCAGCTAAGGACGGTTTGCATTGATTCAATCATCTCGTTTACGGTCGACTGCTTTTTTTCATTTTATGCAAGACCAATTTCCGTATCGTATTTTACCTCGTTTGCTGCTACTATACGACACACGTCGTTAAATTTCTATACCTATTTAAAGTTGCCGTCCCCGCTATGTAGCTCGTAACTTGGGTTGTCTCTTTTGCTGACAAGTATGCATTATGTCTTATAAGGATACTAGTTAAAAAGATTTAAATCGCTTACTTCTTATAAATGTATCGTATTAAACTACATTCGTAAGGTAAATGGTCATTTTCAATATAAAATCCGAAGACTTAGGGTGGTTGTCTAGATTCTTTTTGGTGTAAGAAAATTAGGTAATGAATAGATTACAAAAATTCAAGGTTTTTTGAGGATTTAAATCAATATCGTACTTTACAATCGAATGTTGTTTTAGGCAAAATTAAATCGAAGAATATTAATTAGCGTCAACGGCCAGACGATAAGCCATAGATAAATGTCGGAATCGATAGATAGTAAGACGAATCGAAGGCCAATCGATCTCTAATCGACGTTTTGAAAGATACACGAGACCTGGCAAGGCTTTAAAATTTCTAATTATATCAGAATTTGAATTAAAAACATTTGTCTTAGTTAAAACCGTAGTTATTCAAACTAAAACACGTGGGACATTCAGTTCTAATTTTAACACAGATAAAAGTTGAGATTGATTAATATCAATAAAAATCGAAGGGAAATCGATTTCTAAACAATGAACATGTAAAAAAAAAAAAGAACAAACCTTGTAAAGCTCTTAAATTCTCATTTAAATCAGAAATAAAATTTTAAAAAACGATGCATTCTTAAAAACGATGTTATTAAAACTAAAGACATGAGTAAAGTAATTTGGGCGCTTCGACGTGATATGATGGTTAATAAGCTTGTCTCGTTAGATCAATTACGACTGAGTAGTGAGTTCAATCCTGACTCGACGCTCCACACTTTCGGCCTTGTGTCATATCTATATAATCTGCACAAAGCTCGGTGGGTTAAACATTAACGTATTTTAGAAGCTGTTCATTTCAAGCGTCATCGATTGACTTTGTGCGGGCAAAAGGAAAACTCTTTTCGTTTGCGGTGTCTCATCGATGGCTCGTGGATATAATTCTTTTACTTTATACTCATTAGGAAACTATTTACATCGGCTTGTTATTTTTCTTGGTGGGTGGGGGTTGTTTGATGATAATTATATTTTGGGCGTGGTTTCTTATTTGCCCCATTTTTACGCCCTTATTTTTATAATTCACCGTTAATGATTATTTTTGTATGTTTGTTTTTTCAACGAATCTTTTTGAAGGGTTGGACGAAAACGCTTCCTTTTAAAGACAAAAAATACACTCCATCATTTTTAAAACAATATATATATATATATATATATATATATATATATATATATATATATATATATATATATATGTCAATAGGAAAACTGTAGATATTACTGACGCGTTTCGTCCAATGTGGACTTTCTCAAAGCAAAAGAAAAAAAAAAGCAATAACTACAGTTTTCCTATGGTCATTTATATTAATAAATATTGTCTTTTCTACAAGTTAACCCTGAAAAATTTTCATATATATATATATATATATGTGTGTGTGTGTCTATATGTGCTATATATATATATGCTATATATATATATATATGTGCCATATCTCTCTCTCCCTCTCTCTCTCTCTCTCTCTCTCTCTCTCTCTCTATATATATATATATATATATATATATATATATATATATATATATATGTATATGCTAATTTCAGTGCTGATTGATTCACTGTTCTGCTCCGGTCACACTCGTTATTTCATTTCAAGGTGCTGTAGGCACTTTATATCGGGTCAGGCAAGGCTTCCCTCTGTAAACAGCGTGAATGCTTGTTGGGGCTCGCTATTATTTGTCTCTAGCTCTTTGTGTTCATTTTTTCCCTTCTCCTTCTCATTACACATTTTCTGTTGTTTTTAATTTAAGTTAAATCTCCCATAGAGGCCTGAAGAGTGAGAGCGAAACTAGTTGCTTCCCTTTTAACGTGTCTTGTAATATTAAGCTACATACTTTTATTTCTGTAATTAAATTCTCTACCTTCAAAAATATTTTCAAATATATATATATATATAATATATATAGATAGATAGATATTTGTGTGTATATATATATATATATATATATATATATATATATATATATATAGTTTATGCGAAACTAGGTAATCCGTATGGGTAGACACAAGGAGGGTGATATCCAGAGAGCTCAATGTAAATTCAGAGCAAATAAATTTGAATAAAAACAGACCACTTTAAGGTTCCATGTAATAAATTATTTCACCACAGCCCTTTTAAAGGGCTCTGTATCATCAGACTTTACTTCCAAGTGAGGTGGGAGAGAAGACATGAGTGAGTTAGATGTACCATTTCAATTCTTTATCCTTAAGCTCACTTGGGGTGGGCTAGACATTCGTTAATTTACATATGCTTAATACGGCCCATCGAAAATGTGTAAAATTTTTTTCATTTTTCATTTCAACCTTTGGAAGTAAAGTCTGATGATCCAGAGCCCTTAAAAAGGGCTGTGGTGAAATAATTTATTACATGGAACCTTAAAGTGGTCTGTTTTTATTCAAACAATATATATATATATATATATATATATATCAAGGAAATGATTAAGAAATTGACAACCTTAAGGTTCTATGACAATAATTTATTTCCCAAGACAATATATTTGTCTTGGTTGACCTGATAACCAGGAAAAACATATTTTCTGGGGAAATAAATTATAGGTATGGAACCTTAAGGTGGTCTCTTTCTTAATTAATATTTGCTCTGGTGTTACATTGAGCTCTCTGGATTACATCCTCATTGGAATTATCCATACAGATTACCAAACCCTTCAGGAGTTTGAGAGTTTTTGCAAATTCTCAGCATTGGAAGATCTCCTGCCTGCTGTTTTCATTTGCACGGGACTTTCTTTTCCTCGCTGCAGCCTTGGCTCTTTTGATTGCAATTTGGTCTTCTTCTATTGGAGATTTCTTTTTGCATACTGCATACTGCTGCCATATGCGATAAGCAACAATAAATTACAGAAGAACTCAAAATTAATTTTCGCATTTAAGTATTGCATCAATATTTAAGCTTACCTTTTAAATGTTCAAAGACAATTCTTCTGTCGCCAATTAATTTTAAGACGATCTGATCTACGTAAGTCCTTATTTTCAGTACAATCATATTTATTTCATGGGTGACTTCCATTGGATATTGCAATTAATTTCCATTATTCCTAAGTTTATTTCCAAGTTATGAAAATTGCTATCACAGAAAAAATTTCGTCGCAAAAATCAGATGAAAAATTGACTAAAACAGTCGTAGTAAATTCAGTTGGGAATCAAAAATTCAGTAACATGAGCTAGTGAAAGATAGAATTCTGTCCCTTTAATTAAAAAATGTGACACACTGACATTCGCATTATATATATATATATATATATATATATATATATATATATATATATATATATATATATATAGATATGAGTTAAGGAGCAAATATAGTTCAAATATATATATATATATATATATATATATATATATATATATATATATATATATATATATAGTTCGGAATCCAATAATATGATGAGATAAAGAACAAATAAGGTGGGTTTATCAATTTAATTTGCTTCACTTTTATTAAGTTCCTTTGAAACATTTTAGATTGATAAACATTACCTATTTGTTCTTTAACTTATATATATATATATATATATATATATATATATATATATAAGTGATCATTGGAATTAGAGGCGTCAGGCTGTTTCATGCTAGACGCAATCGTTAAGCCTGACGATGGCGTCTAGTATGAAACAGCCTGACGCCTCTGAGTGTTGACACACGCTCTATCTCTGATATAGGGCACTTTATCCAATAAATATAGCACACCTTAAGAGTGTATATATATATATATATATAAGTGGACAGAACATTCAGGCATGAAGATTGCGTTGTAGAATGAAATAATCTGTCTCTACTTGGTCTTGGCCTCGGTGTCCCCTTTCATATATATATATATATATATATATATATATATATATATATATATATATAATATTATAAATATAAGAAATTATACTCGTCTGGAAAAACCTTGGGTACTTTGATATGTAAATTAACCGACCAATACCCAAGGGAAGAAAATAAAGAAACAGGAGAGAACATGTACGTCAGGCGAAGACAATCGTCTAAGCATCCAAGTTCAGAGTCCAAAGAAAAAATAACTGTAAGGTGCTCAATACGCTAAGTAGAGCCAACCTAATTAAACCTGAAGAGCCAGATAAACCTACCAAGGTTTCACCTACGCGGATCGTCAGGGAACACAATATACAGTGTTCCCTATATATATATATAGAGAGAGAGAGAGAAAGAAAGAAAGAAAGAAAGACAGAGAGAGACTGAGATAGATACATAGATAGATAATAAGTGCGAATGTCAGTGTCACATTCTTTCAACTTTATTCCTAGATGCCGTAACCCAACATACCATACCATTTTGGGATGAGACCGACTCCGTGACTAAATGAAAAACCTGGAATTTTTAATTACCAAGGTTTCATTACGATTATTTTCGACGATTTTTTACGTGATTTTTAGGTTTAATTATATATATACATGTATATCTATATATCTATATGTATATATATATATATGCATATATATATATATATATATATATATACGTATATATATATATATATATATATATATATATATATATATATATATATATATATATATATATATATACGCTCTATCTCTGATATTGAGCAATTGCATGCCATACTATATCTTTATCACACAAACACAGATATACATATATACATACATATATATATATATATATATATATATATATATATATATATATATATATATATATATATAATTTCTTCGCGTTTCCTTAAGCTTTCGAGGATTGTGCTAGCACTAAGTCACAAGTCATCGGGACCGAGGGTTTTGAACATGCTTTGTTCAAGAAACTGATCAGGTCAGATTGTCCGCTCTCTCGCAGAAACTCTAAACTCTACAACAATATAAACTACGGGTGGGCTCAGTGGGTTGAGCAGGCGTCTGTAATAGGGTGTGGCTAGTCGCCCCGGCAGACGTGTTTTGCTCGGAAACTAGAAACAGACGCTCATTGTTTTATTGACTGCTTTGATTCGTATATGTATATCTCATTCGAAAATTGGAAATTTACAATAAAAAATGAAATAGACCTTGTCAGTTTATATACATACACACACACACACATATATATATATATATATATTGACCACTAATATTATATTATACATATATATATATATATATAAAATATTATATTATACATACATACATACATACATATATATATATATATATATATATATATATATATATATATATATATATATATATATATATATATATATATAAAGGCTCACACACTAAAATTTCATGGTTTGTATTATACTGGAATCGTAATCATGATCCAAATCTTCAGACGTACAAATTCCAATGTAATTATAACCATAGAATATTAGTGTTTGAGCCTTTTATATTATATTATATTCTTACTCTGTCCTGGACATTGCGTTCGACCTGGATTCTATACTCTTGGGAATTTACATATATATATATATATATATATATATATATATATATATATATATATATTTAGGCAGCATATTTCCATTCATGCATGTCTGGTTAAATAATTTAAATGTATTATGCCTATTTATTTTAGATTTAATCCTTTCAATCCACGAATTAATTTCTTGGTGGCTGTTGAATATAGATCAAGAAAAATTATAAAGTTTTCTTTCAAATAATTTTTATTTTGCCAAGTACTTTCAATCTCATCTGAGACCATCATCAGGGGTTGAATATCTATGGATGTGATATGTGTTAATACGGTAAATTCAAAATGTTTTTTCACCGTTATGCAAGGGAGGTAACTTACGTGATTTTTTAAAAGATTTTTTAATTGTACTATTTTAATTTAGTATCTTTGTATAATATTTTTCTGCTAGAAACTTTAAAGAACTGTGTTGCTTTACTCGTATTTGGTCTGGCTGCAATTCTCTTAGATAAATGGCTTTCAGGATTTTAAATCTTTGCTTTTTATTATCTTGATGATGTACTGATGTATTTTTGACTAAAACCTGTCTATACTGCGAATTTGGACATCAGTGTACCTTTAAATGTTCTGAGATTTATATATATATTTATATGTCTATAGTGCCTATATGTGTGTCCCTCTGGATATACCTACCAATGCTGTATCTGTGGAATTGAGAAAACATACCTCATAAATAAAGCAAATTTTCTACAATAAAATTATATATATATATATATGTATATATATATATATATATGTATATATACAGGCACATACACACACACACACACATATATATACATACATATATATATATATATATATATAGATAGATAGAGAGAGAGAGAGATAGATATAATACATAAAAGGTCAAAGTTGAATCAGACCAGATAACAGTAGTATTAAAAAGTGCTCAAATTGCGCGTGAAAAAAAATTAAATTAAATTAAAAATATCATGTAGAGCTTTTAACTTTAAAAATTAGAAAAATTAGTAAAAAAAAAAAAATAATAATAAAGCGTTAAAATCACCTGAGGATACCGTAAGTTTTAAACCAAGATAGCGGATTCAACTGACCTCCTTATTTTTAAAGTATAAGTATATATATATATATATATATATATATATATATACATGAAGGTAAGTATGTATTTAGGAAGTGTGTGTGTTTGTGTATTTGGCTGGAAATCCTTCTTTTATACGTTTTATATGTCCGTGCAGTATCAATAATTTTTTTAAAAGTTATATATATATATATATATATATATATAATGATGGTAATGTTTTTCTTCAAACACCTTCAGCACGTTGTGGCCGTGTTCATCGTTGGTAATATTAGTGTTGTCTTTTTCTTCTTCATTATTAATACTTTACTTTTTAGTCGCTTTTTACATGTGGATAAGGCTATTATGGTCGTATTTTCTACGGGTATCTTGCGGGCGAAATTTAATAGGTTTCAGTGTGTTTTAAATGGAGTCCTGGTTGAGCTATGATCACAGTGAAGTAACGTAAGTCTTTTTGATAAGCATGTACTGGTAGGTCCAATATAATTATTCAGGAATTTGGTTATATATATATATATATATATTAGGTTGGTGCAAAAACAATGTCGTTTTCTCACATATGACATTATTTTTAACGAAATTATTTTTGCACCAACCTAATATATATATATATATATATATATATATATATATATATATATATATATATTGCTTTCTGTAATCTCTAACAGGCATTCTAATTTTTAAGCTAAAATTGATTTTAGAAAATAAAAGGTAATAACTTTAAACTGGTTTCATAAAATATAAATGTACTCCATGTAATATATATATATATATATATATATATATATATATATATATATATATATATAGACTTCATTGGACTAAATTTATTACGTTGTTGTGAATACGCATGCGCTCGAACGAGGGATATTGGGAATTTTCAGTTTAATTTATGAATTTGTTTTGTATGTAGTCTAGACAATTTCATTTAGATTCATTTTATTTTTGTCTCCATCACTTTTGTTCTTGATATATTAGGTTGGTGCAAAAATAATGACGTAATAATGTCGTTTTTTGACGTTAAAAAATACGTCAAAAACGACATTATTACGTCATTATTTTTGCACCAACCTAATATATAAATATATACACCGTTATCTCATATCGTCGACATGGAAAAATGCCAAAACACACACACACTCACACACTCTCTATCTCTCTCACACATACACACACACATACATACACATATATATATATATATATATATATATATATATATATATATATATATATATATGTATATACACACATCACACACGTTCTCAAACCACTAAATGATTACATACACTTAACACACACATCCCATACGCAGTATCCAATAAAACTGTCAAAATGACCAAAGAGGGAATTCTGTGATTTACTCCATCTCCCAGCTTCTCTGTTAAAACAACTTCTTCTTCTTCTTCTTCTTCTTCTTCTTCTTCTTCTTCTTCTTCTTATTATTATTATTATTATTATTATTATTATTATTATTTGCATATGTCTGTGTGTGTATAAGACTGCAGACTCATGAAGAAAACGAATTTCTTTTAAACAATAAATATTTTTTCTCAATATCATTTCCTTCTTTGTCATTGCACTAAATTCAATGGAGAATAATCACATCGATGTCATGTTATCAAGTTACTGATACAACTTCAGGTGTACACACACACTTATATATATATATATATATATATATAGAGAGAGAGAGAGAGAGAGAAGTAAAAAAAATTAAATAATATATAAGTAGGAGGTAACAGATATAACAAATATTTTTACCAGGATTTTCTAAAAAGAATAATTTCATTCATTTGTACCCCTCTAAAAATAATATTTCTTCTTCTTCTTCTTATTTGCATATGTCTGTGTGTGTGTGTATAAGACTGTAGACTGCAGACTCATGAAGAAAACGAATTTCTTTTAAACAACATACATACATATATATATATATATATATATATATATATATCGAATTAAAAAAAATTAAATAATATATAAGTGGGGGGTAACAGAAATATAAAATATTTTTACCAAGATTTTCAAAAAAAATTTATTTGTGAATAATTCCTGAAAGTTTCATTAAAATCCAACAATTATTTGATTTTTGTCAGAATTTCCAAATCAAAGTGTTTTTCACTGCAAAAAAAAGAGATTCAATTTCTTCATTGATTTTTTATTTTTATGCTCAAAGGTCGTACATTTTTTGAACGCACCTTGTACATATGGTCTAATGATCTTTTACTTTTGAGGGTGAAACTAAAGTTGCCTTGGTTTTATATTTCCAGCAACCAATAAAACTGTCAAAATGAACAAGGTGGGAATTCTAAAACTCAGGAATCTCCCAGCCTCTCTGTTAAAAAAAACTTGAAAGAGGCCGTTTAGGCAATAGAAGGACTAACCAAAATTAAGGATAAAAAACAAACAAATGAAAACTAGGGATCAAATTAATTTTCTTCAGAAACAGTCATTCACTCCTGTAATTCACTGCTACTAACAAGCAGGGAGTTTTCTCCTGATGATGGCCATGCGGGCCGAAACCAGTCGAGGAAACTAATTTAAATAATAAAACAAAAGAATATTAATATACAACCCAGTGTGTCTGGAAATTTTAATTTTTTAATATTTTATTATTCAAAACATATATATATATATATATATATATATATATATATATATATATATATATATATATATGAACAAACCAATACCCAAGGAAAAATAAGGGATAAAAAAGAAAGAGCTAAGAACATGTAATTGCGGCGAAAACAATCGTCCAGAATTCAAGCTCATAGTCCAAAGAAAAAAACCTCCAAAACGAGTAAAGCAAAAGTAACCATGTAAAGTGCTCAATACACTAAGTAGAGCAAACCTAACTATGAACCTAAAGAGCCAGGCAAACCTACCTAGGTTTCACCTACACGGATCGTCAGGGCAAGCTTACATATATATATATATATATATATATATATATATATATATATATATGTAAGAAAAAATCAATTAATTAAAGTTAATTTACTATTTTCGCAATTAGTAAAATTTAAAATTCCTGACTACTGTCTTTAATCTTAAAAATTACTGCCTGCTAATTACGTTTAACACCCAAGCTATTTAATTTGAGTAAAATTATAATAAAACGTGTTTAAAAGTACACATTTTTAGTGCTGGTGAGATATTTGCAACTAACTACTTCGGAGGCTCTATTCCCTTACGGTCCAAAAACAACAAAAGAACAAACTTATTCTCCATCTATTAAACAACGCAACAGAGAACACTACCAAACGGTACAGGAAATGACGTCCTCCAATATTTGACCCATATACGTGTCAATGTACCTTGAAAACGAGCGATTCCGTTCATTTTCATCCTCTGTGCTATTCCCAGCGACACCACCCCTTCTCGCCTTTCCATTCATGTCGCTTCTCCGTACCGACCACGGCCTCCGCCTTGCTCTTTATTAAGCAATCAATAAGGACTTATTCTGGAACGCATTCAGTCGAAAGCGATTCACTAATTTATTGATGGCGGCCAATTACTGGCAATAATTGAGTCCGGCAACTCGGCAAAATTATATGTCTCTCCTCTCCTTCGCCACCCTTGCAATCTTGCTCCTCCCACTTCACCTCCTTCCCCCCTCCCTCCTCATCCTCCTCTCCCGTCTTCTCCCTGTTCTAATCTCCCTCCGACCTACTCCACACGTTTTGTTTCCTCTTTACCAGTCTTTCTCCGCCTTCTCTTCCCATTTCTACTCTTGTTCGTAACTGGCAGCGCCCTCTGCCGATGGAGGTGACCTGCTTCCGACATTATCAGCTGCCGCCCACGATGATATATATATATGTGTGTGTATATATATATATATATATATATATATATATATATATATATATATATATATATATATTTGTGTGCGTGTGTGCGTGTGTGCGTGTGTATGGACATTCCTGGTTCTATCAGGAATTCCTTGCTTTTGTTTTCTGCTATTTGCCTGCATTGTAATAGAATAATTATTTGAATTTCTTGGGATTTTTTTTCTCTACTGCTCATTCTCTATTTTTTTTTTTTTTTTCAGTCTTTTTCTTTTGTAACTTTTTTTCTTTCATTCCTTGCTTTTTTCTTTCTTTTTTCTTTTTCTTCACTTTACTTCTTCTTTTGTTGTTTATTCCTATCTTTTCTCTTTCTTACATCTTTCGTTATTTTCTTTCTTTCCTTATTTCGTATCTAACATTTTCTCTTTTTCATTAGTTCTTTCTTTCTTTTTCTTCAGCTCTCTCTTCGTCTGTCCTTTCCTCTCTTATTTCATTTCTTTCCCTGTTCTCTTCTTTCTCAACAGTTTCATTCTCTACAATTTCTCTCTGCTTTTATTTCTTTCTTTTTCGCTCTCTTTTTGGGTTTTCTTCTTTCTTTTTTTGCCTAATCTGTATTTATTTCTTTTCTACACTCTTTCTTTCTTTCTTTCTTTCTTTCTTTCTTTTTCTTTTACCACTTTCGTCTATTTCGTTTTTTTTTTCAATTTTCTTTCTTTCTTTTTCTTTTTTTCGTTCTGTTCTGCCACTGTAAATAATAGAAGTTGTGTTAGTATCCGTTCAATTCTTTCTAAATGACTGTCTTTCTTTCTTTCTTTCTTTCTTTCTTTCTTTCTTTCTTTAGGCCTTCATTTTCCCACCCCTTCCTCTGTTTTTTTTCCTTTTCTCTTGCTCTTCTTTTGTAACCTCTTTCATTCTTTTTCTCTTACTGTATTTTTGGTAATGTTTGCTTTTTCATTTCCTTTCTTTCTTTCTTTCTTTCTTTCTTTCTCTTTTGTTCTTTGCGTTTACCATTTTTTCTTTATTTATTTTTTCTGTTCATTTTTTTTCTTTCTTTTCGTTTCCTTTTGTCTCTCTAAATGATGATCATATATGTTTAATTTCTTCTAAATGATTGGCATTTTTTCCTCTCATCCGTGCAATATTTTACGTTATTGTTTGGCAGAACTTCAGTCTTCTTCAAGCGCCATATTTCGTTGAAATCGATTGACACCCAACCTTTGATATAAAGATAAAAAGCCTTTACAGTTTATTTACATTGATACAATTTTTTTGAGGCTCTGAAATTTATACGCGAATCAAAATTAGCTTCCATTTTCTATAAATCCGACCCGTTGAAAAATTGTTTGACATTTCACGAATCAAAATTGTCTAAATAATGATTAACCTGACTTTTTTTTAAAGACATTCGCCATTTTCACTCTACACATTTGTTTATTAAAACAAATTTCATGTCTCACTGCTAAATACTTTCAGATTTTATTCGATTCTATGTTGGATACTAAATACAGAACAGCTCCGGCCATGTCTTTTTTTTTTTTTTTCTTATTCATCGAAGTTGCCCAAAAGAAGAAATTGTGTTTTTATACACAATCTTTACTCGTGTAGAGAGTTCAATCCTCTCACTCTCTTATCCACTATTCGAACCCTGTGCTTGTCTAAGCTTAATAAATGCTGACCATGTACCATACTATATTAAGATTCAGAAATACCTACCATAAGTGTATACTTCGTGTAAAAGTCGAACTTCATGGACAGATGTTTTGAACAATCGGAATCAAAATAATAGTTAAAAATCCTTAAAATCCCAACTTGTTGAAAAATCTTAATCGAAGTCGTTTTAATAAATATGATTCTGACATTTCTTTTAATATTTTAATACACCACATTAAAAGCAATTCTTCTTCTTCATTTTCTTCTTTTTCTTTTTACTTCATCATCTTCTTCTTCTTCTTCTTTAATACATCCCATTAAAAGTATTTCTTCTTCTTCGCCCGGTGTCTCTTCTGCACGTTTACGATCACGACTCTCCACAATTTCCTGTTCTTTGTAGGTCTTAATAAATACATCCTACATTTACTTAGTGCAAAAATATATCTCATATATGACAGAGAAATATTATAAATCCTGTGTTGGATTTCAAATCTATGTTGTCTACATTCGTCTCACCTAGAAAAAAAAGCTAGTGACTAATACCAATGTTAATTTAAAAAAAAAATGATTATTAAAACTTATATCTATATATACATTGTTTTCATCACCAGTAGCACGACTCTTTTATGCAAAACGCAATCTTCAGGTGCTGAGTAGAGATTTTCCAAGCGTAGGTTAGATGTGGCACAAAGCCGAATGTATGGGGCACCCGGTGAGGATCGAACTCACTACTCAGTCGTAATGGTTCTAGTAAGACAAGCTTGCTAATCATTACACCACCTTGAGGTCCCCCTTTCAGCTACTGAGTAGAGAACCCGAAGACTGCGTATTTTGTATTGCTTTTACCTCTCCCGTTCAATAAAGTGTGCACCTGAAACAAATATACGTCTAATTGATGCTATAGTCATGGGGAAAGGGTTCTCAGTATCAGGGATTGAAAGGCGGGTGAACATGTAACCGGTATAAACACAAAAATCAACATTGTATGGCCTGATGATCGCTTGAGGCGTGAAACTGTAAGTCACATGCAGTATTGATTTCGTTGACATTCTATCTATCTATCTATCTATCTATCTATCTATCTATCAAAACTTGTTCATATGTACTTCAACTCATTCATATCTATCTATCTATCTATCTATCTATCTATCTATCTATCAAAACTTGTTCATATGTACTTCAACTCATTCATATCTATCTATCTATCAAAACTTGTTCATATGTACTTCAACTCATTCATATCTATCTATCTATCTATCTATCTATCTATCTATCTATCTATCTATCAAAACTTGTTCATATGTACTTCAACTCATTCATATCTCTCTATCTATCAAAACTTGTTCATATGTACTTCAACTCATTCATATCTATCTATCTATCTATCTATCTATCTATCTATCTATCAAAACTTGTTCATATGTACTTCAACTCATTCATATCTATCTATCTATCAAAACTTGTTCATATGTACTTCAACTCATTCATATCTATCTATCTATCTATCTATCTATCTATCTATCTATCTATCCACGGACACGTAATGCTCTGCCGAGGATATGGAATAATCCACGAAACTCAACGTACTCTTATGTACATAAGTTATGTGAAATATTCTCTTCTTAACACTTCTGGCTCTCTCTTTATATATATATATATATATATAGAGAGAGAGAGAGAGTGAGAGAGAGAGATACATAGATAGATATGCACACATTTAGCATAGGTTAGACTAGTGTGATATGGCAATGCACGTTTTCAATAATAGCTGATAATCTATTTTTGCTTAAAAATTCGTCTGTTGATTTTGTGAAAAATAATCTGCTCTCCGCCTTTGATTGATTGATTGATTTTGTTTTTACGACTTATCAACCCTTTGCAGGTTATTTAAATCCAGAAAATATTTTAGACAGCTTATTTTTTTTGTTTTGGTGGAGGGAGATAATAATGATTTAGTGATACAAGTCTTTACTAATTAACCCATAGCTTAGGGGAGAAGAGATGGATTCATACCTAATCAGAATTTGATAAACAGACAAGTATAATGTGGACATAAAGTGGGAGTCGATTCTATATTACAATCAATATATAAACAAATCCCTCACTTTGTGTCCAAGGTTGTTTCTATACACTTATATTCCATAGAATGCAAATAAATCTAAAAGACATGCCTGTGTAGCTAATTAGTATTTCATTGATTGATTGATTTGTTTTCTATGGCTTGTCAGGCGTTTGCATGTTATTTAAAGCCAGAAAATATTTTTAAACTGTTTATTTTGTTTTCGGGGGGTCTAATTATTTAGTGATACAAGTCTGACTAATTAACCCATAGCTGGAGGAATAGGAGATGGATTCATACTTTTCCCAACGGTATTTGCGCGTAAGTGAATATAGCAAACCCAACAAGAAATTGAGACTCGGGCAATTCTGAGCCATTATCCACTGCGCCAAACGAGCACCCAAGCTTACAGCGCCTGGTTTTCCCCAGCAATCACCCATCACATCACTGATCAGGCTTGGCGTTGCTTAACTTCGGTGATCGTACGGGAATCGGTATTTCAACGTGATGCGGCCGTAAGCTACTATCCGCCTTTATATGCAATCGTAGGTGATTCAAGAGAAAATCCATTCGGTTCCACATCTGATATTAAGAAAGTTTAGATATAAAGGAAATTACAGAGTTTTTGACAAAATTAAGTGTAGCCATCTTGATTCCTATCAATTTTTATCCAAGAGAATTCTATACACACATATATACTCACACAGACGCGCATAAACACACATACACACACCGTCTCCTACTTTTATTCCTATAATACAATTAAAATTCTTCAAATCCATTATGTATTAGCATCAGATAATAATCTCGTCATACATAACACATTTCCTAGTTTGAACCTTATTTCACGTTCAAAATACGACGACCCAAATGAGTATAATTTCTCATTTGAAAATGAAAACATTTCTTTTTTACAGAAAAAAATTCCTTTGAACGTTTCCTGTTTCAAAAGCAAAAGATATTTGCACGTATAGTCTTCCTTAGTAAAAATCGCCAATGGTTTAAAATGCTGACTACATTACTTTCCCAGAAATTTTACAAAATTCAAGAAAACATTGTACTTACTCATTGTTTATTTATGCTTAACTTCGGTGATCGTACGGGAACCGGTGTTTCAACGTGATGCGGCCGTAAGCCACTCTCCGCCTTTATATGCAATCGTAGGCGATTCAAGAGAAAAGGTTGGATTTTCAGTTTCATCGTCATTTTTTTTTTTAAAGAGAAACAACTCTAAATTTTCGTTTTTATGCGCGGTAAGAAGAAATTCAAATTTCGTTTACCGTACTGGGTATGACGATAAACAACATCCAACAGCAAGGCCTCTGATCAGGAGGTTTTGAAGAGCGTAGAACCACCTCTTAATTGCAGGTGTTCCCAGGTCCTTCCTGACCCGGTGTGGTAGTACCAGTTAGGGTCCCTGCTATGGGCAAATAGTTAACCCTAAAACTGGGGTCAAAACAATATGAAAATCTAAAAATAGGTTTTAATAGCAGAAATACATTTTTGTAAAAAATTATTACCAGCAATGAAATTTTGAAGAAAAAATTATTGCCAGCAATACATTTTTGAAAAAAATATTAGCAGCAATAAAAAATCTTGTCGGCATTAAATAACCCATTGAGGTTGATATGCCGTAACACGAACCAAACCAATATATACTGAGATAGATAGATAGATAGATAGATAGATGAACAGAACGAAAGAGATAGATAGATAGATAAATAGATAGATAGATAGATAGATAGATAGATGAACAGAACGAAAGAGATAGATAGATAGATAGATAGATAGATAGATAGATAGATAGATGAAGAGAACGAAAGAGATAGATAGATAGATAGATAGATGAACAGAACGAAAGAGATAGATAGATAGATAGATAGATAGATGAACAGAACGAAAGAGATAGATAGATAGATAGATAGATAGATGAACAGAACGAAAGTGATAGATAGATAGATAGATAGATGAACAGAACGAAATAGATAGATATATAGATAGATAGATAGATGAACAGAACGAAATAGATAGATAGATAGATAGATAGATAGATGAACAGAACGAAATAGATAGATAGATGAACAGAACGAAATAGATAGATAGATAGATGAACAGAACGAAATAGATAGACAGATAGATAGATAGATGAACAGAACGAAATAGATAGATAGATAGATAGATAGATGAACAGAACGAGATAGATAGATAGATTGATACATAGATAGATGAACAGAACGAAATAGATAGATAGATAGATGAACAGAACGAAATAGATAGATAGATAGATGAACAGAACGAAATAGATAGATAGATAGATAGATAGATAGATGAACAGAACGAGATAGATAGATAGATAGATGAACAGAACGAGATAGATAGATAGATAGATGAACAGAACGAGATAGATAGATAGATAGATGAACAGAACGAGATAGATAGATAGATAGATAGATTTGAACAGATTGGGATAGATAGATAGATTTGAACAGATTGCGATAGATAGATAGATTTGAACAGATTGGGATAGATAGATAGATAGATAGATTTGAACAGATTGGGATAGATAGATAGATAGATAGATAGATAGATAGATAGATTTGAACAGATTGGGATAGATAGATAGATAGATAGATAGATAGATAGATAGATAGATAGATTTGAACAGATTGGGATAGATAGATAGATAGATAGATAGATAGATAGATAGATAGATAGATTTGAACAGATTGGGATAGATAGATAGATAGATAGATAGATAGATAGATAGATAGATAGATAGATTTGAACAGATTGGGATAGATAGATAGATAGATAGATAGATAGATAGATAGATTTGAACAGATTGGGATAGATAGATAGATAGATAGATAGATAGATAGATAGATAGATAGATAGATAGATTTGAACAGATTGGGATAGATAGATAGATAGATAGATAGATAGATTTGAACAGATTGGGATAGATAGATAGATAGATAGATTTGAACAGATTGGGATAGATAGATAGATAGATAGATAGATAGATAGATAGATAGATAGATAGATAGATAGATAGATAGATAGATTTGAACAGATTGGGATAGATAGATAGATTTGAACAGATTGGGATAGATAGATAGATAGATAGATTTGAACAGATTGGGATAGATAGATAGATAGATAGATAGATTTGAACAGATTGGGATAGATAGATAGATAGATAGATTTGAACAGATTGGGATAGATAGATAGATAGATAGATAGATAGATAGATAGATAGATAGATAGATAGATAGATTTGAACAGATTGGGATAGATAGATAGATAGATAGATAGATAGATAGATAGATGAACAGAACGAAATAGATAGATAGATGAACAGAACGAAATAGATAGATAGATAGATGAACAGAACGAAATAGATAGACAGATAGATAGATAGATGAACAGAACGAAATAGATAGATAGATAGATAGATAGATAGATAGATAGATGAACAGAACGAGATAGATAGATAGATTGATACATAGATAGATGAACAGAACGAAATAGATAGATAGATAGATAGATAGATAGATGAACAGAACGAGATAGATAGATAGATAGATAGATTTGAACAGATTGGGATAGATAGATAGATTTGAACAGATTGCGATAGATAGATAGATTTGAACAGATTGGGATAGATAGATAGATAGATAGATTTGAACAGATTGGGATAGATAGATAGATAGATAGATAGATAGATAGATAGATAGATAGATAGATAGATTTGAACAGATTGGGATAGATAGATAGATAGATAGATAGATAGATAGATAGATAGATAGATTTGAACAGATTGGGATAGATAGATAGATAGATAGATAGATAGATAGATAGATAGATAGATTTGAACAGATTGGGATAGATAGATAGATAGATAGATAGATAGATAGATAGATAGATAGATTTGAACAGATTGGGATAGATAGATAGATAGATAGATAGATAGATAGATAGATTTGAACAGATTGGGATAGATAGATAGATAGATAGATAGATAGATAGATAGATAGATAGATTTGAACAGATTGGGATAGATAGATAGATAGATAGATAGATAGATTTGAACAGATTGGGATAGATAGATAGATAGATAGATTTGAACAGATTGGGATAGATAGATAGATAGATAGATAGATAGATAGATAGATAGATAGATAGATAGATAGATAGATAGATAGATTTGAACAGATTGGGATAGATAGATAGATTTGAACAGATTGGGATAGATAGATAGATAGATAGATTTGAACAGATTGGGATAGATAGATAGATAGATAGATAGATTTGAACAGATTGGGATAGATAGATAGATAGATAGATTTGAACAGATTGGGATAGATAGATAGATAGATAGATAGATAGATAGATAGATAGATAGATAGATAGATAGATTTGAACAGATTGGGATAGATAGATAGATAGATAGATAGATAGATAGATAGATGAACAGAACGAAATAGATAGATAGATGAACAGAACGAAATAGATAGATAGATAGATGAACAGAACGAAATAGATAGACAGATAGATAGATAGATGAACAGAACGAAATAGATAGATAGATAGATAGATAGATAGATAGATAGATGAACAGAACGAGATAGATAGATAGATTGATACATAGATAGATGAACAGAACGAAATAGATAGATAGATAGATAGATAGATAGATGAACAGAACGAGATAGATAGATAGATAGATTGATACATAGATAGATGAACAGAACGAAATAGATAGATAGATAGATGAACAGAACGAAATAGATAGATAGATAGATGAACAGAACGAAATAGATAGATAGATAGATAGATAGATAGATAGATAGATGAACAGAACGAGATAGATAGATAGATAGATGAACAGAACGAGATAGATAGATAGATAGATGAACAGAACGAGATAGATAGATAGATAGATAGATTTGAACAGATTGGGATAGATAGATAGATTTGAACAGATTGCGATAGATAGATAGATTTGAACAGATTGGGATAGATAGATAGATAGATTTGAACAGATTGGGATAGATAGATAGATAGATAGATAGATAGATAGATAAATTTGAACAGATTGGGATAGATAGATAGATAGATAGATAGATAGATAGATAGATAGATAGATAGATAGATAGATTTGAACAGATTGGGATAGATAGATAGATAGATAGATAGATAGATAGATAGATAGATAGATTTGAACAGATTGGGATAGATAGATAGATAGATAGATAGATAGATAGATAGATAGATAGATAGATTTGAACAGATTGGGATAGATAGATAGATAGATAGATAGATTTGAACAGATTGGGATAGATAGATAGATAGATAGATAGATTTGAACAGATTGGGATAGATAGATAGATAGATAGATAGATTTGAACAGATTGGGATAGATAGATAGATAGATAGATAGATTTGAACAGATTGGGATAGATAGATAGATAGATAGATAGATTTGAACAGATTGGGATAGATAGATAGATAGATAGATAGATAGATAGATAGATAGATAGATAGATAGATAGATAGATTTGAACAGATTGGGATAGATAGATAGATAGATAGATTTGAACAGATTGGGATAGATAGATAGATAGATAGATTTGAACAGATTGGGATAGATAGATAGATAGATAGATAGATAGATAGATAGATAGATAGATAGATTTGAACAGATTGGGATAGATAGATAGATAGATAGATAGATTTGAACAGATTGGGATAGATAGATAGATAGATAGATTTGAACAGATTGGGATAGATAGATAGATAGATAGATAGATTTGAACAGATTGGGATAGATAGATAGATAGATAGATTTGAACAGATTGGGATAGATAGATAGATAGATAGATTTGAACAGATTGGGATAGATAGATAGATAGATAGATAGATAGATAGATAGATAGATAGATTTGAACAGATTGGGATAGATAGATAGATAGATAGATAGATTTGAACAGATTGGGATAGATAGATAGATAGATAGATAGATTTGAACAGATTGGGATAGATAGATAGATAGATAGATAGATTTGAACAGATTGGGATAGATAGATAGATAGATAGATTTGAACAGATTGGGATAGATAGATAGATAGATAGATAGATAGATAGATAGATAGATAGATAGATAGATAGATAGATAGATTTGAACAGATTGGGATAGATAGATAGATTTGAACAGATTGGGATAGATAGATAGATAGATAGATAGATAGATAGATAGATAGATTTGAACAGATTGGGATAGATAGATAGATAGATAGATAGATAGATTTGAACAGATTGGGATAGATAGATAGATAGATAGATAGATAGATAGATAGATAGATAGATTTGAACAGATTGGGATAGATAGATTTGAACAGATTGGGATAGATAGATAGATAGATTTGAACAGATTGGGATAGATAGATAGATAGATAGATAGATAGATAGATAGATAGATAGATAGATAGATTTGAACAGATTGGGATAGATAGATAGATTTGAACAGATTGCGATAGATAGATAGATTTGAACAGATTGGGATAGATAGATAGATAGATTTGAACAGATTGGGATAGATAGATAGATAGATAGATAGATAGATAGATAGATAGATAGATAAATTTGAACAGATTGGGATAGATAGATAGATAGATAGATAGATAGATAGATAGATTTGAACAGATTGGGATAGATAGATAGATAGATAGATAGATAGATAGATAGATAGATTTGAACAGATTGGGATAGATAGATAGATAGATAGATAGATAGATAGATAGATAGATAGATAGATAGATAGATAGATAGATAGATTTGAACAGATTGGGATAGATAGATAGATAGATAGATAGATTTGAACAGATTGGGATAGATAGATAGATAGATAGATTTGAACAGATTGGGATAGATAGATAGATAGATAGATAGATAGATAGATAGATAGATAGATAGATAGATAGATAGATAGATAGATTTGAACAGATTGGGATAGATAGATAGATAGATAGATTTGAACAGATTGGGATAGATAGATAGATAGATAGATTTGAACAGATTGGGATAGATAGATAGATAGATAGATAGATAGATAGATAGATTTGAACAGATTGGGATAGATAGATAGATAGATAGATAGATTTGAACAGATTGGGATAGATAGATAGATAGATAGATTTGAACAGATTGGGATAGATAGATAGATAGATAGATAGATTTGAACAGATTGGGATAGATAGATAGATAGATAGATTTGAACAGATTGGGATAGATAGATAGATAGATAGATTTGAACAGATTGGGATAGATAGATAGATAGATAGATAGATAGATAGATAGATAGATTTGAACAGATTGGGATAGATAGATAGATAGATAGATAGATTTGAACAGATTGGGATAGATAGATAGATAGATAGATAGATTTGAACAGATTGGGATAGATAGATAGATAGATAGATTTGAACAGATTGGGATAGATAGATAGATAGATAGATAGATAGATAGATAGATAGATAGATAGATAGATAGATAGATAGATAGATTTGAACAGATTGGGATAGATAGATAGATTTGAACAGATTGGGATAGATAGATAGATAGATAGATAGATAGATAGATAGATTTGAACAGATTGGGATAGATAGATAGATAGATAGATAGATAGATAGATAGATAGATAGATTTGAACAGATTGGGATAGATAGATAGATAGATAGATAGATAGATAGATAGATAGATTTGAACAGATTGGGATAGATAGATTTGAACAGATTGGGATAGATAGATAGATTTGAACAGATTGGGATAGATAGATAGATAGATAGATAGATAGATAGATAGATAGATTTGAACAGATTGGGATAGATAGATAGATAGATAGATAGATAGATAGATTTGAACAGATTGGGATAGATAGATAGATAGATAGATAGATTTGAACAGATTGGGATAGATAGATAGATAGATAGATAGATAGATAGATAGATTTGAACAGATTGGGATAGATAGATAGATAGATAGATAGATAGATTTGAACAGATTGGGATAGATAGATAGATAGATAGATTTGAACAGATTGGGATAGATAGATAGATAGATAGATAGATAGATAGATAGATAGATTTGAACAGATTGGGATAGATAGATAGATTTGAACAGATTGGGATAGATAGATAGATAGATAGATTTGAACAGATTGGGATAGATAGATAGATAGATAGATTTGAACAGATTGGGATAGATAGATAGATAGATAGATAGATTTGAACAGATTGGGATAGATAGATAGATAGATAGATTTGAACAGATTGGGATAGATAGATAGATAGATAGATAGATAGATAGATAGATAGATAGATAGATGAACAGAACGAAATAGATAGATAGATGAACAGAACGAAATAGATAGATAGATAGATGAACAGAACGAAATAGATAGACAGATAGATAGATAGATGAACAGAACGAAATAGATAGATAGATAGATAGATAGATAGATGAACAGAACGAGATAGATAGATAGATTGATACATAGATAGATGAACAGAACGAAATAGATAGATAGATAGATAGATAGATAGATAGATAGATGAACAGAACGAGATAGATAGATAGATAGATTGATACATAGATAGATGAACAGAACGAAATAGATAGATAGATGAACAGAACGAAATAGATAGATAGATAGATGAACAGAACGAAATAGATAGATAGATAGATAGATAGATAGATAGATAGATAGATAGATAGATGAACAGAACGAGATAGATAGATAGATAGATGAACAGAACGAGATAGATAGATAGATAGATAGATTTGAACAGATTGGGATAGATAGATAGATTTGAACAGATTGCGATAGATAGATAGATTTGAACAGATTGGGATAGATAGATAGATAGATTTGAACAGATTGGGATAGATAGATAGATAGATAGATAGATAGATAGATAGATAGATAGATTTGAACAGATTGGGATAGATAGATAGATAGATAGATAGATAGATAGATAGATAGATAGATTTGAACTGATTGGGATAGATAGATAGATAGATAGATAGATAGATAGATAGATAGATAGATAGATAGATTTGAACAGATTGGGATAGATAGATAGATAGATAGATAGATTTGAACAGATTGGGATAGATAGATAGATAGATAGATAGATAGATAGATAGATTTGAACAGATTGGGATAGATAGATAGATAGATAGATTTGAACAGATTGGGATAGATAGATAGATAGATAGATAGATAGATTTGAACAGATTGGGATAGATAGATAGATAGATAGATAGATAGATAGATAGATAGATAGATAGATTTGAACAGATTGGGATAGATAGATAGATAGATAGATAGATTTGAACAGATTGGGATAGATAGATAGATAGATAGATAGATTTGAACAGATTGGGATAGATAGATAGATAGATAGATTTGAACAGATTGGGATAGATAGATAGATAGATAGATAGATAGATAGATAGATAGATAGATAGATTTGAACAGATTGGGATAGATAGATAGATAGATAGATAGATTTGAACAGATTGGGATAGATAGATAGATAGATAGATAGATTTGAACAGATTGGGATAGATAGATAGATAGATAGATTTGAACAGATTGGGATAGATAGATAGATAGATAGATTTGAACAGATTGGGATAGATAGATAGATAGATAGATAGATAGATAGATAGATAGATAGATAGATTTGAACAGATTGGGATAGATAGATAGATTTGAACAGATTGGGATAGATAGATAGATAGATAGATAGATAGATAGATTTGAACAGATTGGGATAGATAGATAGATAGATAGATAGATAGATAGATTTGAACAGATTGGGATAGATAGATAGATAGATAGATAGATAGATAGATTTGAACAGATTGGGATAGATAGATTTGAACAGATTGGGATAGATAGATAGATAGATTTGAACAGATTGGGATAGATAGATAGATAGATAGATTTGAACAGATTGGGATAGATAGATAGATAGATAGATTTGAACAGATTGGGATAGATAGATAGATAGATAGATAGATAGATAGATAGATAGATAGATAGATAGATAGATAGATAGATAGATTTGAACAGATTGGGATAGATAGATAGATTTGAACAGATTGGGATAGATAGATAGATAGATAGATAGATAGATTTGAACAGATTGGGATAGATAGATAGATAGATAGATAGATTTGAACAGATTGGGATAGATAGATAGATAGATAGATAGATAGATAGATTTGAACAGATTGGGATAGATAGATTTGAACAGATTGGGATAGATAGATAGATAGATTTGAACAGATTGGGATAGATAGATAGATAGATAAATATTATCAGCAATAAAAATCTTGTCAGCATTAAATAACCTATTGAGGTTCATATGCTGTAAAACAAACCAAACGAAACCAGTTCTTGTATTGTTACCTCTCCTTAATAGTGTTTTTTTTTTCTCATATTCTTTCACACTGAGTAACCCCCTTCCTTCTTGGCGGCTTTGTTGCTTTCCTTGGGGTGAAATGATTAAAAAAAAAATCTGATGAGTTTATGTAAATTAATGGCAGAACAGAGAGTAGGGGATTGTAAAAAAGACAAACGTTAGTAAAAGTTACAAAGATAGGAAGTTGAGAAGAGCCATGATCGGGCGCCTCCTGAAAAGATATAGTAGATAAAAATGAGTTTAATCTGCCACAATGATGCAGTAGCGGGGAGGTGGGGCTGACTGTACGTAGTGATCTTGGTGCTAGCACAGTGATATATTAGGTTGGTGCAAAAATAATGACGTTTTTTGACGTTAAAAAATACGTCAAAAAACGTCATTATTTTTGCACCAACCTAATACCAACTGGACTTGAACCACAGACCGCTGACTTGGCTGTGAATGAGGCAACACCGGTCAAATTTAGCAGCTTTTTGAGCGCCAGTCTACAAAGGGCGGGGGGTATACAATGTTTTTTTTTTTTTTTTTTTTTACTCATTTTGATATTTGCTTCATTTTAATGATCTGTTTATCGACAAACCAAACCCACTTTTACTTTTGTATTCATTACAGTTTTACTTATCATGAATTATTCAAAACCAGGTCAGTGTTACTTGGCTGAAGAGTCAGCAGGTCACACTGACTTCCGTTTATAAGAAATGTTAATTTGCCAATTCTCACACACTCTCTCTCGCTCCCTTTCTTTCTCCCTCCCTCCCTCTCTCCCTTTCCCTCTTCACCTCTCTCTCTCTCTCACTCTCTCATTTTCTCTCTCGTGTGAGTGGGTATTTATCAACACGCCAAGTCAAACAGAATATGGTCCAAGGCCGTGTATAAAGGTTTTACAGTACACACACACACACACAGATACACACGTATATATATATATATATTATTTTATATGCGCAATACTTATTGGAAAGTGCTCAATATCAGTGATAGAGCTAACATATTCAGTTGTATGGATATGAGTTTGTGACCCTGGGTTTCACGTTTTTTGCGATCATCAGTTTGGTGATATCCTTATCATATCCATATCACTGAATAAATGCACACACGCACGCACACACACACACACACACACACACATAATATATATGTGTGTGTACGTGCGTGTGTGTGTACGGTATTGGTATAGCAGATCATGATTCAATCATATATTGTTAAATATAGCAGAAAACGAATGTCTATTATGTTTGATCATGAGCCGTTCTAAGCTTCGTATTGTAGCTTTAATTTCAAGAGAAAATAAAAGCAAAAACTGTCCAACATTTGGATATTTTTTATTATATTGGTCGTCGATCTAAGCTTTCTGCTTAGATGAGCCATCATCAGAGTGGTTATATGGACATTCCAACAGAGATGTTCACCATCAAAGAATTCATCCTGTTAGAAGTTTGATATGCGACGACAACGGTAGCGGAATAGCAGACGCAGGTCGTAAATACGTAATGCGGTTCTATGATGCCGTACATGACCAGGTGAGAGAAAGAAATGTTATTAACAGCATCATGTGTTTAGATGCACTGTAATATGTTGTGGCTGTTTTGAAATGTAATTTTGTTGAGTGTGGGTTGCTTTGCATAGATTTGAAAGAAAAGAAAAAGGTTTTATGACCATCAGACTAATGGATGAAACGCGCTATAAAAACTTGTTCCAATTTCTCATCATTCCTCTTTTCTTTTAAACCTGTTCTTGTTATATAAAAGTTTTTTTATATCGTTATCATATATATATATGTGTGTGTGAAGAATATGTAGAAAATAGGAAAGAACTCGTTAGGTAAATAATCCAAAGTTCTTTAGTATTTTTGTTATTATTTTTAAAAAATAGTGCTCGATACAAAAGTAGAGCATAAATATAATTATTTATTTAAAAATATGATTCCAACACGCTACCTAAGAGTTCTCATGTTTCAAAACAAGAGAACTCTTATGTAGCGTGTTGGAATCATATTTTTAAATAAATAATTATTTATATATATATATATATATATATATATGCACATTTCATTGAATACAACAGATAAGGTGCTTTTATTTAGTTTGATTAAATATTTTAACTGTTAAATAAGAAATACTTTGTTGTATGTATGAAAACATTTTATAAAACATATATACAACAAACTATTTCTTATTTAACTGTTAAAATATTTAATCCTTAAAAATGGCTAAATGCATAGCCGAAAGCGCTCGGATAAAAAGAACATTCGGACAGTTTTTTATATAATTTATCATCTGAAAAGTAAAAAATTATTAGATCGCATCAGATATCGTATAAAAAACCAAATAAAAGCACTTTATCGTATTCAATGAAATTTGCATGAAAGAAGGATTGCTGCCTATATATATATATATATATATATATATATATATATATATATATATATATATATATTTTAAGACATTTTTATGTTTAACATTCTTTTTATAGATAGAAATATTTAAGTAAATGCTCTGTTTATAATAAACGGTATTAAGCATTTCCTTAAATATTTGTATCTATAAAAAGAATGTTAAACATAAAAATGTCTTAAAATAATTGTCTGACTTTGTTCATTTCATAATATATACCGGTAATAAATCCGTTGGTATATAATACAAATGTATCCTAATAATATCAAATCTTAAAACTGATCCGCAAAAAAACTCAATGTATTTATTATAACAGAGCATATAATTTACACAAAATCCAAAATTACCTCATGTGGAAAAATTTTTTCGAAATTATATATATATATATATATATATATATATATATATATATATATATATATTATGAAATGGACTAAATCCGACAATTATTCTAATATAGTTTGTTTACATGCTATTTTCAAAGATAGAAATCTTTGACAAATATACAAGTAAAAAAAAATGATTTTGTATTTTGTTGCGTAATCTTTTGCCTTAACGGCCTTAGTGAAAATTCTATAGCACGTCAGGTTATATGACGGTTCCGTGCAGGATGCAGGTTTGATTCCTGTTGGAAGATGCATATTTTTCATGAAATTTCTCGGATATACAGGCTGGTAAATGTTATTAATACTGTTTATTATAAACGGAGAATTTACTTAAATAACGTATAACAATAAAATATATATTTGTGAATTTAGGCAGCAATCCTTCTTTCATGGACATTTCATTGAATACGACCGACTAGGTGCTTTAATTTAGTTTTTGATACAATTTGTGATCTAAATATTTATTTTTTCAGATGATAAATTATATAAATACTATCCAATTATTGTTTTTATCTGAGCGCTTTCGGCTATACATTTAGCCATTTTCAAAGTTGAAATATATTAATTGTTAACAAGAAATAGATTATTGTATGTATGAATTTATATAATGTTTTCATTTTCAAAACACGGTCAAGATACTGTGTCCATGTTCATAGTTGGTATTATTAGGTGTTGTTTTGCTTTTATTAATAAGGCTTCCATTATTTTTAGCCTTTTTTTTTTTGCATGTCGAGGATGTTATTATAGTTGTGTCGTCAACAAGTATGTTACGAATAGGTTTAAGTAGGTCTCCATGAGTATTTAAATGAGACCTAATTCAGCAATGGTCAGAATGGTGTAGTGTGAGTCTTCGTGTCAAATATATATATATATATAATTTTATATATATAAAATTTAAAATTTATACATATATATATATATATATATATATATATATATATATAGTCAAACCAAGTGAGCCAGACAAACCTACCCAGGTTTCACCTAAGCGGATCGTTACGGAAAGCCAAATAGGTCTGCTCTACGGTTGTATTGAGTTCTTTTTAGTTAGTTGTTTACTCGTGTCGGGGTTTTTTTTTGGGCTTTAAACCTGTATCTGTGCGATTTTTTCGACAGACTTTCATGTTCCTGGCTCTTTCTTTTTTTAAAACCTTTTTTTCCTTCGAGATTGATTTGATTATTGGCAAATCAAAAATTCGAATGTTTTTCGAGACTAGTATAGTTACCTATATATATATATATATATATATATATATATATATATATATATATAAATGTAATGAAAAACAAACCACTTTAAGGTACCATTACGATAATTTATTTCACCTAAATCCTTTTTTAAGGATTCAGGATCATCAGGTAAAACTTCCAACAAGGAATTGAGAGGAAGTTGTTGGAAGTTTTACCTGATGATCCTGAATCCTTAAAAAAGGATTTTGGGTGAAATAAATTATCGTAATGGTACCTTAAAGTGGTTTGTTTTTCATTACATATTAGCTCTGTCCTCACATTGAGCTCTCAGGATTTCATCCTCTTTGGATTTACCAATTCGGTTTACCAAGTTCCTTAACTTAATTATTTATATATATATAAGTAAGTATTTCGGAAAAATGGTATGACCTTATGAATTCTAGCAAATAACAAATGAAGAAAAAAATAAGTTCAAATAATCAATTAAGTTTATTAACGGATCAATTAAATATCAGTTGAGGATGATCCCCACCCCACCCCGTTTAAGGTTTAACATACAAAAAATTTCCCAGTCTATTGAACAACGTCAAAGTTTCGCCCGGGGAGGTAGACAGTCCCTGAACCCGTTTAGGTGGGTTCAAAGGAGATATTTTTGGCCGAGCCTGCGGGCTCGAAATACCCACAACAAACCGGCCTTGTGTCACATACACCCTCGTTTAAATATAACACGTTTCGACCGATCAGTTCTTTAGTCTTCATCAGGTACAACTTTTTTCTTCTTAGAATAAAGAGGTTTATTTTCTTTGTCAAGGATTTTAAATTTAACACGTCGGATCTCAGACGACCCAATGGAGTGTCATGATGGTATATCTGCACGCCCCCCCCCACATAACCCTCCAGTGGGACGTTCTCCAATTTCAATGACGATTATTGGTAGTGGACTGATATGATTTATTGCTTATGCGATCACAGTACACCAGAAACACATTTTAATTTTTTTTTTTTACGAAAAACATTTTAATATTTTTTTGTTTTTTATTTCGTTTTCCTTTTGGAATTTCTACTGTTGTTTTATTTTGTGTGGGGTCATTTTTTTTAGTTTCGCAATCACAGAGCTGTACCATGCATTCGTGTGGGTCGTGTGGTTCTCTGGGTTGTAAAATAGATTAAGGTACCGAACGGCACACCGGGTGGCTCGTGGGTAAAAAAAAATACTATGATATCCTTGCCTCATATATGAAACAATGTCAAAACAAAGTCGCTTGCAGCAAAATTAATTAAGATATAATATTTGGACCCTGGGACAACAAAGAAAACGAGGCAAGGTATAAACTATCTGGGACATGTTTTTTAGAAGATGGAAAATGTGATAGGGAAATCTGAAGGTTTATTGAAAAAGAAAAAGATGCCTTCCAAAACCTAAATAAATTATTAAGAACAGGAAAATGTTTGAAACAATGACAAGAGTCCGGAACTGCTATGTAATATGAAACAAAGAAAATGAGGCTTGGTTAGCCAACTATTTGCGATAATAGTGGCATAATTCCCTGGCTTGTTTTTCTAGATACAGTAAAACCGTCAACAGGAATATTGATTCGCCATTAAATAAAGATCAAATAATCATTATTAATAAATCTTTAAACGTATACTTTGCGTTTCATCTCCCTTGAACATTTAATGTGAAAGAAATATAACTCCATTATAGCTTCTCCCGATTACACTATTTTCAAAATTATGGAGACATTAACGAAGCTATTTAACTGTTAAGCACCCCGATTATTATTATTACTTCCCTTTCCACTTCATTCTTTTTCAAGGCTTCTCAATTGCTGTATCCTTATTGTTAATCTCACGCGAAGTTGTTTTCTGTTGCCATAGCAGGATATGACAACACAACAATGAAATTCAAACACACTATTGTTCAGGGATCAGAGTCACCTTTAGTGGCAGGATAAACTTTTTTGTCTGTAAAATATGGCTTTTTGGAAAAGATACTGGAGTGCACTCCAGTTGCCTTCTCTACGGTTTTAAATTCAGAATTGTCAAAGTTTTATGCACCTTAAGAACGTAGGCGGTCATGGCCCTCCTCAGCTTCCTTTTTCTTTATCTGTAAATTATCATGGCTTTTGGGAAAGGATACTGGAGTGCACCCCTGTTGCCTTCTCTACGGTTTTAAATTCAGAATTGCCAAAGTTTTATGCACCTTAAAAACGTAGGTGGCCATGGCGCTCCTCAGCTTCCTTTTCTTTATTATCTGTAAATTATCATGGCTTTTGGGAAAGGATACTGGAGTGCACCCCTGTTGCCTTCTCTACGGTTTTAAATTCAGAATTGCCAAGGTTTTATGCACTTTAAGAACGTAGGTGGCCATGGCCCTCCTCAGTTTCCTTTTCTTTATTAACTGTAAATTATCATGACTTTGGGGGAAAGATACTGGAGTGCACTCCTGTTGCCTTCGCTACGGTTTTAAATTCAGAATTGCCAAAGTTTTATGCACCTTAAGAACGTAGGTTGCCATGGCCCTCCTCAGCTTCCTTTTCTTTATTATCTGTAAATTACCATGACTTTTGGGAAAAGATACTGGAGTGCACTCCTGTTTCCTTCTCTACGGTATTAAATTCAGAATTGCCAAAGTTTTATGCACCTTAAGAACGTAGGTGACCATGGCCCTCCTCAGCTTCCTTTTCTTTATTATCTGTAAATTATCATGACTTTGGGGGAAAGATACTGGAGTGCACTCCTGTTGCCTTCGCTACGGTTTTAAATTCAGAATTGCCAAAGTTTTATGCACCTTAAGAACGTATATATCAGGGATGGCCAAATATGCTTGATGGCCATATTTAATGAAAACTTTTTAAAAGAAAATCAACAGGACACTGCACCAGGCCACACAAACAGGAGCAACCACATCACCCCTTACATCGGGCAACTTAACTCCCAAGAATGCAACAACCATGAATATGTGTGGGTGCAGATGAGCGAGAGATCAACAAAACACCTTGTAACACGAAAGATGAACTGAATGCAAAGATTATGGCGGCATTCACCAACTTAAACAATATATATATATATATATATATATATATATATATATATATATATATATATATTTGTATCTATCCATCTATATATATATATATATATATATATATATATATATAGATGGATAGATACAAATGAACAGATAGATAGATAGATAGATAGATAAATAGATAGATAGATAGATAGATACAAATGAACAGATAGATAGATAGATAGATAGATAGATAGATAGATAGATAGATAGATAGATACAAATGAATAGATAGATAGATAGAAACTGTGGCAGATAGCAAAAAAGAAAGAGAAGAAAGAAAGAGACTTAGATAGATAGAAAGATACAAATGAACAGATAGATAGATAGAAAGATACAAATGAACAGATAGATAGATAGATAGATAGATAGATAGATAGATAGATACAAATGAACAGATAGATAGATAGATAGATAGATACAAATGAACAGATAGATAGATAGATAGATACAAATGAATGGATAGATAGATAGAAACTGTGGTAGATAGCAAAAAAGAAAGAGAAGAAAGAAAGAGACTTAGATAGATAGATAGAAAGATACAAATGAACAGATAGATAGATAGAAAGATACAAATGAACAGATAGATAGATAGATAGAAAGATACAAATGAACAGATAGATAGATAGATAGATAGATACAAATGAACAGATAGATAGATAGATAAATAGATAGATAGATAGTGAAAATACTGAGATAGATAGATACAAATGAACAGATAGATAGATAGATAAATAGATAGATAGATAGATAGTGAACATACTGAGATAGATAGATAGATAGATAGATAGATAGATAGATAGATAGATAGATAGTGAGCATACTGAGATAGATAGATAGATTTTTGTGCAATTTTTGTTTATGCTTTCAACACAGAAAACTACTTTAATGTGTTTTTGATGCTTTTCAACTTTACTTTTTCGGAAATCGAAAGTATGGTGACTGCCTCGCCCGCTTTTGCTTTAAATTTCCATTGACAAAATGGAAGGAGAATGACAAAAGAAAGGATTAATAAGAAAGGGAAATAAACTCCGTGTATCTCTTCTCTCTCTCTATATCTCTCTTTCTCTGCCTCTCTCTCTATATATACATATATATATATATATATATATATATATATGTATATATTACGAAATGGACAAAGTCCGACAATTTATTTATTAAAGACATTTTTTTATGTTTAACGTTATAGATACAAGTATTTAAGTAAATGCTCTGTTTATAATAAACAGTATTAAATAACATTTACCGGCCTGAATGTCCGAGAAATTTTCATAGAAAATATTCATCCTTTGACAGGATTCGAACCTGCATCCTATACGGAAAATAATAAATAAATTGTCGGACT
>OZ010607.1:24060664-24065664 GCA_963932145.1 Acanthosepion lycidas
TTACTGCTCAGCTCAGGGTAGGAGTTGTCCAAATTGTGTGAAAGTGGGATGTATTAAAAAATGTTTTATTATGACGGATTATATATAAGGGTGTTTCATTAAGACGGATCAAAGTCCGGAGTAAATAAATCAGTGTTATTGGTGAAAAATTATTTATTTCTCTATTGGATCATTTTATTTAAGTCATGGCAATTATGTGTGAAAAATAATATCACCCTGAAAGAAAAAGAAAATAATCATTAGACGCTTAAACTTAATGCACATTTAAAGTCGGTTCAAGATATTGGAACACTTTTTATTAATCTTATTTCAAACTCAATTAGTCCTGGGTATGACGATGAACTACATACAGCAAGCCTTTTATCAGGAGATTGAAGGTTTTGATGAGCGTGGAACAACCTCTTAATTGCCGTTGTTCTCAGGTCCAATCTGACCCGGGGTGGTAGCATGTGTTACGGCTCCTGCTAGGAAAAATAGTGAACCTTCAAAGAAAAACAAAACACTATGAAAGTATAACAATACATTTTTATAGTAAAAATAACAGCAATATGTCTTTATATCAAAAAATTAACAACAATACTTATTTATAGTAAAAGTACCAACAATAACTATTTAAAGCAAAATAACCAGCAATACATCTGTAGGTGAAGGCATACGATTGCGTTCAAAATATATTGCGTCCTGGGCATGACGATAAACTACATCCTCGTCCTGGGTATGACGATAAACTACATCCAACAGCAAGGCTTCTGATCAGGAAGTTTTGAGGAGCGTGGAACCACCTCTTAATTGCTGGTGTTCCCAAGTCCACCCTAAACCGGGGTGGTAGCACCTGTTAGGGTCCCAGCTATGGGCAAACAGTTAACACCCAGACTTGTGCAAAAATAGGTTTTAATACCAGAAATACTTGTAAAATTTATTATCAGAAATAAATTTTTGAAGAAAAAAATATATTACCAGCAATATATTTTGGAAAAAAAATATTACCAGCAATACGTTTTTGAAAAAAAAATATTACCAGCAATACATGTTTTAAAATAATATTACCGCGTATACATTTTTCAGGAAAATAATATTACCAGAAATAGATTTTTGACAAAACAAAATATTACCAAGAAAAAAAAGTTGTCGGCATTAAATAACCTATTGAGGTATTGATATGCCGTAAAACAGCAAAACAAACAAACCAAACCAAAATATATTTAGTGAAAGCCATAAAATTGTGTTAAAAAGATTTAGATTTCGTCATTAAATAATCCATAGAGGTATTTATATGTCGCTAAACAAAATCAATCAATCATTGAACTCAATGAAATTGTGTGTGGTGGGGAGGGGCGCGCGCTCGCGCACGTGTATGCTTGTGTGTGTGCATGCGTTTCCTGGTTAATGGATTAAATTTTTACTGTTGGAATGGCTAGATGCAGCCGTAAGTTCTATGCGAACAGTTTCTTCTATCGCACTTCTCGCTTGTGGAACACTCTTCCGGCTACTTGCTTCCCAGTGTACTTTGATCTTCAAAAGTTTAAATGCAATGTCAATCGTTATTTCTGTATTCTTAATTCTCCTCATAATAATGTTCCTCATATTCTCTTGAATATGAGGAAAAATATAAAATATGTAGATGAAGTTAATACCGATTAATATTGGGAGAGCTTTAGACGTCTTTAATAAAATCAGGAGGAATTAAAACTATTTATAGCTGAAACATATGGTTTGGTTCCCGCTGCTATATAAAGGGTGTTTCATTAAGATGGATTATATATAAAGGGTGTTTCATTAAGACGGATCAAAGTCAGCAGTAAATAAATCAATGTTATTGATGAAAAATTATTTATTTCTCTATTGGATTGTGTTATTTAAGTCATGCCAATTATGTGTGAAAAATCATATCACCCAAATGTCCGCCAAATCTGAAAGAAAAAGAAAAAAATCATTAGAGCTTAAACTTAATTCACATTTACAATCGGTCCAAGTTATTAGCAAAATCCAAAGAAGAATTTACAATGTCTTTACTCTTGTCAAGTCACTTTTCCCGCAGCCGTAATGTAGTTTCCCTCTGTCTTTTCTATAAATACTTTCATGGTAATTGTTCTGCTGAATGACTCTATGTTACATAGATCTTATGAATTTAAGCGCAGTACTAGATTGGCAGCTAAGTCTCCTCATCTTACAGTTGAAATTGTTAGATGTAACCGTAAGTTCTATGCTAATAGTTTCTTCTATTGTATTTCTTGCTTATGAAATTCTCTTCTAGTTTCTTGCTTCCCAATCAACTTTGACTTTTCAAAAATTTAAATGCAATGTCAAACGTTATCTACTGTCTTATTAATTCTTGTTCATTTATTGTCTTCTCTCTTTATTAGCATATTTTTTTCATATTCTCTAACACTCAGTAACCCCCTTGCGTCTTAGCGGCTTTATTGGCTTGCTTGGGATAAAATGATTAAAAAAAAAACAATGCCCAATCACATGAAAGTCATACAAGTACATCGACATACGCTGACAGTGTGTGACGGGCACAGAATCTGTTCTTTTCTTTTTTTTATAACATCTATCTTGCATTTGTTCATGTTGAGAATACTGCTGCCGCATATGGTCTGGTGTCCATGTTATTTACCTTGTGCTCCTTGATAAAACCCAAAAATTAATCAGCAATATTATTGGCCCTGATCTGGCGGCTCAGCTTCAGTCACTTTCCCATGTTAATTGTTCGAATAAGCTCTTCGCTATGGTCGCTAAACTTTTTTATATTTAAGTGCGGCACTAAACTGGCATCGAGATCTCATCAATTTACAGTCGAGCTGGCTAGATGTAGCCGTAAGTTCTATGCTAGCAGTTTCTTCTTTTGCACTTTTCACTTATGGAACTCCCTTCTGTTTCCATGTTGTTTTTTTTTGTTTGTTTTTTTTTAAGCGTTTCACCCCAAGCAAAGCGGGAAACCACTAGGACGCAATGGGTTGCAGAAAATTTAGAGCAAGATCAGATAGGAGTGATAGAAGAAAGGATGAGGAGAAGGATAGTGGATAGATCAAGGCAACTGGAGATCTCGATTGACATTACACTTGAATAGCTGGAGATTATAGCTCTCAGGGAAACAGGAATAGGGAAGGGAGTTCCACAGGCGAGAGGTGCGAAACATGAAGCTATTGGAGTAGAAGAGACGGTTACATGTAAGAGTTTCGACAGTGAAGGGGTGAGAGCGGGATGCCAGCCTCGTAGGGCGCTTGAACTCATGAGATCTGGGAACCAGCGAATGCAGCTCCTCCGAGCAATTGTCATGAACATATTTGTAGAACAGACAGAGATAGGCGACGGCGCGTCTGTGAGAAAGTGACCGTAGACGAGATGCCAGAGCAGGGCCAATTATATTGCATATCCGCCTCTGGAGCTTATCAAGAACCCGAGGCAAACAGAAGCGGCACCAGACCATATATGGCAGCAATACTCCATGCAAGGGCGAATTGTTGATTTGTAGATCTGAAGGATCGATTCCGGGGAGAAAAATTTCCTGGCGCGGCACAGGGAGCCAACTTTCCTTGCGTTGGACGAAGCAATTGACTCAATATATTTGTTCCATCTCAGGTCAGCAGTCAACGTGAGACCGAGCAGCCGCAGAGAGTTGCTCTCGAGAAGTTGAGCGTCAGACATTCTAATGGAGGGCAGGAAAAGATCTCTGTGGTTTTCCAGCCAACTTTAATCCGCAAAAATTTAAATGCAATGTCAATCGATATCTACTGTCCTCCTGACTACTCTCTCCTCTTCCTGCTCCTTATTAATGTTTCTGTTTCTAATTCTTTCACACCCTCTTGCGTCTTAGTGGCTACATTGCCTTGTATGGGGTGATACCGATTTAAACAACAACAACAACAAAAAGCATAAAATTTCAGTGGTCTTTTTTAGGAACACGATTAAAATAACAGCCTCTATAATTAGAGAGTAGGGACGCCATATTCTTTTAATTCAATTCGAATTTGCCAGTATAAAGTGAGTATATTGGAAAATTCAGGACGTACAATATATTACACCGTATGACCCCAAAAGATAACGTTGGCAAAGAAGATCATAACAATGTTCAGATTTATAGCCATCCAAGTCATTGCTTGAAAGTAGCTGTCAGAAAAAGACTGGTTGAATTAGCATAACTGTTGAATCGAAAATAAAAATGAAACTGCTATGCGCACTGGCGTCGATACTGTTTCTTTGCTTCAGGTGATGACGTCATATTTTATTTGTCAAATGATCGCTTACACTAAATAAAAAAATAAATAAAAACTCACTCCAAAAAGACTTTGAAATCTCACTTATATTTTTTACCGCGTATTTGGCACCCTATAAGAAGAAAAAAATCTTAGTTCTTATATACGAAGTTTAGGCTTTGCGTCTTTTTACTTTATCCCGCATTTACTCCCTGAGGCTGTAAGTTTACCCCAGACCGTTAATTCTGTCAACCCTGACTCCATAATATTTATTTATTCAAGCATTATTATTATTATTATTATTATTATTATTATTATTATTATTATTCTCCTACTCCTCTTTCTCCTCCTCCTCCTCCTTCTTCTTCTTCTTCTTATTATTATTATCCTTCTTCTTCTTCTAATTATTATTATTATTATCAATATTATTATTATTATTATTATTATTATTATTATTATTATTATTCTCCTTCTTCTTCTTATTATTATTATTACTATTCTCCTTATTTTTATTTCTTCTTCTTCTTCTTCCCATCATAATTATTTTTCTTCTCCTCCTCATTATTATTTCTTCTTCTTTATTATTATTATTACTATTATTATTTCTTCTTATTATTATTTTACTATTATTATTATTAGTATTATTAGTAGTAGTAGTACTAGTATTACTAGTTTTAACCCGTGAAAATTTCACGGTTCCGTTATTTGAATTTTCTGATGAATCTTAAGTTAATGACTGAATAAGCTTATGGCGAGTTCTACGACTGTAAACTATCCGTAGAAATTCCCCTATCGTATCATTAA
>OZ010607.1:24073164-24088164 GCA_963932145.1 Acanthosepion lycidas
GAAAAACTCTTTATTCTTCATTAAACATCATCACTTGATAAGACACCGGAACTGTTGAAACAAAATGGCTATATTTGTAGGGATTTTATAACATTTTATGTTATAATTTTCGAATAAATTATATTTGCTCTACTTTGTCATGCCCGTCCGAGGTATGTTCATAATTACTTCATGGTCGTCAGAACCTTATACATCGAACTCATCATATATATATATATATATATATATATATATATATATATATATATATATATATATGTCTTATTCGTAAATTTATAATATAAAATAATGGTGTTGAATGTAGGTTCTACATTCAACACCATCAATTGAGAAGACACCGGAACTGTTGAAACAAAATGGCTATATTTGTAGGGATTTTATAACACATTTATGTTATGATTTTCGAATAAATTATATTTGCTCTACTCTATATTGAGCACTCTTTTAAGAATAGTATTTTTCAGCTATTGGAATTTATTCCGTATATAGCAATCCTATACTTGTATTAGGTTGGTGCACAAATAAAGACTTAATAATGTCGTTTTTTGACGATAAAAATACGTCAAAAAACGACATTATTACGTCATTATTTTTGCACCAACCTAATATATATATATATATATATATATATATATATATATATATATATATATATATATATATATATGCCTCTGTGTGTGCGCATGTGTTTTTAATTTGTATGGAAGTCATGCTTTCTTATTCATTAATCTATATGATTTTTATCACTTTAAAAGTTATTTTTAGTGGATAAACGCAATTTTTCTTTAAAAAAATAAGTAAACGGAGAGCGTATATTCTTTCTTTTGTAAGATTTCTCGAAAATTCAGACCGATAGACGGAAACAAAAAAAATATACTCATTAATAAAATAAAACGGAGCTTCTACTCAAACATAGGTATCCACTAAAAATAACGTTTAAGTAATAAATTATATGTGTGAGTGCGTGCGTGTGTGTGAGTGCGTGTGTGTATGTGTGTGCGTGCGCGCCTGCTCCGGCCCATATATGGATGCATTCGAAGACAAGCAGTGTTGTTGACAATTCATCTTCACTTTTAAAGGCAGTTCCCATTCTTCTCATTGTGCTGAGCACGTTCCTTTGCATACGGGTCACAGTGGAAGCATTGACTGAACTATTGTCACACCATCAGCTTCCTGGAATCCATTTTGTTTGCTATTCCCAGGGGAGGAACTTTCCAATCAAAGACACGTTTCGATTATTCGCTACGCAATGTTTTCTTGCAACATGGGAATCAGTTTGGAACAGTGTTCATTTTCTCCTTTTTTTGTGTGTTTGTTTTTTCGATTCCTTATTTTGTGTAAATGTTCAGATTGAAAATTAATTCGCATAGCTTCACAGCGACCTTTTCAGGCAAACATCTCCCGAAAAGAAAAATAATACCTTTGCATGTTCCTTCTCACTCATCTTCCCCTTGCAAGGAAAAAAAAAATGAAAAAGGAAAATTCATTTGCATAAAATAAAGAACGTTTCATTCTTTCATGTCAAAATCTACGTATGGCAATTTTGCTTTTCTTTGCTTTTCTTCCTTTCTATATATGTCATTCCATAACTATTTATACAATTCTCTTAATTCTCCACTCTCAGTTTGTTAATATCTATCTATCTATCTATCTATCTATCTATCTATCTATCTATCTCAATCTATTTCTTTCTTTCTATCTGTGTGTTTCAGTTTATTTTTATATCTTACAGTCTATAAATATTTATACCAATTTTTAAAACTTATTTCTCTCAATCTTCTCACTTCCTGCTCTCTCTCTCTCTCTCTCTCTCCCTATTTTAAAATTAATATAAATAGTTATAGACTGCAAGATATCAAAGTAAACTTAGACACACAGACAGACACACAGAAAAAAAGAACGAAAGATAGATAGATATTGATATAAATAGACTGAAATAGGTAAATAGATAGATAGATAGATAGATAGATATGAATATACTAAGATAGATAGATAGATATGAAGAGAGAGATAGATATGAATAGACTGAAATAGATAGATAGATAGATATAAATAGACTGAAATAGATAGATAGATATAAATAGACTGAAATAGATAGATAGATAGATAGATAGATAGGTATGAATAAAGAAATATAGATAAATAGATAGATAGATAGATATGAATAGAGTGAGATAGATATAAATAGACTGAAATAGATAGATATGAATAAAGATAGATAGATAGATATGAATAGAGAGATAGATATGAATAGACTGAAATAGATTGATAGATATGAATAGAGTGAGATAGATATGAATAGACTGAAATAGATAGATAGATAGATATGAATAGATAGATAGATAGATAGATATGAATACACTGAGAGATTTTTCACTTATCATGAAAACAATAGTATGCTCAATAAGCCGTCAAATATTTTAGGTTCATGAAATTGTATTTCAAGTGCCAAACAAAAGAGAGGGTCGGGCTGGAGTGTTTACCTCTCATCTGCTGCTAAAGAAAACTCCAAGAATTTCGGTCTGCTACCTGATGATTGGGAGGATTAAATAGGAAGAGATTTGATAAATAATTAATTAAATAAATTGTTAATTAACAGTCAATTGAATCATACGTGGCGTTCACAATACACAAACCCACCCACACATGCACATACATACATGCATACATACATATATATATATATATATATATATATATATATATAAGGTTGGTGCAAAAATAATGACGTAATAATATATATATATATATATATATATATATATATATATATATAGTGTATTTAGGCAGCAAACCTCATTTATACATGTTTGATTAATGACGACAAACAAGATACTACGATTAATCTCTTTATTTAATTTTTCGTGTTCGAACAAGTTTTCTTTTCTGGACACAGAGTATGCAGAAACTGTTTAAATGTTCTGTAATTTCGAGCGCTTTCGGCTATACTTTTAGTTGTTATCAAGGGTGATTTTATTTTTTAAACTTTTTAACTGAATGTAAGGTTTGTGTGTATGTATCTAGAGTTACAGGGATGTTTTCTTTTCCGAACACAGTCAGCACATTATGGCCGTGTTCGTAGTTAATATTATTGCGAAAGATACTGAACAGACAGACAAAAACTATAGCATAAATATCATCTAAAAAAAGCCAAATTCACGTCAACTATAAACAAGACGTATCTTCACCTAGAAATATCATAAAGAAATATACTACCCCAGCTGACCTAAACAAAAAAAATTGAATTAATTATCTATTTAAAAAATCGAAAACTGCTAACCTTATCCTCAAAAATAACAACACACCTCCAAAATCAAAACTACAAAGAATGAACATTATTTATGAGCTCAAATGCCCCTTAAGGAACTGTGTTCCTGATCAAACTGAACCCCTAAATAATTACATCAGTCACACTACTACATACATGTCCAGGTGACTTACGTTGCACATACCTGACCACAACTCCATTAGAATTCATTTAAACAGACACAAAAACCTACCAGACTCCATCCGAAACATACAAGTAGAAAATACAAGCATAATAAGCTGATCCACGTCTAAAAATATTTTTAAATAATGGAAGACTTAATAATAAAAAAGAAAAAACCAACATTCCATATTAACTACGAACACGTTTTTGTTTTCTCTCTTCCTCGAACAATGTAAACTGAACTACCACAGGATCAAACATGTACTTTCAATCCAAGTCGACATCCATTTGTATATATTCTTAATAAATTTCCTTCTCTTATGTGGAGTACCCCAATGTTGTTAATATTTCAATTTTTACATTTTTTTAAATATTACATTTACAATCATATCAATCACACACACTTTAGAAGCAGTGTTATTTTTGACAACGAGGAGCCATTTACACATAGCACATGTGTGGCACTTTTTTTGTATTATAACTTTGTCATTAGAATTAGTTCAGCATCCCAAAACAGATAGACTACAAGGTCATAACAGGTTTAAAGGTATGAAATTGCTGAAGATGTTTTGAAACATTTTGAAAAAAACAAAACAAAAAAAACAAAAAACTGGAGGACATGTGAAGCTGTGGATGGATGGGTGTAACTTAAGTTGTCTGGATAGACATGCAGTATTTTGACTGATGTAATTATTAGAAATATCATAAAGAAATACACTACCCCAGCTGACTCAAACAAAAAAAAAATCGAATTAAATAAAAAATAACAACACACCTGCAAAATCAAAACTACAAAGAATGAACATTATTCATGAGCTCAAATGCCCCTTAGCTCTTTCAGCCCTGAATACCGCTTTACTGGTGGTAGAGAAAAATGACAGTGCCGGTTGAGCGGTGGTAGAGAAAAATGACAATTTCTAGCCACCAGTTGAGCGGTGGTAGAGAAAAATGACTTAATGTCCAGCCACCGGTTGAACGGTGGTAGAGAAAAATGACTTAATGTCCAGTCACCGGTTGAACGGTGGTAGAGAAAAATGATTCAATGCCCAGCCACCGGTTGAGCGGTGGTAGAGAAAAATGATTTAATGCCCAGCCACCGGTTGAACGGTGGTAGAGAAAACTGACTTAATACCCAGCCATTGGTTGAACGGTAGGTAAACACTTGTAACTATCTTTATATCTACTGTGAAACTTTACATACCAATTATTTGCGAATTTTAACTCGGGAGCTCAGGCAGAAGGATTGAAATTGTTCAGAAACGCATGGCTCAAAAGGTTAAGGAAATGTGCAATCAGAGAACCGAGTTCGAATTCCAATGGAATCCATTACAATCACTTAGGTGCTAATACCCTTGGGAAAGGTATGGATCCTCTTCTTCTCCCCCCAGCTATGGGTAAATAACAGGACAGACCGAGTTCAATAGCCTTGGATGACAATCACAGAAAGAAATGTTTACCTATTGTGGGAAAAATCTGCCTCATCATTCATGTATTGAAAAACACATGATCACCTAAGCGTGTATCACACATTGCATATAACTGATCTATCTATCTATCTATCTATCTATCTATCTATCTATCTATCTAATCCATTACATTCACTTACGTGCTAATACCATTGGTATGAATCCTCTTCTCCCCCCAGCTATGGGTAAGTAGTAAATAGCAGGACAGACCGGTTTCTATAGCCTTGGATGGAAACTTGTTTACCTCAGAAAGAAATAACACCCTACTGCAGGGAAAAATCTGTCTCGTCAGTCATGTATCGAAAGATACATGATCGCCTAAGCGTGTATCATGCTTAACATATAATTGACTGTTCCTAATCAAACTAAACTTATAAATAATATGTATATATGATGGATTTATTTTATAGAAATATTTAATAGTTTTCAATGTAATTTCCTTCCTTCCTAAGAAAAATTTGATCTGGAAATTTCATATCAAATTTAGAATTAACAAATATGTGTTAGGCTATTGATCTAACCTAAGCAAATAGAGTATCAATTATCCTTAGGATACACGAGGTCTTTCAGGAGAGACAGGCAATAATTGTAACAGCATTAATAAAGTTTATTAAATTTTATTCAATGGTATATCTGTTGTCGCTTCCATAGAAATTATCAGGAGGTATTATTTTCGGTGCGACCTCTTTGTTTGACGGTGGAATGAAACTCATATGGTAACTAAAAATGAGAAAGAAAACACCAATCATTCGAACGAGATATAATTAAAAACAATGTGAAGAACCCCTGAGGATGAAATTGCAGAAATTGAGAAAGAAATAGAAAATCATAAAATTCAAGAACGGAAAATGGCTTAATAAACAAAAGGAATTAAATTATTTCGAATTAAACGAACTATAAAAGTCAGAAGTGTCCAAGGGAAACAAACAGACACCCATTTTGAAAATCATAAAGCGTGAAACAGCCTGTTAATAAATAAAACAATAATGTTCTTTTTATGTGTATTAAAAACCTCTTTTAAAAGTATTTAAAATAAAGCAGTCTTATACATAGTAAAAGGAATATACAAGCATCTCTTGATTAATGTGCATTCGATTAATGCGTTTTCGGTTAATGCGTTTTCGATTAATGCGCTAACATTTTTATATACCAAAATTCGATTAGTGCGGTGAAACATTCTTCAGTTTAACCACGGTAATTGAAAATCGATTTTTTTTTATAGTTACCGATGTACAAATTAGCCGCACTAATCAAGGGATTCTTGTACAATATATATATATGCATGTATGTATGTATATGTGTGTGTATATATATATATATATATATATATATATATATATATATATATATATATATGTCTGTGTGTGTGTATATATATATATATATATATATGTGTGTGTGTGTGTGTATATATATATATATATATATATATATATATATATATATATATATATATATATATATGTTAAATACGACAGACAATGAATGTCTGAGTCGTTCTACTGTTCGCATGTTTGCTTTAATTTCAGTTGAAAATAAAGACCAAAATTGTCCAACATTTGGATATTTTTTATTAAGCTAGTCTTTGATCTAAGCTTTCGACTCACATCAGCCATCTTCAGAGTGATTATAAGGACATTTTAACAAACATATTCACCATCGAAGATAATGTTTTGTTATGTTGACATAAAACATTGCTATGTGACGATGACTGTCGCGGAATAGTAGACGCAGACCTTAAGTTCAAGATGCGATTTTATGAAGTCATACCACGCGAGAGACCGAAATATTAAAAAAACCATATGTCTAGAAGCAATGTAATGTGTTGTGACTAGTTTGAGATGTAATTTTGTTGAGATGGCCTCGAATACGTAAAAGTTCTATCTATCTATCTATCTATCTATCCCAGTCTGTCCAAATCTATCTATCTATCTATCTATCTATCTATCTATCTATCTATCTATCTATCTATCTATCCCAGTCTGTCCAAATCTATCTATCTATCTATCTATCTATCTATCCCAGTCTGTCCAAATCTATCTATCTATCTATCTATCTATCTATCAAAGAACGATTGTCCACGTATGCTTCTTCTAATATTTAGATATAATAGGCCAATGTAAGAAATCTGAGAGTTAAAATATTCAATAAAAATTATAATATTGATAATAAACATGATAAAGATTTTAAAATCGGAAATTTCGCTTTTGCCCTTTCCCAACGAGATGGGAAATTAAAAAAAAAAAGAAACGGGACATTTTTCCGCATTTTTGATATTACTGAAGAGTTCTGATAATTTGGGACTTTTTATTTGCCACGATGAGGTTTGTAGAGATTTTTATCGAAGGCTTTTTTGACAAAGCTTTATTCTTTGAGTATGTCTATTTCTTTTTCTTAAGAATTTCTTCATCGGCCTAGATATGCATCGATTTTATGTACACGCACACACACACACATACACATATGCAGTAGCTGCTCCAATTGAGGAATCTGAGAGCCGAGTTTGAATTCCAGTCAAGTTCATTACATTCACTTATATGCTAATACCTTGTGAAAGGTATGAATCCATCTCTTCTTCCTCTAGCTATGGGCGAATAGCAGAACAGACTGGGTCTTATAACTTTGAGTTGTGAATGGTCTAGAAGGACAACTCTGAATTCAAAACCTGCGGAGGGTCATTTGGGGACATTGTGGCGTACTTTGCACTATATCTCTGTATTCAGCTCTTCCGAAAATTGGTTTTACACAAGCCTTAATCTCTAGAATCAATATAATTCAGCACTATATGGGCGGCTTATATTAGGTTGGTGCAAAAATAATGTCGTTTTCTCACATATTAACATATGTGAGAAAACGACATTATTTTTGCACCTACCTAATATATATATATATATATATATATTTATATATATATATATATATATATATATATATAACTATGAACCTAAAGAGTCAGGTAAACCTAGGTAGGTTTACCTGGCTCTTTAGGTTCATAGTTAGATTTGCTTTACTTTGTGTATTGAGCACTTTACTGAGTTACTTTTGCTTTACTCGTTTTGGAAGTTTTTTTCTTTGGACTTTGAACTTGGATTCTAGTCGATTGTTTTCGCCTCAATTACATGTTCTTAGTTCCTTCTTTTTTATCCCTTATTTTTCCTTGGGTATTGGTTTGTTCATTTACAAGCCAAAAACCTAAGGTTTGTCCAGGCGAGTATATATATATATATATATATATATATATATATATATATATATATATATATATATATATATATATATATACTAGAAAAGTTTCTGGATGACCTAGACTCTATTCCTTTAGGGATGTGCTTTATTATGTTCGCAGGGTGTTTAGATCTAATATTCACGTATTTTAATTGGGCGCTGGGTTTCCTATATGGGGAGACACTGCAAGCTCGAAGATAGTTACGTCCAGATTGTTGATAACTTTTTTATTCATTTCGACTTGTATTTCAAAGCCTCGTCTTTGAAGAGTTTGAAAAGCGCTTTTCTTATATTGCCATTTGTTCTTCTTTAGTCATGCGCTATCATCAGACCGTCGTCTCTATACAGACCATCGTTGTTTATATGTACAATTTTGTTAGTTTTATATAAGATATGTAGGCCTAGTAACACCGAAACCTTAGCGCCGTCTAACGGAGTTTGTGATACATCGAAACTGTTTTTTTTATTTTTATTTCTTAACCCAGGTTACTTCATTGTAGAATAAAATTGATTTGTGGCAATGTATAATTATTTTTGTTTGATCAGGTGTTATGTTTACAAAGCCTTAAACGAAGTACAATACAGGGTGAGATATTTTCTGTCGAGTGATCAGTTGTTTATCAGACGGCACACGAAGAATATTAAGGACCTCAAGTAAGAATTAAATAAGAATGCAGTAAAAATGACAGAGGAAACACTGACTTGTTCATGAATCTTGTAGGTGCAGAAATGAAATGTCAAATTATACTTTTAATGAATTATTCCTATGGTGCGCGACTTTTGTATCAGCCTACATATATATATATATATATATATATATATATATATATATATATATATATATATATATATATATGATTTAAATAAAAACAGACCACTTTAAGGTTCCATGTAATAAATTATTTCACCACAGCCCTTTTAAAAAGACTGCGGATCATCAGACTTTACTTCCAAACAAAAACTAAAAAGAAAATTTACACATTTTTGACGGGCCGTATCAAACATATGTAAATTAACGAAGTGAGGAAGTGAGAGAGAGAAGACATGAGTGAGTTAGCAGATATTGACAGATTTAAACGGTTAACTTAACGGAAGTTATATATTGAAATCGAAGGGGTAGAGAAGAAAAAACACTCATAGAGAGAAAAAAAAAGAGAGAAGGAAGTTAAGAGAGAAGAGAAGAGAAGATGTCATTAAGTTTCTTTGTAAAAAAAGGTTAGAAACAGACGCTGTTATTTTGCTTTAAATTGAAAGTGTTCTTTTGGGGGTTCATAAAGATTATTTGCTCTGGATTTACATTGAGCTCTCTGGATTATATCCTCCTTAGGTTTACCCATACGGATTACCTAGTTTTTCATAAACTATATATATATATATATATATATATATATATGTATACATTTCGGCAGCATATTTTCATTCAAGCATGTTTGGTTAAATAATTTAGAGATATTATGTACATTTTTTTTTAGTTTTAATCATTTCAAATCCACGAATTAATTTCTTGGTGGCTGTAGAAAATTGATTAAGAATTCAAAAAATTTCTTTCGAATAATTTTTATTTTTCCCAAGTACTCTCAATCACATGTGAGAGCATTAACGCATAACACATCCATAGATATAGAAGAAGATGATCTTAGATGAGACTGAAAATACTTGGGAAAATAATATATATACATATATATATATATATTATATAACCATATGTAATTTTATATATCAACAAACAGTAATTAGAAAAATATGACAAACTGGAAAACGAGCCATAAGAAATTTTATTATATATATATATATATATATATATATATATATATATATATATATATATATATATATATATATATATATATGAGTGTGTGTGTGTGTGCGTTTGTGTGTGTGTGTGTGCAAATATATTGAAAAATAGGAAAGAACCGTTAGGTTAATAATCCGAAGTTCTTTAGTATTTTTGTTTTTATTTTTAAAAAACGGTGTTCGATACACAAGTAGAGCCTGTATTATAATAAAATGTTTTTAATTATTTTTTTTTTAATTATAATTCCTATGTAGCGATGGAATCATATTTAAAAAAATAATTATAACATATATGATATATATATATATAATCAGCCACAGTGTGTAATAAATAAAAATGTGGCGTCTATTTCAAATACTAAGTAACCAGTAAACTAACGCTTGAAGTAAAATATATATTGTATAAAATGACAATTGGAAAAAAATCTTAGATTTTGCCGACGCGTTTCGTCTTCCGACTTTTTCGGCAAAAATGAAATCGAAATGTTTTTTGTTGTTATAGTTACATTGAAAAATCCAAATTTAAAACTAATATATATATATATTAATTCAAGCTTTATTATAGCGGGTACTTCGTATTTGAAGTGAACGCCTCATCTTTATTTATTAAACACTGTGCACTACGCCTATCGACCTGCGCATTCGAGAATTCTTAGTAAAAGAAACGCGTTCCACAGCAGGGATCGAACCTGTATCTCCCTCGATCCCTTCTGTGGAACGCTTTTTCTTTCTCAAGATTCTTCGCATGCGCTGGCCGATAGATAAATTCGGTTGGTTACAGTTAATTCTGTAATTAACTTAAAGAATTCAAATAATAAAAATGTAATAGAATATAATTCAAGAATACTATAGATAGCGATTATTTGAAAAAGAAAATTTAGAAAACAGCATCAAAGTTACAGTTAGACTACAAATAACACAGTCGTAAAGTTATATTTTATAGTTTGGTTGAACGTTTCATTTAATTATTTCTTTTCTTATGCGTCTTTCAAACAAGCCATTACTCAATGCCATAATGCGCGGTAACCGTGTTCTCTTGTTCGAACGATTCATAATTATTTGCATAACTAAGCATGGATTTCGAAGTAGTAGTAGTTATATGTTTGTAGTTTAGTTGAACGTTTCATTTAATTATTTCTTTTGCTATAAGCTCCGTGTTAAAGAAAATATATTCCTGAAAAAAAAAAAAATGAGCAGCAAGTTATGATCCCTCGCGTTCTAAAGGGACACGGCAAAAAGAGATTTTAGAAGAACAGAAATTGTTGAAACAATAAAACCAAAAATGTTAAACACATAAATTTAACAAATGTTAATAAACAGAATGAAATAATTACAAACATCGAAATAAGACATGAAATACCGTCAGTCTTTTGACGATCCAAATATCAAATACCGTAATTCTTCACATATAATACGCCTTCATCCATAATACGCACCCCCAAAATTCTGCTGAAAATGTGGGAAAAATATGGTCAGCGTTTCCTACTCTTATTTTAAAAAATGGTTTTAAAAATAGAATAATATTATTTTAATTTAGTTTTATGATAATTTTGATTTTATTTTAGATTTGTAAGTATTTTTAGGTCCATATTATTGTATGTGACATTCTTATGGGGTTGCAATCGCTGAATGTTAGTGTCAAATTGTCGCATGTTTGCCGTAAGTAGTCATTTCGCAACTGAAATCGACTGATTAAACGACAATTTTTAAAAGATTTTTTTTTGTAGCTGTGAATAATACGCACTTCTAATTTTGCTTATTATAGTTTAGAAAAAAAGGCGTATTATATATGGGGAATTATGGTATATTTTGTTATATTTCTATCCGTGTATGTTGAAAGAGCCTCCTTTCTTTAGTGTATGTCGCGTTAGGTTTACCTTGAAAGTCCGATGTTCTGTTCAACTTTGTTCTGGCAATTCCTGCGACGACGCCGTTGCCAAACTGTATTGGCCTCTGTCTTTCACTTTGACAACGTCGGTGACGTGAAGAGAAAGTCGTGCTGCATGGCCAACTGACGAACTCTCATAGAAAAAATAACCCTGCCCAGGCCCACACTCCGGAAAGGGCATAAACCCTCGGGTATAGATTAATGGTCTCTCGAGACTGACAGATGTCACGAAAAAATATACATGTATTAAATCTGACATAGTTTTAATTTATTTTGTTTAAACGTTATTTTTATGGACACCTATATTAGATTGGAATCACTATTTTTTAATTAAATAGTATTTTTTATCCAACTACATCTACCAGTCTGAATATTCGAGAAATTTTGTCAGCTGCCGGAGGGCGCATATATTTCTGACAAGATTTTTCTCATACATTTCAGCCAGTAGATGTAGTTGAATAAAAAAATAATGTTTAATTAAAAAAAAAAAAAAAAATAACGGGACTTCTACTCGAATAAAACGAAAAAAGTTAAACACATAAATTTAACAAATGTTAATAAAGAGAATGAAATAATTACAAACATTGAAATAAGATATGAAATGCCGTCAGTCTTTTGACGATCCAAATATCAAATACCGTAATTCCTTATGTATAATCCATCAAAAATAACCTTTAAACTCAAAAAATCAATTAAAAATAACAATAATGTCGGATTTAATCCATGTCCTAAAATTAAATTGTTTTTGTTTACCTTAGGATACGATACAGAGCAGATATGGATGTTTGGAGAATCGGCAGAGAAATGTGTGTTCAAAAGACACTATTCGGGTTTTGTTTGACTGTAAGTCCTACGTGGCCAAACGGTCAGGCATATCAGATCCAATGACGGTTCCCCATATGGGATGCAGGTTCAAATCATGCCAGGGGACATGATTTTTCTAACAAGATTTTTCGAATATTTAGATGGAGTTGGGTAAAAAATACTGTTTAATTAAAAAAACAGAGATTCTACTCGAATATGAGGATCCATTAAAAATAACGTTGAAAGAAAATAAATGAAAAATAACACACACACACACACACATATATATATATATATATATATACATACACACACACATATATATATATATATATTTGGTTGGATTGATGTGAGTTTGTGACTCTGGGTTTCACGCTTTTGCGATCGTCAGACAATGTCTGACGATCGCAAAACCGTGAAACCCAGGGTAATCAAACTCACATCAATCCAACCAAATATATATATATATATACACACACACACACATATATATATATATATATATATATATATATATATATATATATATATATATATATATATATATATATATATATATATATATATATATATATATATATATATATATATATATATATATATATATATCTTCGGCTTTGCTTGATCAGCAATGTCTTTCGTGGCTGAATCGGTATTAGCACATACTCAATATTCAACAAAACTTCTCAGTAAAATATGTGTCCTCCTGCAGGATTCGAACCTGCATTCCTTATGGAGAACCATCATTGGATCTGACGTGCCTAGCCGTTCGGCCACGTAGGACTTCTGACAAAAAAATAAATCCCATATAGTGCCTTTTGGACACACACTCTCTGTCGATTCTCCAAACATCCATATCTGCTCTGTCTACTATCCTAAGGTAAACAAAGACAATTTCTTTGTAGGAAATGGATTAAATCCAACATATTGCTGTTTTCAATTTACTTTATTTGAACGTTACTTTCGATGGATACTCGTATTCAAGTAGAAGCCATGTTTTTTTTTTTTTGTTTTTTTCATTAAACAGCATTTTTTTTTATCCAACTGCATCTCCCGGCTTAACGAATATTTTTCTAACAAGATTTTTTGAATTAGATGTAGTGGAATAAAAACTACTGTTTAATTAAAAGAAAACAGAGCTTCTACTCGAATATGAGGATCCATTAAAAATTAACCTTTAAAGAAAATAAATAACACATATATATATACATACATATTTTAAGACTTTTTTTTATGTTTATACGTTCTTTTTATAGATACAAATATTTAAGTAAATGCTCTGTTTATAATAAACAGTATTAACGACATTAACCGGCCTGAATGTCCTTAACCGATTGACCCACAGAGGAGCGTTCCGGTTAGCAAGCTCAATTTTCCCGCTTTTAAACTATTAGGTTGGTGCAAAAATAATGACGTAATACTGTCGTTTTTTGACGTATTTTTTAACGTCAAAAACGACATTATCCATGAAAAACAGTAAAATCGTCCTTACTAACCGAGACGTTCCTCTGTGGGTCAATCGGTAAGAACACGTCAGGCTATATGACGGTTCCATATAGGATACAAGTTCGATTCCTGTCGGAGGACGCATATTTTCTATCAAAATTTCTCGGACATTCAGGCCGGTAAATGTTAATAATACAGTTTATTATTAGGTTGGTGCAAAAATAATGTCGTTTTGACGTATTTTTTAACGTCAAAAACGACATTATTTTTGCACCGACCTAATATAAACAGAGCATTTACTTAAATATTTGTATCTATAAACAAAGAATGTATAAACAAAAAATATCTTAAAATAATTGTCGGACTTTGTCCAATTCATAATGTGTGACGTCAATACATATATATATATATATATATATATATATATATATATATATATATATATATATATAAAAATATATAATATGAGTATCCATAAAAAGTAACATTTTAATAAAATAAATTAAAAATTAAAACATGCATTTATATAAACACCATGTGAGATTAGACGAAGAATAACCAAAAAGGATGTTTTAAAAGAGAAAAAATCCTCATTCCAAGACAGCAAAATATTCACGCATGCGTGCACGTGTGCAGTCAGCCACTTGCTTGGTCTTGCAACGCGTTTACCGATCTCTTGTGGACAAAATTCCACACATTGAACACGTTTCTGGGCTTTTAACAGATGGCCTTCATTTTTTGCTTTCTATTTTCTCCTCTTTGTTTTATCATCACCACCTCACATCACACCCGTCCATTTTTTTATTTTTTTATTTCAAGTTATATGTCTGTTGCGAAAGATGAAACTGCATTTAAATTATGCAATTATAGTGAATAGCGTTACGACTTTTGATGTTATTTACTAAACTGAAACTAGTTTGGTTCAAGGCCACAAGTATGGGGACCTA
>OZ010607.1:24100664-24128164 GCA_963932145.1 Acanthosepion lycidas
TCTCCAAAGATTTCTCTCTATTGTATCCTTTTGCTAAGCCGCCCTCCATTCACACAAGCTCGTCAGCTAGCTTGCTGACAACCTTCCCCAATCTCTCTTGCCTTTAATGTCCTGGGAGGGTTATGTTTTCCAAGCCTTCCTTCCTCTTTATGTGTCCAAGCAATTTAAACCGTCTCTTCTCCGCATCAGACAGTTGTGTGCCATGCGTGATACACGCTTGGGCGATCATGTATCTTTCGATGCATGACTGACGAGGCAGATTTTTTCCTGCCATTTCTTTCTGCGGTAGACCAGTTGTCATCCAAGGCTATAGAACCTGGTCTGTCTATAGCTTAGAAGAGGATTTATACCTTTCCCAAAGGTATTAGCACGCAATTGAATGTAATGGATCCGACTGGAATTCGAACTCGGCTCTCCGATTCCTCAGTCCGGACTGCTATCTATTACTTCCCGATTCTGCGCATGTGTTCTTTATGTTGCTGTTTTCTTTAAGACTCCCGCTTTGTAAATAGAATTTTCAGTATTCTTCTGTAGAAGTACATCTCCACTGTTTCCAGTTCTCTCCTCATCCGTGGAGAGATTGTCCAGCATTCAGTCATGTAAGAAGCTGGATATCATGTAGCAAACCAGCACTTTCTAACCGATTTTCTTCGCTTCGGATTTCGATGTCACATTTTCCGTTCTCTGTTCAAACATTTCCCAGATATTTAAACTTCTGTACTTGCTTAATATTGACATCCCCAATTTATATCTCGCCTCTAGGCTATTTTTCTCTTTCTGATGATAAACTTTCTGTCTTGTTGCAGCTGATAGTTAGTCCTTCTTTCTCGCTTTCTTTTACTATGCTGTCTAGGGGGTTCCTTAGTTTTCTTTCTGTGTCAGACATCAGCACAGTGTCATCTGCGTATTTTATATTCTTAAGATTACGCCTACCGATAATAAATCCCGGTAGGGTCTCCAGCTGCTTTAGGCTATCCTCGCTGCAGAGGTTGAATAAATCTGGAAAGAAGACATGTGAATTTCAGTTGTCTTTCCTTGAATCCGAGTATAAATGTTTTCTTTTCTGTTGCCATTTTCTTTAAGCCTTCCTCGTTGCTTACTCGCTCCGACCATGGAATTCTCAGTATCCTTCTGTAAAACCATAATTCTGCTTCCTCTACTTTTCGCCTTGTCCAGCGCTTACTACTATATAAAAGGATGGATGTCACGTAGAAATTCCGCACAATTTTTTGTTTCTAACAAAATCTTTCTGTTTCTTATCAATTTACTTATCTTTTGGAATTTCTGTGTCACATTCGTATTCGTTCTCTGTTAAAACACTTCCCAGATATTTAAACTTCTGTACTTGCTTGATGTTAACATCCTCATTTTATAACTCGCATCTTGGCTTTTCTTCTCTTGCTGATGCCGTCCTGGGTATGACGATAAACTACATCCACGTCCAGGGTAAGACGATAAACTACGTCCAACAGCAAGGCCGCTGATCAGAAGGTTTTGAGAAGTGTGGAACCACTTTTTAATTGCTGGTGTTCCCAGGTCCACCCTGACCCGGGGTGGTAGCACCTGTTAGGCTCCCAGCTATGGGCAAATAGTTAACACCCAAACTTGTGTAAAAATACGTTTAATACCAGAAATACTTTGTAATTAAAAAAAATATTACCAGCAATAATTTATGAAGGAAAAATGTACTCAAAAAAATATCATCAGAAATAGATTTTTGACCAAACAAAATATTAGCAGGAAAAAAAAAAGTTGTCGGCATTAAATAAACCATTGGGGTTGATATGCCGTAAAACACAACAAACCAAACCAAACCAAACCAAACCAAATGAGTAATTTATAATTGCGAAAATAAAACCATCCAAGATTGTAAATTTCCTAAAAGAAGTTTGATCGTACTCAAAAAAATGAGTAATTGACAAATGGTTCAAATATATATGTATACATACACACTTTTTTTTTTACCAAACTACCGCTATGAAACTATTTCCAAATTTTGTTGGCGTTAAATGACCCACTGAGGTTTTGATATGCCATAAAATAAAACAACCACCCAACTCTTGCTGATGATTCACTTTTTGTCTTCTTGCAGCTGATGGTTAGTCCTTTTTTCTCGCTTTCTTTTACTATCCTGTCTAGGGGATCCCTTAGTTTTCTTTCTGTGTCAGACATCAGCACAGTGTCATCTGCGTATCTTATATTCTTAAGATTACGCCCACTGATAATAAATCCCGGTAGGGTCTCCAGCTGCTCTAGGCTATCCTCGCTGCAGAGGTTGAATAAATCTGGAAAGAATACACGTCCTTGTCTCACGCCCCTTTCTATTTCTGTATAGCTACATAATTCATTTTCTGTTCGTCGGCATATCACTAAATACTAAAAAAGGGATTTACCTTTTTAAAATTGATTGATGCGAGTTTAGCATTATATATATATATATATATATATATATATATATATATATATATATATATATAAGCATAGCTAAAACAAGGAGGCATGGTGTAGTAATTGGTAGCGGCTCTAATTGAAGAATCAGTGAACCGGGGTCGAATTTATTATTTTTAGCCGGTTTTTACATTTTATCTATGGTTGTATTTTCTCCAAGAATATTGCAGATGGAGTTTGGTAGGTTTCAGTAAGCACTTAAATGAATTCTCATGGAGCTCCTAAGAGATGTGATGTGAGTCGTCTTGATATGTATATAGTGTTATGTCCAATATAATGATTCGTGAATTTGGTTTGATCAGCAAAACAGTAAGGGGCATGTGAATTCATAAACAATATTAGTACTTTATAATTTGGATCTTGCAGGTGAATTGAGGTTAGCATATATATATATATAGGTAACTATACTCGTTTCGAAAAAAAACTTCGAATTTTTGATTTACTAATAATCAAATCAATCACGTAGGAAAAAAAGGTTTTAAAAAAAGAAAGAGCTAGAAACATGAAAGTCTGTCGAAAAAATATCGCAGATACAGGTTTAAAGCCCGAAGAAAAAACCCCGACACGAGCTTTCCCTGACGATCCGCTTAGGTGAAACCTGGGTAGGTTTATCTGGCTCACTAGGTTGATATATATATATATATATATATATATTGAGAGAGAGAGAGAGAGAGAGAGAGAGAGAGAGAGAGAGAGAGAGAGAGAGGCAGGCACGGTGGAGTAATAGATAGCGGCTTGGATTGAGGAAGTGGAGAGCCGAGTTCGAATTCCAGTCGAATCCATCATATTCACTTACGGGCTAATACCCTTGGGAAAGGTGTGAAAGCTATGGGTAAATAGCAGGACAGACTGGGTTCTATAGCCTTGGATGGAAACTGGTCTTGTTTAAGGACAACCTGCGGAGGGTCGTTTGGGGACCTTGTGGCACATAATGCACCAGGTCTCTGTATTCGGCCCTTCAAAAAGTGTGGATGGCCCTGCACGAAACCTTCACCATTATAATCAAATCTCATGTGCTGTTATCGACCTGTCGGTTTCCTAGGAACTGATCTGCTTGACCCTCTTCCATCGAATTTGACGGGAGAGTCGAATATTATATATATATATATATATATATATATATATATACAATGCCTTCTGGTCATGTGAGTTTATAGTTGTTATTTTATCAAGTGATCGAACTATGATATTTAACGCGCCAATTTTCTTGCGGCTGTTACAGTGTAAAAATGGTCGCTCCATTAGCAGTGTTCACCAAGGAAGAACAAAGAGCACTGATACAAATCTGTAGAGAACATGCAACCTCATCGATGATAACTTGCCGGAGTGCCAAAGGCACGGTTTTTTCATTGACATCGTTATTATTTTACCTCCACTCTTTGGTCATGTTCATTATTTTAACTACTTTCACTCGTTGGCAATGTTTATTGTTTTAAAAAGCGATGATTAGAATCGTAATAAAATCTAAACATATGAAAATAAATTTATACTTTTGTTTCTGTTCTTGAAAATTGAAAAAACACTATTTATTTAAATAATGAAGACATTTCTTTGTTCTGGAAATACTGACATTTGAATTTGAACTTTGTTGATAACAAAAGGTGTTCGTTTCCCACAACGACTTTTTTTATCTCATAATTTTATTTTATGGCATAATTACATAATAAAATTTCTACCTGTCGTGCATTTACTTCCGTTCTCTCTTGTTTTGTCAAAAACATTTTATTGATTGTACAGACACCTCCACAATAGGTAATTATACCCACTTCATCCATTTTGTTCATGAATACTTCGCTAATAGAAATACCAATGAGTAACAATCTATGTATTTTATACAAATGATACTTTTACAAGACAAATGTCAAGTCTACCTACTAGATAGTGTGGTAGTTTTACATCTAGCTTGTATTTAACGACTAATTTTACTAGTGTCGTGATTACGTATTGAGAATTACATATATATTAAAACAGGTATACCCTTTATTTCTTACCGAAATGAAATATTCGTGCAGTAAGCAATCATAAAAATAACCTTATTCGGATTTTATTCTTCGCGATTGCTTAGAGCATGAAACTTTGAGTAACATCGTGCGCTAAGGAATAAGAGTAGACTTGTTTTGAGATATATATATATATATATATATATATATATATATATATATATATATATATGTATGTATGTATATATATATATATATATATATATATATATATGATGTGCTGGTCGATTGCACAAGTTTCGGCCGGTGACAGGTCAGTCAGCGAGATAATGTGGTGTTTGTGAGGCCAATGTAAGAATTTAGTGTTGTTTTTTGATTTGTTGGAGATCCAATCTCTCATGAGTCATGAGAATTTATAGTCAACATTATTATAATAATGCTCGGTGTTGTTGGTAAGAATTAATTTAGACTTTATTAGTAGATGATAAATCTTAGGTGATTGTTAGGATCCTTGAGTGTAGGATCAAGCCGTGTAAGCAAAGGTAAACGATGGAGGATGCTAAGAGATGTAAGGAGGCAAAAAGTGATGCGTGTTCAGTTGGTATGCAATATATAAATCTGAATAATGAAGTCAAAAAGACCCCCAAATTAAATGAAACTAAAGTAGAGAGTTTGAATGTCTCACTTCTTCCATGCTTAAGTAAAAATAAAAAGCCAACTATTTTCTGAAGGAAAGGCAGTCATTATTGGACATCTGCCATTTTCCTTTAAATTTCTCCAAGCCCTAGCCAATCCTTTTTATTATTCTGACATTGACTACCATTTCTCCTACCTTTCGGCTTCTTTGGAATTTTCATTTGTACGGCTGACCTCACGCCGAACAAAACATTTTATTCAGAAGAACTCGACATTTATTCCAGGTCTCTTAAGGTTTTCTTTGAAGGTTGGAAGATCCAGGCTTTCTTTTCTTGCCTGTTGTCTTATGTTTCTTTTACCATACTTTCTTATACAAAATCTATTCTTACAAAAGGCACGAAACTTAGTGCTCCCTTTGCAATCTATTACGATTACCGTAATGAGTTCGACGCTCAGCCCTATATCTGTCGCTATGTAAGTCTAAGTTCAGTTCAGTAAATGTTTATTTGTTGTTTAAATTCTTTACAGAAAAATGAGAAAGAAATACAAAGGTTGATAATGCATTGAAAGAAAGGCTTGGTCGTATCTCTGTCTTATATTTTGTAATGCCAAGTTACTGCAGTACGTCTAAGATCATGGCTCTCCACAGATTCCTTATATCTGCGAATTGTCATGCATTTTGGGGAAGATGGTAGTTTCTTTTTGTCTTTCTTTTTGTCTTTGAATTCAAAAATGTCCTTCTAGTCTCGACATCCAAGGCTAGAAATTTCGGTATACCATGGTATGTAATCTATATCTGCGGTGAGAAGGGGTGGATTTATAACTTTCCCAAAGGTATTTATGCGAATATGACTGGAATAGATTAGGTCGGATATATATATATATATATATATATATATATATATATATATATATATATATATATATATATATATGGAATAAATCCTAAAGAGCAAGGAACAACCTACCTAGGTTTCACCTTAACGGAGCTTCAAGGTAAGCTTGCTATACAGGAAATGACATGAAACAGTATTCATTGATAAAACCACTAAAAACTAATTAGCATAAAACCTCGTGACAGAAGAAGAAAAAAAAATGGAGTCTCTATTCCCTTAACCAGGACTTCCTATGCCTACACCTATTTAAAATCTCAGATCTTTGGTTTAATAAATTATTAGGTTCATCGGAGGTGGCTATTTCTAATTTTTCCTCCAGACATAATAAGCAATACTTGTCTCTTGCTTTATACTTATGGTACTTTTTTTAGTATTTCCCATTTCAAGATGGGGTCAATACAATCTTTCTGTTTAATATTCCATATGTCCATAGACAGACTAGTGCTGTGTTTGTAATTTTCATGCTTAAAGCTACTTAAATGATTATAGTAATGCTTTACCTTGTGTAAAACTTAACGTTTTTATTACTATTATTAGGTTTATTTCTGTGTATTTCAACTTTATAAACCACACATTCTTGTTGTCACCTGCCCTTGAGTGGGCAGGCATCTTTATTTCTACAGTTACATTTAGTGGGGTTGGATTTTGGTTTGTCTATGATTTTTTCCTGTTATATTTATTAAGTTAGACATGTTCGGCATACAACTGTAACTTAATTTATCATAATTTCTGTTGAAAATCTTGTATAGTACGTTTGCTGAGGGGAAATTCTTTTTAATAATGAAAAACAAATTTTTTTCCTATTTTAATTGTAACGGTTAAATTATATTGGCGAGGGGGCGTTGAAACCATAATATCTTTCTGGCCGGGGTTTCCAACTGAGTATTACTAGTAGTTTAATATATATATATATATATATATATATATATATATATATATATATATATATATATATATATATATATATCATTCTGGAGGATTAAATCTTTCGGCTCGAACTGAAGGTAAAGAAAATAAATGTTAATGGCTTTTTTTAAAAAGTCACTCATTTTCTTTTCTAGTCACGAGAAACGCCGGCTTGGGAAATAAATAATAAGATTTCATTATTTAAACATAAAAATATAAATATAAACCTAAAAATGTCTTTAAATAATTGTCGAACTTTCTCCATTTCATAATGTGTGACGTCATTTGTTTGCATCGAGCAGATATGAATATGCCTGAGAAAATCATGGAGAATTGTAGTTTAAAAACAGTAAAATCGACCATGTTAACCGAAACGCTCCTCTGTGGCTCAATCGGTAAAAACACGTCAGGCTATATGATGGTCCCGTATAGGATACAGGTTCGATTCCTGTCGGAGGACGCATATTTTCTATGAAAATTTCTCGGACATTCAGGCCGGTAAATGTTGTTAATACTGTTTATTATAAACAGAGCATTTACTTAAATATTTGTTTCTATAAAAAAGAATGTATAAACATAAAAAAATGTCTTAAAAAGCATACAGGCATCACGTTCTTTCGTTTTTCGATCTGATGATGACTTAAACGGCGAAATATATTATTGCATATATTTTGAAACAAATATGATAAATAATGATAAATAAATAAACGATAAAATCCCAAATTACCTCATATGGGGAATAGTCTATTCCGGCAGACAAAGATATCGATCGTCTGTCCTATCAGCCTCTGTGTGAACTGAGGTTGTTTCTATACAGGTATGGGGGTGGTGGGAAATAGAATTTAATTGTGAAAGCGAAAAGCTTCAGAGAGACGAAAGTCTATATAACTAATATATAACTAACTCTTCAAATGTCGAAAGTATAAGTAATTCTAATTTCCGTATTTTTACTTCACCCTTTTTAAAACCCTTTTTATTTCTCTGTTAATTTTAAATTAATATTTCATTCTTCATATAATCCCAAATTAATGTCATAAGGTTAATATTGGGGTTTAATTTTATAAAACTTCTTCTCATTAAGGAAAATACTTTCCACACACCCCTGACCTCTGTCTGGTGCCTTTCGTCTGACTGAAACTAACTTTTCAAATGTCGAAATTATAACTAATTCTAATTTCTATATTTTTTATTCCCCCCGCCTCTATAAACTCTTTATACTATATTAATTATAATTTATAAAATTTCTTCTACTTTAAGATCTCCCCAACTCTTTTTCCATTATTCACTTACATCTTTTTATCTATATTTTCAATATATCTATATTTTCAATTTCTTCCCTTTGACAAATACCTTCTACCCACCCCTGATCGCTGTCTCGTGCTTTTCGTCTGACTGAAACTTTTAGTTTTCTTTCTTTTTTAAATTCTATTCCCCCGCTACCCACTAAATGTATAGACAGTATATCCAAATATTGGACAATTTTTTTAAATTTATTTTCACCCGAAATTAAAGCAACTATACGAAGTTTAGAACGGCTCATGATAAAACATAATAGACATTCATTGTCCGTTATATTTAACAATATATGTAAAGTACCAGGTTGAGAACTGGCGCGGGCTAGCTGCCCTTGATGAGAGTGAAAGGAGTCTCTCTGAGCAATCCTTTTAGTGTTGGTTTCACGATAAAAAGACTTCAGATGGGAAGGAAAACTCATGACAACTTAACCCGGTCAATATATTGCATGTGTCTGCCGAGAGGCTTGTACTGGCTGATATTGACCGTGGTCCGGGGAGGTTAAACTCCGCGATAATAATGCATGAGCACTGTCGTTCGGAGTTTCCGTGGCAAGTCTTTTGCACCGTTAGTTTTTTACTGACACATCCAAAAAGTGTGGATGGTCCGACACAGGCCTTCACCACTTGAAACAAATCATTGTGTTGGTTTTCTGACAACTACATCTAATTAGTTCCACACATATCCGGCTACTGCGAAAAACTCTACGAAACAACATCGACTTCATCTTGGCACTTGGAATGTACAAACTCTCCAGGACAACAACTCAGCACCAGAAAGAAAAACAGCACTGGTCGCATTGGAACTAAAGAAGTACAACATTGATATAGCTGCACTAAAAAGTAACCCTTAGTCGACTACATGAAATGATAAAGCAAAATAAGACATTTAACACTGTTCCTGTTGCACTTGGATATATAATACATTCTTCTGTACTGTTTGTGGCCTTTTGTGCAATTCTCGAGCTGGTCTCAAAAGTCCTGCCCGTCATAGGCATGCAGATAATTAGTTCGTGGTCGCCGGAACTTCATACGTCGAATATATATGAGGACATAAAGAAAAGCGTCCTTTTAAAGAATGACGTTCTTAATTCAATTACCCCTCTGAAAGTTCCCCACTGCCTTAACTAGGTATTGAACTCTCACATGGCACAGTGGATAAAGGCGTTAGTTAGATCCAGTGACAGGACCCAAAGAGTGTGAGTTCAATACCTGGTTAAGGCGGTAGAGAACTTTCAGAAGGGAATTAACAAGAAATAACTGACATCCATTAAGACATGGCACGTGGAACTAGAACAGTCTAACCCAGTGAGCGAAATAAAGGGTTCAGTTCGACATTCCAACAACCTGAAGAAGGCCGGAGCGTACAACGGTCGAAACGTTGTGATAAACATGTCGACAAAGATAGGACAATAGTCCGAATAATGTAAATAGTGTAGAATTCCTGGACTGTTTACAGAACAAACTTAAAGAGACTAGTCAGCCCTTATTTAATAGCGAGATATAACGGTTAAAAATAAAAACACTATATAAAATTATTTAAAAGAAACACTATAAAATGTTCTATTTCGATATTACCAATTTACGGGAATATAATAATTCTTTTCTTTACAATTCATAGTTTATGCCGAAAGTTAATAGATTTTCCCACTTTTTTCTATCCAATTAAAGGTAAATCCTCATCTAATTTTCAGAATTTTTTTTTCTTTTTTTTTTTTTTTGTTTTGTTTTTGGATCTGATGAAGCCTAGAAAGGCGAAACGCGTAATCAAATCTAGTTTCAATGAGACGGTTTTCCATTTATCAAATTGCTTAAAAATTTTGTCGGGATTCTTCTATATCCTATTTCAAATACACACGCACACACACACACACACACACACATACACACACACACACACACACACATATATATATATATATATATATATATATATAGATAGATAGATAGATATATGCGTGTGTTTGTGTATGTGTGCGCGCGCGTGTGTGTTTGAGTGCGCTTCTTTTTCATTAACCATATAAAGCAATCATTACAAAGTAAACATTTCTAATCAAAATTCATCTCTCTCTCTCTCTATATATATATATATATATATATATATAGAGAGAGAGAGAGGGTGAGAGAGAGAGGGGTATAATTGGGGAGGTGTTTGTTCGCTATACATGATCAAACGATTTCATCTAGAGCCCTTAAATTGAGTATGCAGATTTATTGGCCCCGAGGGAAAGTTTTGACGTAAAAATTGTTGCTCTTCATAGAGCAACAATTTTTACTTCATAAAAGTCAGGATCTATGTCTTTGGAGAAATATCTTATTTAGTATCAATTACCACTTACCGGTGTAAGAATAAAAATTCACTTTTACTATCAATGCCCGGCCAAGAAAAATATTCGCACTTTGGAAAAGCATTTAAATGCAGCTGAATAACTATTCCTGCAAAATATTTTTTCTACATTTTACAATATTTATTAATTGGAAGCTTGTCAGGAGCAAATGATTGGGTTTTTTTTTTTTTTTGGTATTTTTTGCTTTAATGCCACTAATTGCTTCACGCAACTACTGAAAATGACCAAATTCTGTTCGTGTGTATATATGAATAATGATTATTTTAACTGACAACTAGCGACAAAGACTGTAAAATAGGCATTCCTTAGTGATATATTTAACTTTTTTCGCGTTACAGGGGTGAAATCAAAACTTACAAAGTGAGACTTTATTTGAACTCATAGATTAGTCAGTTTACGTATAATTAGACTCCGATTGGAAGAAAACTTAACACTATCAACTTCTCCGAGTATATATATATATATATATATATATATATATATATATATATATATATTATAATTTTTTCATGTGGACAAAAATTATTTTGGTTCGCACAGTCGAAGTGCAATTAAATGCACTGAAACGAAGTTGCATCTTTGTAGTGAATAAATTGTTTTTGCCTATATGAAAAAATTATAATAAATAATTATTGCTCTACTATCGGTATTGAGCACGCTTTTAGAATTTATATATTATTTTTGTTCTTATTACATTCGGGTATATATATATATATATATATATATATATATATATATATATATATATATATATTGTTAAATATAACAGACAATGAATGTTGATTATGTCTGATCATGAGCCGTTCTAATGTTCGTATTAATTTCGGGTGAAAATAAAGACAAAAATTATCTGACATTTGGATATTTCGGTTCGCATGAGCCATCTTCAGAGTGGTTATGTGGACATTTAAATAAAGATATTCACCATCAAAGATGATATTCTATTATGTTGACATAGAAGATTAATATGCGACGATAATGGTCGCAGAACAGCAAACGCAAGTCGTAAATTCATAATGCGTTTTCGATGACATCATACCACGTGACAGACCGAAATATTAACAGAACAATATGTTTAGACGCAATGTAATGCGTTGTGACTAGTTTGAAATGTAATTTTGTTGAGTGTGGGTTGCTTTGTTTTTATGTAGATGGCCTCCAATATCTGAAGGTTTTGTTTTTTTTTTACTGTGTGCGTATGTGTGAGTATTATTGTGTTATCAACTAATATCTGTCTAATATTATGTACATGGCTGTTTGATAAAACTAATATCAGAAAAGTGAGAGGTAGCGTGGTTGTAGTAAAACAATATATGTTTAAATAATGATCTGCAATATAATAAAAATAATGATAAGCAATATATATATATATATATATATATATATATATATATATATATATATATATATGTGTGTGTGTGTGTGTGTGTGTGTGTGTATGAAATCCCACAGTTATTTTAATATATTTTTTGTTTATACCTTATTCTTATTGATACAAATACTTAAGTTATTTGGTGCAAAAGTAATGTCGTTTTCTCACATATGTTACTATGTGAGAAAACGACATTACTTTTGCACCAACCTAATAAATGCTCTGTTTATAATAAACAGTATTAACAACTTTTACCGTCATGAATGTCCGAGAAATTTCGTTGGAAACAGGAATCGAACCTGTGTCCTACACGGAACTGTCATTTGGCGTGATGTGCTATACCATTTAGCTACAGAAGGAGAGTCTGGTTAGCAAAGTCAAATTACTGTTTTTAAACTAACAAATTTCCCACGATCTTTTTCGAACGATCATATCTTCTCCAAACGTAAGCGTGTAGGATACAGTTTCGATTCCTATCGGAGGACATATTATCCAGACCGGTAAATGTTGTTAATACTGTTTATTATAAACGGAGCAATTACTTAAATATTTGCATCTATGAAAATAACGTATAAACAAAAATATATACATGACGACAATTTACCGATCGCACCTTATATATATATATATATATATATATATATATATACACACACACACATATATATATATATATATATATATATATATATATATATATATATAATTATAAAACAGTTACAGATCAGTGGTGAATTAGACGAGGAAGCAACTGTATTAAAAAGTGCTCATTACACGTATAATGAAAATGAAAAATTAACATGTAGAACTTTTAAATAAAAAAAAAAATACCGCCTGAAGATAACGAAAGGTTGAAATCAAGTTGGTTGGTTGATCTCCAATTTTTTTTTTTAATTTGTATGTATATATATATATATATATATATATATATATATATATATATATATACATATATATATATATATATATGCGCGTGTGTTTCTGTGTAGAAAGGGAGAGGGGGGAACGAAATAGATAGATATAGAAGAAAGGGCATAGATAGATAGATAGAGAGCAGTTTTGATTTGGAATGCTGGACAATCTCTCCACGGATTAAGAGAAAAGTCGAAATGACAGAAATTTGCTTCTACAGAAGGATGCTGAGAATTCTATTGATTGAACGAGTTAGCTACAAGGAAGTCTTAAGAAAAATAGCAATAAAAAGAACACTCCTTACTCAGCACCGGAAAGAGAGCTGAAATTTCCTGGACATATAATGAGATAGGACGGCTTGGATAATTTGACATTCATATGGCATACTGAGGTCAAGACAGATAGGGGAAGGCGCAGAGGGCCATCTACCTAATGAGCTTGTGTTAATGGATGGCGTGGACAGGGGCCTTGGCAACGGTACAAAATATTACAAGGGATAGGAAGCTGAAAGGACACAGAACGTAAAAGTCTTCTAAAATTTACAAACCCCCTTTTGTTCTTAGCAATCAAACCATTGGCAAGTGTTTATGTTTTCTTACAAATTTCAAAAGGGAAACGATCGAAATAACTATAGTAGTTTTACGTGATGGAGGAAACTAGACTCGCTTGCGACAAGCGGCCATTGAAAAGTTCAGTCCGACTAAGAAAGGATTTTATTTTTAAAAAAGTGTTTGATATTTAATCAGATTTTTGGGGTCGTACCAAGAACTGCTCAGCGACCATTTTTATAATATTAGGAAAAAAAAAATTTTTTTTTTCCACTTGTAATGATTTAAATGATGTGCAGGTAGCATAGCAGTTATCAGCGCAGAAATGAGAAATTTCCACCATGTCTAATGTATTCACATCTAAACGGTTTATATAGCAAAGTAGGCAGGGCGTATAACCTTCCCTGGCAACAAGGCCAGGAAAAAGAAAATGCTGAATTCAAAACCGTGTAGAAAGCAACACTCCACAGCATTTCATGAGAAGTCATGGCAACTCCCAGATAATAAAGGCAAGGAAAATATGGAGAGCCACATGCAACGAATTCCTATATGCACCTAAAAGTGTATTTGAAACGCTAAAATATAATTTTTAGACAGGAAGCAATTTTTTAACATAAATATTAAATAATAGCTTTATTTGGCAACCAGTCGAGGAGAAGGAAAAATCTGCGTTAAAAATCAACTGAAACAACGTCATATTTCACAAAATAATGCCCGAGAGCCACTCAAGGAATACTGGCAAGATGATAATGATGAATAGGTGTGGAACATGAATGGAAAAAGATGCGGAGGAAAGCGAAGATTATGAGGATAATGAGGATACATAACGATTGGGCCTTGATTTGTAGATTGGAGTGTTCAGAGAAGACACAAGTGGGGGTCTGTATTCCCAAAGTGCATTTCTTGGAAAGAAAGATGGCTGAGTCGAACTTATTTTATGACATCGATATTTGCAACGCAGTCTCGCGATGATGAGAGTTTTACCTTAGTGAGGAAAAATATATATTTATTTCTTCTACATTTATCATATATATATATATATATATATATATATATATATATATATATATATATATATATATATTACAGTAAAATAAAGAAAGAACAGTAAGATATATAATCCGGTGTTCTTATTGATATTTTTATTTTTACGAAACAGTGCTCAATGTCAATTTACAGAGTATAAATATTACGAATTAACTGATTTAAAAATATGTTTCCTTCGCTACACAGGGATTACCATGTTTCAAAAAACGAAGCTAAAAACTTCAAATTTATTTATATAATTAAATTGAAAGCATTAGTACTGTTTCATCATCAGTCGAATTTTGGAATATATTATTTTTAAAGTTATTCCAAAATCCATTACGCCAACGTTTTTTCAACTTTCTCATGCATTTTCCCAAATATTGTTCTTGAAATATTGTTACCGTAGTAATATATATATATATATATATATATATATATATATATATATATATATATATATATATAAAATGACTTAAATTTGATCACTTACTTTCTCTACCCTGACTTTCTTAGCTTAATTACATCCATTCTTCTAGAGACTTGATGGTCAAATATTTATCTTATTTTTTAGTAATGAACTATTTTTGAAATGGAGAACAATAAGTGCAATGATGGATCGCCTTAAAAACGTTATCTTCCAGAATCTGCAGGCTCGTTTCTTTGTCAAAATATCATATTTGTTTATATATATATATATATATATATATATATATATATATATATATATATATATATATATATATATATATATATATCCAGTTGAAGTCTCACACTTATACAACACGATCATAATAATATAAACACATGCACACATCACACACACTTAACTTAACACTTAACACACACATCTCGTTCCGAGCAACCGATAAAACTGGCAAAATGACCAAGGTCGGGATTCTTAAAGTCAGGAATTTAACGTGAAAGAGGCTGTTTGACGAACACAAAGACTTACCAAAATTAACGATAGAAAAAAAATAAAAAGATAAAAACTACAGATAAATTTCACTTTCATCAGAAACTAGTCTTGGAATCTAATTGAAATAATAAAACAAAAAATATTAATATACAACCCAGTGTTTCTGAAAATTGATAATCTTCGATTATTTTTTATTGTTCAAAACAGGTATATATATATATATATATATATATATATATATATATATATATATATATATATATAATATATAAATATATAAATATATATATATATATATATATATATATATATATATATATATAGAGAGAGAGAGAGAGAGAGAGAGCCGAGTTCGAATTCCAGTCGAATGCATTACATTCACTTACGTGCTAATACCGTTGGGAAAGGTGTTAATCCTCTTCTTCTCCCTCCAGCTATGGGTAAATAGCAGGACAGACTGGGTTCTATAGCCTTGGATGGCAACTGATCTAGGAGAAGGACAACTCTGAATTCAAACCCTGCAGAGGGTCGTCTGGGGACCTTGTAACACGTAGTGCACCAGGTCTCTGTATTGGGCCCTTCAAAAAGTGTGGTTGGTCCTGCACGAAATCTTAACCACTATAATCAAATCTCATTGCTGTTGTCGAGTTGACGGTTTCCTGGGAACTGATCTGCTTGACCCTCATACGTCGAATTCGACTGGGCAGAGTCGACTATATATATATATATATATATATATATGGGTGGGGTCAAAAATTTCAGATCGAGTATATCTGTAAAGGCCAATATGAATAAAGACGCATTTCGCTCTCTTGAGCAACTTTATCAAGGTAAAGATTTTCATTTTTAACTAGTATTTATATATATAAGGGCAAAAATATTATTGGTTTTTCAAATTTTTATGAGAGTTCTTAAATTGAAAGATTTAAAAAAAAACAATAACATTTTTGCACTTGTATATACAAGTGCATATATACTTCTATATACTTGTATATACAAGTATATATGCACAAGTATGTATATATATATATATATATATATATATATATATATATATATATATATATATATATATATATATATGATGTCATTATTTAGGCATGTGTTATTAAAGACTGCGGAACTTCTCTGTTTCATATTCTTTCTTTCAGTTTTTTTCTTGTTTTCTATCAAGTTTCTTTATATTTGGGTCGAAGTTGTTGGAAAAACAAAGAAAGTTGCGAGAAAGCAAGAAAAAAAACTGAAAGAAAGATTATTAAACGGAAAAGTATATATATATATATATATATATATATATATATATATATATATATATATATATAGTCATATATGTCAGTCGATTGTAAATTACTGGCGAGTGAAACGCGTCTTTATTGTTATTGGCTTTTACTATATATGTATCATATATATATATATATATATATATATATATATATATACCTGTTTTGAACAATAAAAAATATTCGAAGATTATCAATTTTCAGAAACACTGGGTTGTATATTAATATTTTTTTGTTTTATTATTTCAATTAGATTCCAAGACTAGTTTCTGATGAAAGTGAAATTTATCTGTAGTTTTCATTTGTTTTTGTTTTTTTCTATCGTTATTTTTTTTTATTTTACACAAAAAGAAAAAGATGAAAAAAGTGTGTGTAGTTATAAGCTTCGTAAATTTGCGATCAATCGAATATGACCTACGTTATATATATATATATTTTAAAGACATTTTTATGTTTAACGTTCTTTTTATAGATACAAGTATTTAAGTAAATGCTCTGTTTATAATAAACAGTATTAAATAACATTTACCGGCCTGAATGTCCGAGAAATTTTCATCGAAAATATTCGTCCTTGGACAGGATTCGAACCTGCATCCTATACGGAACCGTCATTTACGCTGACGTGCCTTACCGTTAGGCTACATGACGGTTCCGTATAGGATCCAGGTTTGATTCCTGTCAAAGAACGAATATTTTCTATGAAAATTTCTCGGACATTCAGGCCGGAAAATGTTATTTAATACTGTTTATTATAAACAGAGCATTTACTTAAATACTTGTATCTATAAAAAGAACGTTAAACATAAAAATGTCTTTAAAAATAAATTGTCGGACTTTGTCCATTTCGTAATATATATATATATATATATATATATATATATATAATGCATTCAGTAACGTTTGGAGGAGACTGAAATAATGTCAGATAAAAAAAAAATCCATTGCTTCATACACATATAGTTAGAGAGAGAAATCGGTTGATTGATTCGTTTTTTACAGCTCGTCCACTTTTTCCAGGTTATTTAAAGCCATAAGTTATTTTAAGAAATTTTTACTGTTACAAGTTCTATCAATTAATCCATACCTGAGAGAAATGTTATTTGCGAGTTAGTGAATATAATGAACCTAATAGGAATTGAAACTCGCCCCTCCGACTTCCAATTCAGACCCGTTATAACTTACACCACCCGCACCTGTTATTCACAAACGGTCATCCAGAGTGGTGATAAGGTTGAGATAAAAGTCAGCACTCCATGGTAACTGACAGTTTCCCGCATTAAGCGATCATCCGAGCATGGAAGTTTTGAAAATCTCACAGTTGCGAAATTACTTATACAGAAATGGTTTCACGTTTCTAGCACGTTCCAGATTTTGATTAATTCCACAGGTTATCATTAAACATATGATCCTATTTCTTCTTAGAAATATACATCATTTTAATTTTTTTCAAGAGAAGGTCTTTTATTGATATTTTATGAAGTATTAATGTTATTTGTACGTGTTCCGTTTGCTTTGGTTTGTTTTACGGCATATCTATTCCTTATGGGGCATTTAATACCGCCGTCCTGGGTAAGACGATAAACTACATCCGACAGCAAGGCCTCTGATCGGGAGGTTTTTCGGAACGTGGAACAACTTCTTAATTGCTTGTTTTCCTATGTCCACCTTGATCCGGGGTGGTAGCACCTGTTAGGGTCCCAGCTATGCGCAAATAGTTAACCCCAAACTGGGGTCAAAATACTATGAACGTGTAAAAATAGGTTTTAATACATTTTTGTAAAATTATTACCAGCAATGAATTTTTGAATAAAAAGTTATTACCAGTAATACATTTTTGGAAAAAAATTACCAGCAATACATTTTTTGATAAAATATATATATATATATATATATATATATATGTGTGTGTGTGTGTGTGTGTGTGTGTGTGTGTGTGTGTGTGTGTGTGTGTGTGTGTGTGTGTGAAAAGTGTGTGTATATAAATATAAATAAATATATATATATGTGTATAATTATTTATATATTATATGCGCGGTACTTATTAGAAAGCGCTCAATATCAGAGATAGAGCTAACATATATGGTTGGATAGATGTGAGCTTGTGACCCTGGGTTTCACGCTTTAGCGATCGTCAGACAAACTGATTAATTTTTAAAAATTTTGGTTTTATGTAGATTGCGTGTATTGGTGTTATTGCGGAGGTGGTGGGGGAAACTACACATCGATGTTTGCGTCAGTACGATGAAAAAACGACGAAGTTTCCCCCACCACTTCCACAATAACACCAATACACGCAATCTACATAAAACCAAAATTTTTAAAAATGAATCAGTTTGTCTGACGATCGCTAAAGCGTGAAACCCAGGGTCACAAGCTCACATCTATCCAACCATATATATATATATATATATATATATATATATATATATATATATATATATATATATATATATTACCGGCAATAAAAAGCTTGTCGGTATTAAATAACCCATTGAGATTCAGTCAGTCAGTTATGTACCATCCGTAGACGATCATGTATCTTTTGATACATGACTGACGAGGCAGATTTTTTCCTGCAGTAGGTTGCATTTCTTTTTGCAGTAGACCAGTTGCCATCCAATGTTATAGAACCTGGTCTCTCCTGCTATTTACCCATAGCTGGGGGCTGGAGAAGAAGAGGATTCATACCTTTCCCAAGGATTTTAGCACGGAAGTGTATGTAATGGTTTGGTTTGGTTTGCTTTCCACTTACCCAGGACGCTGATGTAGTTTATCGTCTTACCTAGGACGGGAATGTAATGGATTTGACTAGAAATTCGAACCCATTGGGGTTGATATGCCGTAAAACAAAACAAATAAACAATCATTTAATGTCGAAATTTAATATTCTTGGGGTCATTAATATTTTCTTTTAGAAAAAATTTATTGCTGGTAATTATTATTATTATTATTCATTTATTTTTATGTTTTATTTATTTATTTATTTTTTGTTACAAAAATGTATTTTATCGTCATACCCAGGACGACGTACGTGTTGGTTTAAATTCAATAAAATAAAAAAATGTTAGTGTTCCAGTTTTAAAATTTTTAACACGATAGAGAAAATGGAAACAAAAAAGAAACATACTTAACATCAGAAGGAAACAGTTGAAATTTCTAGTGCACATAATGAGGAAGGGGGGGGCTTAGAAAACCTGATACTCACAGGGCAGATTGAAGGCAAGAGGGACAGAGAAAATTAACGTATAAGCTACTGATGGCAATTCAAGTTTTAGGTGAAATAAAAACACAAAAAATTATTTACATCTACGAAGTAGGGGAAATTGTAAAGAGCCATGATCGCCAATGTCCTGCAAGGTCACGGCACATAGAAAAAGAACACGATCGGATAACGACAAAAACCTTGGAGAAAATAATTTTTCCTGCAATTATTGATTTTCCAAACGTTGTTTCGATGTGATACATGGCCTAATTTAAGGGGCACCCAGTTAGGATCGAACTCACTCGTAATTGTTCTAGCGAGACAACCTTGCTAACCATTACACGGCCTCGAGATGCGATTAAGTACAGTTCCAAGTCCATGTGTAGAATTTCATGAATTATGATCCGTGATTTTTTCATTGCTTGAGACAAACAGACAAGAAAAGTCGGGTGTGAACAGACGTTGTATGTAAGACATTTGTGGCTTGGTGTTATTTTAAAACAGGCCTAGACGAAAGGTCATGTGTGTTACGTATCTGATTTAAAAAGGCAGACTGTGACTGTATTCATGTCGACCTGATGACGGACTTGATTTATTTTCGGGTGAATCAATCAGGTCGATTCAAACAATTTACTTTCCATTCTTTGCAATATCATTCTTTTTTTTTTCTTCTGTCATTCTCTTTCTTTCTTTCTTTCTTTCTTTCTTTCACTAGTTTTCTTTTCTTTTCTTTTCTTTATTGTTCCTTCAATAGATTCATTTTTTTTATAGATTTATAGTTTTATCTTTCTACGTTCATTTTCTTCTCCGTTTTTTGTTTGACAAATATTTTAACATTATTTATATATTTTACTATTTATAATAAATGGTAGAACTATTTGCTTTCATTCTGAATTTCTTTCTGTTTTGTTTTTCTTCTTTCCTTTTACGTCTCTTCCTCTCCAACTGGTTCCTTTCTCTCTCTCTCTTTTTCATTTGATCTTTCTTTTCATTCTTTCTGTCTGTCTATCTGTCTTTCTTTCTTTCTTTCTTTCTTTTAATGCTTTAATTATTTTATTCTTCCAACCTGTTCTTTCTTTCTTTCTTTCTTTCTTTCTTTTAATGTTATTAATATTTTATTCTTCCAACCTGTCCATTCGTTCTTTCTTTCTTTCTTTCTTTCTTTCTTTCTTTCTTTCTTTCAATGTTATTAATATTTTATTCTTCCAACCTGTCCATTCGTTCTTTCTTTCTTTCTTTCTTTCTTTCTTTCTTTCTTTCTTTTAATGTTATTAATATTTTATTCTTCCAACCTGTCCATTCGTTCTTTCTTTCTTTCTTTCTTTCTTTCTTTCTTTCTTTCTTTTAATGTTATTAATATTTTATTCTTCCAACCTGTCCATTCGTTCTTTCTTTCTTTCTTTCTTTCTTTCTTTCTTTCTTTCTTTCTTTCTTTCTTTCTTTCTTTTAATGTTATTAATATTTTATTCTTCCAACCTGTCCATTCGTTCTTTCTTTCTTTCTTTCTTTCTTTCTTTCTTTCTTTTAATGTTATAATTATTTTATTCTTCCAACCTGTCCATTCTTTCTTTCTTTCTTTCTTTCTTTCTTTCTTTCTTTCTTTCTTTCTTTCTTTCTTTTACTGCTACAATTATTTTATTCTTCCAATCTGTCCATTGATTGATTGATTGATTCATTCATTCATTCATTCTTTCTGTCTTTTTGTCTGTCTGTCTCTTTCTTTTAATGCTATAAGTATTTTATTCTTCCAACCTGTTCTTTCTTTCTTTCTTTCGTTCTCGTTCCTTTAACAGATATTTTTCATTTTTATCAACATCATAGCTTCCGTTTATAGTTTCTTTTTCTTCCTCGTCTTTTTTCGATCGATTAATATTTGAATACATAAACAGTTTCTTTTTTTTTATTTCTCGTTCCTCTGACAGATTTTTTAAAATAAATTTTATGCTTTTATCTTTCTTCAGAAATACTTTAGTACAATCTTGTATCACCATTAAAAATAATTAAATGAAAACATTTTTCAAGAAGACATTTTATCGTGTTCCTCAATGAAATATGCCAAAAATAGAAGTTGCCTCCGAAATATGTATGCATACACAAATTATATATATATGTGTATATATGTGTGTGTGTGTGTGCACGCGTGTGCGTGTATAGAGAGGGAGATAGCAAGACAGGAAGACAGACAGAAAGACCAGAAAAAACAATTTCGCTTTCTCCCTCTCTCTCTCTCTCTCTCTCTATATATATATATATATATATATATATATATATATATATATATATATATGTCTATATTTCTGAGATGAGGTATTATGTACATTATTTACATTATTCGGACTATTGTCCTCATCTTTGTCGCCATATTTATCACAACGTTTCGGCCGTTGTACGCTCCGGCCTTCTTCAGGTGGTTGGAATTTCGAACTGAACCCTTTATTTCGATCACTGGGGTAGACTGTTCTAGTTCTACGTGCCATGTGTGATGGATGTCAGTTATCAGTTATCTCCTGCTAATTTCCCTCTGAAAGTTCTCCACTGCCTTAACCGGGTATTGAACTCACACTCTTTGGATCTAACCAACGCCTTTATCCACTGTGCCATGTGTCCTTGAGAGAGGGTTCAGTTCGAAATTCCAACCACCTGAAGAAGGCCGGAGCGTACAACGGCTGAAACGTTGTGATAGATATGGCGACAAAGATGAGGACAATAGTCCGAATAATGTAATTTATATATATATATATATATATATATATATATATATATATATATATATATATATATATATATATATATATATAGGTAAGATGAGAACGAATAGAGTACAATCCAACGTTCGTAACATTTAATTCAAAAGTGTGCTCACTACAAAGTAGAGTAATATTATTTATTTTAGAATATTACATCGAAAAACATGTCAAAATCGCTACATAATTGCAGTCATGGTTCGATGCGTATCAATGCATCTCATCAGCCGATTGTAAATTACTGGTGAGTGAACGATTTATTCAGATTTAAAAAGCGAAATACAACTTCTTTTTACGAAAAAAAGAAAACAGACGGGTGTTTATAAGGTTTGTAGGCTTTACTCAGATCAACCAATCGAATACAACCTACGTTATATATATATATATATATATATAGATAGATAGATAGATAGATAGATAGATAGATATAATAGATTCACTAATGTTTGCATATATATATATATATATATATATATATATATATATATATATATATATAAAATTGTGTATTTGGTCAATGATCCCTCTTTTATACAAGTTTAATTAAAAACGACTGACGAGGTACAGCGGTTGATTTTTTTTTTTTTTCTTCTTTACCGGACATAAATTTTGTAGAAATTTTCAAAATGTTTTGTATGTCCGAGCGCTTTCGGCTATACCTTTCGCCATTATTAAGAATGATTTTATTTTTACTTTTAACTGAATATATGGATTGCTTTGGGTATGTATCTGAAATCATAGGAATGTTTTATTTTCCAAAAACGATCAGCATATTGTGGCCGTGTTCATAGCTGATATTACTGTGTGTTGGTTTTTCTTCTTCCATTAATGTATTTTTGATCAGTCCAAATTCATAAATAATTATATTGGATATACTACAACATGCTTAACATGAAGACTCACGTTACATCTCACTGACCATAGTTCAATTAAGTCTCATTTAAATACACATGGAGACCTACCGAATTCTATCCGTTACATACTCGTGGATAATACTAATATATAGCCTCATTCACATGTAATAAAACGCTAAAAGTAAAGAAAGCAATTTGCTGACGAGCTTTGGAAAATTATAACCCCAGAAAAATTAAATAAAAAAACTTAAGTGCAGTACCATGCCAGTCGATTTTAATGAAACTTAATCCATCTTGCATATTTATAAATCTACCATTCATCCGTTCATTGAATATTGCTGCCATAAGTGTTCCTGTTCGCCTCTTCCATATCTCGAGCTTCATGACAAAATCCCAAGAAAGATCTGCAATATTATCGGTCTTCACCTGGCATTTCCACTTCAAGCATGTGTCCAATGCCTTGACGTGGCTACCCTCGGTCTTTCTCATAAATATTTTCATAGCAATTTTTCTCTACGTGGACTGCATGAATTTAAGCGTACTATAATCGGGAAAAATATCAGAATAATCAAGAACCAATACTGGCAGAAAACAGCATGCATGTGCATAGGGAACGAGTTCAGTAAATGCACAAAAATAGAAAAGGGCGTAAGGCAAGGATGCGTCTTCTCACCAGACCTGTTCAACCTGTACAGTGAGGCAATCCTGAGAGAATTGGAAAACCTACCGTGATTTAACATTGGCGGCCACAATCTTAACATAAGATACGCAGATGACACAGCAACGGAGAGCGCGAAGAAGGGACTAAGCATAAACTGCAAGTAGACAGAATGCATGGCCATCAGTAAGAGGATGTGCCCGAAATGGGCTCTGAAGGTCGGGAACATTAGAATCAAGCAGACGCAGAAGCTTAAATACCTGGGAGGCGTTTTGACAGAGGACGGTAAGCGCGACAACTGAGGTCTATAAGCGTATCGGGATGGCCAAGGACACATTTCAAAAGTGGGGCAGAGTATTGCGAGACAGGAGGATATCTTTAGTTACAAAGAAAAAATACTGAACTGTTACGCGACACCTGTCCTTCTTTACGGCAGCGTATGTGGGACGATTTTCACAAAGATGAATTAGAGACTCGAGGCGACGGAGATGTGGTTCTACAGAAGGATGCTGAGGATATCATGGACCGAGCGAGTGAGCAACGATGAGATCTTAGAGAGGTTGCAAATAAAGAAGAAGCTTATATTTAATATCAGTAAGGGGGAGCTGAAGTTTCTGGGACACATAATGAGGAAGGAAGGCCTGGAGAATCTGATACTCACGCGTCGAATAGAGGGAAAGAGAGACAAGGGAAAACAACGCGTAGCATTCCTGGCGGGATTAAGCAAGTGGTTGACAGAGCATGGTCTGGGGAAGGAAGCAGAGGGAAGGAATTTGTTGAAAGCTGTAAGGGATAGAGGTGGAGAGACGTGATCGCCTACGTCCTGAAAGGACATGGCATGTAAAAAGAAAAAAGACTAGATTGGCAATTTGCTTTCATCTTTTTTACTGCTGAAATAACTAGAATAGAACCGTAGGTTCTATTCTAGTATTTTCTTCTCTCACACTTTTTGCCTGTGGAACTCAGGTTTCGTGCTAACCTGCCACCTACGTTCTTCAAAAATTAAAATGCAACGTAAATTGCCATCTTCTGTCTTCCTGAAACATGTGCCTTTATTTTCCATTCTCCTCACTAAAGTCTTATCGTTCTCTTTTACTCTCATTAACCACTTGCGTCTTAGTGGCATTATCGCCTTGCTTGCGGTGAAATGATTATAAAATTAATAATATGAATTGCAAAAATGTGGATTCAATCCGGCGAAATGATTACATTTCTAAACGTTTTTCGTATTTGTCCATTATGCAACGAGAAATATATATATTTAATAATTTAATTCAAAGCAAGGCAATAAAGCCACTAAGACACACGGGAGTTACTGAGAATGAAAGAATATGAGAGAACTTTATCAAGGTAAATAAAGATTTCATTTTACAATATGCATTTATAAATAAAAGTAAAAATAGCGTTATGTTTTGAAAAGTTTTGAATTTAAGAACGCCGAAAAATGAAGTTAAATGAGGCTATACGACGGTTTCGTATATGATACAGGTTCGATTCCTGTCGGGGGACGCATATTTTCTATGAAAATTTCTCGGTCATTCAGGCTAGTAAATGTTGTTAATACTGTTTATTATAAACAGAGCATTTACTTAGATATTTGTATCTATAAAAAGAGTGTATAAACATACAAAATGTCTAAATATATATATATATATATATATATATATATATATATAGAGAGAGAGAGAGAGAGAGAGAGAGAGAGAGATAGAGAGAGAGAGAGAGAGAGATAGATAGATAGATAGATAGATAGACAGACAGACAGACAAGGTGTATTTAAGCAGCAAGAATATTTTCAAATAAGTTTTATTAAATAATGCCGATAAGATCTGTCTATTAAACCTTTAATATTGTTTTTCTAATTTCCGACTGAAGTGTTTTATATCGGGTTTGGTTTGGTTTGGTTTGTTTTACGGCATGAGTTATTTAATGCCGACAAGATTTTTATTGCTGCTAATATTTTTTTTATCTTCAACGATCAAACGGGAAAGCATTTATTAAAGATTCACATATGCAAGGTGCGATGAATAACTTGTCGTGTGAATTACGTAAACATGAAAATAACATACATTTCATTTTAACAGTTACATTAACCAAAATTATACAAAAATATCTTGAAATGCTAAAGATTAAATTTATTCAATAAAATCGCCATTGGCTTCACTCACGACCTCTACACGAATTTGGAATCTCCTGGAACTCTTTTGGACGACCTTCTTGTTTTTTCGAAATAAATTTAATATATATTTCTTAGCTCTGTCTAACCACATTGAACACTGTTATTATAACCCAGAAGAAAAAAATCCATAATGGATAATTTTTCACATTCTAAGGAACGCTCAGAAAATTGTCAACCGTTTTGCATTTAAAACCATAATGAAAAAATTACAGTAGTGGATAACAACGCACAACTTTGTATAATTACTTGGACTAATGAACACCATATAGTTTTGTACTACTTGCACCCCTGAAGATGATCTTGAGAGAAGATCAAAAGTACTTGGAAAATGAAAATAAAAGAAATTTAAACAGCTATAGCACATTTCTCTCATCTTTTAACATCAATACACGGAAGGTTATTCGTGACTATGAACGGATTTTGTTAAAAATTAGCAGATATAATGTCTGTAATTTATTCAATCAGACATGCCTAAAAGAGAATTTGCTGCCTAAATACACACACACACACACATATATATATATATACACACACAAGGTGTGATGTATTAATTATCGTCTAAATTACGTCAAAATGAAAATAACGCTGACATCTCATTTTAACAGATATATTTACCAAAATTGCACAAAAATATATTGAAATACTAAAGAGTAAATTTATTGAATAAAACCGCCATTGGCTACAGCCACGGCCTCCAAACGACTTCAGAATCTCTTGCAATTCTTGTGGACGGTCTCCTTGTTTAAGTTGGTGAATGCTGCCATAATCCTTGCCTCCAGTTCACCTTTGGTATTACAAGGAGTTTAGTTGGTCTCTCGCTCAACTGCGCCCCACACTTAATAATCAAAAGGGTTCTAGTGTGGGGAGTTAGGAGGCCAGATGTAAGTGCTGATGTGGTCGCAGAAATTGTCTGACTGCCATAACTGGGTTCTCCTGCTTTTGTGCAGAGTGTTGTTGCTAGACATAGTGTCTTCCAGCAGCCACCCTGTTGACCCAGGGCAGCACTACTACCTCAAGGCTCTTATTGTAGGCCTCACCTGTTGAATATGAGTACCTGGGAGAAGATGAAAGAACGCATAACTTCGCATTCACTAAAAATCACTCCAAACACCATTATGTGAACAGCATATATCATCCAACTCTTTCTAGAATCCTCGGGAATGTCTTCAGGTCGACACCCAAACACTTTGAAATGTTTGTATTGGAGCTTCTGGCGCGAATGTCAAGCAGTAGAGCATGCCGTTTCCAAATTTCAGGCGAAGCGAATTGCGTCATGGTGCTCTTTTTCTCAAAGACCGTACCCAACTGACCCGGCTATACTGTGCAGGCGACAAAATCAA
>OZ010607.1:24133164-24140664 GCA_963932145.1 Acanthosepion lycidas
AGGAAAATAAAAAGCATGAAAAGGGAGTGAAAAGGAGAAAAGGAAAAGAATGATAAAGAACGTAAAGAGAGTGAGCAAAAATAGAGACAATGAGAGATAGTAAAGAGATAGAGAGAGGGCAAAAAAGAGGAATCAAACTGAGATGAGAAAGAATGAAAGAAAGAAAGAAAGAAAGAAAGAAAGAGGTCAAGAAAAACTAAGAGTAGAAAGAGAGAGGGAGAGAGAGAGAGAGAGAAAGAGGGAATCGAAATTAATTGCTTAGGCGTTATTTGTTTAGATCAACGCAAAAAGGGGACAACAAACCTTGAGCAATTATTTAGGAAGCTAGTCTAGTGTGCCATTATTTCAAAAATAAGATCGAACCTCGTTAGGGAGACATACGCTCGTCACCCTGCGCAGAGACTAGAAGCCATAGCCCAACATATCATACCATTTTAGAATCAGGCCGAACCCGTGAGCAAATTAAAAAAGTTTCCGGGTCGTATCCGGACCCGCAATCCTGAACTTTTAGATATCCAAGTTTTCATTACTGCGATTGTTTTGCGACGAATTTTTGTATTTTGCGGCGAATTTTTTGTACGATAACAATTTTTATTACTTGGAAATAAATTTGGGAATAATCAAAGTTAATTGCGAAATCCAGCGGAAGTCACCCATGAAATAAAAATATTTTTTTGTACGGAAAGTAAGGACCTACGTACATCAAAATTGTCTTTAAATTAAGTGGCGGTAGAAGAATTATGGTTGAACTTTTAAAAGTTAAACGTAAAAAGATTAATGCAGCGACCAATTTTGAGTTGTATAGTTTATTGTTGCCTATCGTATCTACTACACGATATATATAGTGATAAAAGGCCAACATCGAGCTTTCTGCAGGAGCTAGCTTAAATGCCGCCCACAACAGCGGCTTCTAAGCTAAATCATATATATATATATATATATATATATATATATATATATATGTGTGTGTATGTGTGTGTGTGTGTGTGTGTGTAAAATAAGAGCTAAAGCTTAAAATATAAAGCAAAATGAAGGCTGAATGCCAAATTTGACAGAGCCTAAACATAATATAATATAATAATAATTATAATAAATAATTAAAAAATAATTATAATAATAATATAATAATAAATATAATAATACCTGATTGTCATTGCATAAGACTCTGAATAGCAGACTTAGTATTATAATACACACGCGCGCACGCACACACACACATATACATACATACACACACACACACACACACACATATATATATATATATATATATATATATATATATTAATTCAATAATACCAAAATCCGGTACTCTTTCTGCCTGATGTTTGCTATGACATGAATCTGAGAGTTGCAGACTTTTGGCATTATTTAATATATATATATATATATATATATATATATATATATATATATATATATATATATATATATGTTTGTGTGTATATATATATATATATATATATATATATATATATATATATATATATATACAAATGAAATGTGAACGAATCAAATATCAATTCAAACGTTCACAATAGAAATTTAAAAATAGTGCTCATTAGAATAGTAGAGCAATATTATTTATTATAGAATATTACATTCGAACATATGTAAAACTGCTGCATAAATGAATTCATGTTTCGATGCATATGCTCGCATCTCATCAGCCGGTACTAAAAGAGGGTTATTACAATTTTTAATATTTACTTACATATAATCCCTTTTCCTGCAAAAAATAGAAAATGAGAAATGCAAGCAAGAGAGTAAGACATAAGATGTAGTCTCAGCTAAAAAGTAAAAAGAAAGAAAGACACAAGATATAGTCTCTCTTTTACAAATAAAAAGATAATGGATAAAGGATGATATAGAAATGTAAAGAAGCTACACAAGTCATGTTGATAATCGATTAAACCAATAACATCCTCTATCAAGTGTTCTAAGAAATAGGACTCAAGATAAACCTTTCCAAAAAAGAAACTATGATCTGGAATTGGAATGAAAGCAATGATGGCACCTACCCTGAATCCATCATCAAAATGAAAATATCCTCTATCAAGTGTTCTAAGAAATAGGACTCAAGATAAACCTTTCCAAAAAAGAAACTATGATCTGGAATTGGAATGAAAGCAATGATGGAACCTACCCTGAATCCATCATCAAAATGAAAACATCCTCTATCAAGTGTTCTAAGAAATTGGACTCAAGATAAACCTTTCCAAAACAGAAACTATGATCTGGAATTGGAATGAAAGCAATGATGGAACCTACCCTGAATCCATCATCAAAATGAAAACATCCTTTATCAAGTGTTCTAAGAAATAGGACTCAAGATAAACCTTTCCAAAACAGAAACTATGATCTGGAATTGGAATGAAAGCAATGATGGAACCTACCCTGAATCCATCATCAAAATGAAAACATCCTTTATCAAGTGTTCTAAGAAATTGGACTCAAGATAAACCTTTCCAAAACAGAAACTATGATCTGGAATTGGAATGAAAGCAATGATGGAACCTACCCTGAATCCATCAACAAAATGAAAACATCCTCTATCAAGTGTTCTAAGAAATTGGACTCAAGATAAACCTTTCCAAAACAGAAACTATGATCTGGAATTGGAATGAAAGCAATGATGGAACCTACCCTGAATCCATCATCAAAATGAAAACATCCTCTATCAAGTGTTCTAAGAAATTGGACTCAAGATAAACCTTTCCAAAACAGAAACTATGATCTGGAATTGGAATGAAAGCAATGATGGAACCTACCCTGAATCCATCATCAAAATGAAAACATCCTCTATCAAGTGTTCTAAGAAATTGGACTCAAGATAAACCTTTCCAAAACAGAAACTATGATCTGGAATTGGAATGAAAGCAATGATGGAACCTACCCTGAATCCATCATCAAAATGAAAACATCCTTTATCAAGTGTTCTTAGAAATAGGACTCAAGATAAACCTTTCCAAAACAGAAACTATGATCTGGAATTGGAATGAAAGCAATGATGGAACCTACCCTGAATCCATCATCAAAATGAAAACATCCTTTATCAAGTGTTCTAAGAAATTGGACTCAAGATAAACCTTTCCAAAACAGAAACTATGATCTGGAATTGGAATGAAAGCAATGAGGGTACATACTCTGAATCCATCATCAAAATGAAAACATCCTCTATCAAGTGTTCTAAGAAATTGGACTCAAGATAAACCTTTCCAAAACAGAAACTATGATCTGGAATTGGAATGAAAGCAATGATGGAACCTACCCTGAATCCATCATCAAAATGAAAACATCCTTTATCAAGTGTTCTAAGAAATAGGACTCAAGATAAACCTTTCCAAAACAGAAACTATGATCTGGAATTGGAATGAAAGCAATGATGGAACCTACCCTGAATCCATCATCAAAATGAAAACATCCTTTATCAAGTGTTCTAAGAAATAGGACTCAAGATAAACCTTTCCAAAAGAGAAACTATGATCTGGAATTGGAATGAAAGCAATGATGGAACCTACCCTGAATCCATCATCAAAATGAAAACATCCTTTATCAAGTGTTCTAAGAAATTGGACTCAAGATAAACCTTTCCAAAACAGAAACTATGATCTGGAATTGGAATGAAAGCAATGATGGAACCTACCCTGAATCCATCATCAAAATGAAAACATCCTTTATCAAGTGTTCTTAGAAATAGGACTCAAGATAAACCTTTCCAAAACAGAAACTATGATCTGGAATTGGAATGAAAGCAATGATGGAACCTACCCTGAATCCATCATCAAAATGAAAACATCCTTTATCAAGTGTTCTAAGAAATTGGACTCAAGATAAACCTTTCCAAAACAGAAACTATGATCTGGAATTGGAATGAAAGCAATGATGGAACCTACCCTGAATCCATCATCAAAATGAAAACATCCTTTATCAAGTGTTCTAAGAAATAGGACTCAAGATAAACCTTTCCAAAACAGAAACTATGATCTGGAATTGGAATGAAAGCAATGATGGAACCTACCCTGAATCCATCATCAAAATGAAAACATCTTCTATCAAGTGTTCTAAGAAATTGGACTCAAGATAAACCTTTCCAAAACAGAAACTATGATCTGGAATTGGAATGAAAGCAATGAGGGTACATACCCTGAATCCATCATCAAAATGAAAACATCCTCTATCAAGTGTTCTAAGAAATAGGACTCAAGATAAACCTTTCCAAAACAGAAACTATGATCTGGAATTGGAATGAAAGCAATGATGGAACCTACCCTGAATCCATCATCAAAATGAAAACATCCTTTATCAAGTGTTCTAAGAAATTGGACTCAAGATAAACCTTTCCAAAACAGAAACTATGATCTGGAATTGGAATGAAAGCAATGAGGGTACATACTCTGAATCCATCATCAAAATGAAAACATCCTCTATCAAGTGTTCTAAGAAATTGGACTCAAGATAAACCTTTCCAAAAGAGAAACTATGATCTGGAATTGGAATGAAAGCAATGATGGAACCTACCCTGAATCCATCATCAAAATGAAAACATCCTTTATCAAGTGTTCTAAGAAATAGGACTCAAGATAAACCTTTCCAAAACAGAAACTATGATCTGGAATTGGAATGAAAGCAATGATGGAACCTACCCTGAATCCATCATCAAAATGAAAACATCCTTTATCAAGTGTTCTAAGAAATAGGACTCAAGATAAACCTTTCCAAAAGAGAAACTATGATCTGGAATTGGAATGAAAGCAATGATGGAACCTACCCTGAATCCATCATCAAAATGAAAACATCCTTTATCAAGTGTTCTAAGAAATTGGACTCAAGATAAACCTTTCCAAAACAGAAACTATGATCTGGAATTGGAATGAAAGCAATGAGGGTACATACCCTGAATCCATCATCAAAATGAAAACATCTTCTATCAAGTGTTCTAAGAAATTGGACTCAAGATAAACCTTTCCAAAACAGAAACTATGATCTGAATGTTTATGTCTAATTTTGAATACTTAACCGTGTAAGCATCAGAAACTGGAGAAAAGGTTTGAGCTGAAATATGACTTTTTTATAGATAATATTAGCGTTTAATAATGTTTGTGACTATATATATACATATATATATATATATATATATATATATATATATATATATATATATATATATATATATATATAATACACAATAAAATCCAAAATCGCCTCATGTGGGGAATAGGATTATTTCAAACGACGAAAAAATAAAATTCGTCAGTCTTATTCCATAATAAGTAGAGACTGGGTTCGTGTCGGAATTAGAAATTTTACTGAGAAAGCTGAGAAAAAAAAACTCGAAAAACTAATATAGAATTTATGCATTTCAATGTTTCAGTCAGACGAAAGGCACAAGGCAGTGGTCAGGGGAGGCTATTTATTCTTAGTATATATATATATATATTTATTTAAATAGAAGGTTTACTACACGAAGATAAACTTGGTAATTGATCTAATGCTAACTCGCTTAACACTGACAATTCCATTTATTTATGTACTATATGATATCTATCTATCTATCTATCTATCTATCTATCTATCTATGTGTTTGTCTGTCTGTCTGTTTATCTGTCTATCTATCTTTCTGTCTGTCTGTCTATCTATCTATTTATTGCAGTCTATTCACTATCTATCTATCTATTGCAGTCTATTCACTATCTATCTATTGCAGTCTATTCACTATCTATCTATTGCAGTCTAGTCACTATCTATCTATCTATCTATCTATTGCAGTCTTTTCACTATCTATCTATTGCAGTCTATCTATCTATCTATCTATTGCAGTCTTTTCACTATCTATCTATCTATCTATCTATCTATCTATGTCTCTTGCTTAACTGTGTTTTCGAGATAGCAAAGGGAAATAAATAAAGAAGACAAACTCGTAGGTAAGTAATGAAATAAAACGTTTACAATTAATGGTACACTTGACTTAATGCTAACTCTGCTCAACTCTGTTTATTTATATAAACGGATGATTCCATTCATTTATGTTTTATATGTCTGTTGTCTTTAATGAAACACACACACACACACACACACACACACACATATATATATATATATATATATATATATATATATATATATATATATATATATATATATATATAAAAGTGAACATTGAAGTCAACACTCAGAGGCGACAGTCTGTTCCATGCTGGACACAGTCGTCAGGCTGCCCGATTTTGTCTAGCATGAAACAGCCTGTCGCCTCTGAGTGTTGACTTCAATATTCACTTTTATATTTATATTTACATACGCTTTATCTCTGACATTGAGCACTTCATCCCATAAATATTGCACACCTTAAAACTATATATATATATATATATATAGTACAGGTAAAAAATCCGTTGGTACATAATCCAAGTGGGTCCTAATAATGTAAAATATTAAAACTGATCCACAAAAAGAGCTCAATGTATTTATTATAACAGAGCATATAAATTAAAGAGTATAGTCTATTTCAACTGGTGCAGAGTATGTCAGTCGTATTCAACAGACGGATGGACTGTCTATCCGTCTGGGTTGAATAAGACTAACGTCTTCGGCGTCAGTTGGGATGTACTATACCCATGAGGTAATTTTGTTTTTCTCTGTTGCGTTATATATATATATATATATATATATATATATATATATATATATATATATATATTCATACACGTTTCATTAAATAATATAGACAAGTGTTGTCTATTTATTTTATGTAAATTTTTTTCGTAATTTCTGATAAGTTTAATAACATTATCGTTGAACGAAGAAAGAAATTCACAATAGTGATCCATATTTTTTTTAATACAATCTAAGCTTTCGGCTTACATAAGCCATTATCAAAGATGTCAATTACAACATATTAAACAATATACGGACAAGACAGTGATGATAGTCTGTCACTGTTTACATAGATGATTTCTAAGCAACGATAAACACGCGCATATAAGACGCTAGAAGCGAAAATCGCACCGCATCTGATGACGTCACACATGACAACACGGAGTGAATAGTTCTATCATCACTGTCGTGTCCGTATATTGTTTAATATGTTGTAATTGACATCTTTGATAATGGCTTAAGTGAATGAAAAGATGCTGCCTAAATACACACACTATATATATATATATATATATATATATATATATATATATATATATAATTGCTCATATATATATGTGTGTGTGTGTGAAGTTTATTTGGGCAGATATTATGACTGAAGATATATTAATGTTATTTGGCATTGATTTATATAAGTTTAAATGGATTGATGTTAGAGATATGAAGACTATTTTTCAACAGATTTTGAAATGCAACTATCTCAGCCATATGACATTATTCTCATCTGTTTTTCTTTCTGTTCGCGTTTGTCTTTTTCCTTTATCTCAATTTCTCTGTCTTTCTCCCTCTCAATTTCTCTGGCTTTCTCCCTCTCTATTTCTCTATCTTTCTCCCTCTCTATTTCTC